>JAGDYQ010000019.1:6245110-6634936 GCA_021962125.1 Bulinus truncatus
GCCAAATGATTAGCCAGCCAGCCAAATGATTAGCCAGCCAACCAATGACTAGCCAGCCAAATGACTAGCCAGCCAAATGACTAGCCAGCCAGCTAAATGACTAGCCAGCCAGCCAAATGACAAGTCTCCATAATGTGATTTATATATACGTTTCATTTTCTGAAGCGGCACATAAGCACGGACCAAATAGCCGCCCGGTACTTGACGCTATACCCGGCGTAAACGAAGATGTTGATGAAAGAGTTCAGAAATGTGAGAGTGGACGAGAGCTTCAGCAGCCAGTCCGGAATGTCCGCCAGACCCTGAGAGATGAAGATGACCGCAGTTGGCAGCATACACAGGGTGTAAATGATCTGAGTGATGAAGATCATCTTCAGGACGCGCCGACTGTTCCACGACAGATCTTTAGCCAGGGCGCTCCTGGCCATCTTCTTTTCGGACAGGACCCGCTGAAAGCTGGACCTCGAGGAGCTAGACCGTGACAAGCTCGGATGGGGGTCAGATTCGGATGATCCTTCATTCTTCAGCAGGCAAATCCCGGAGTCTGAGCCGCGTGCGTTTTCGTTCGACTCTGGGTTGCATACACTTACATTCTGGTCTAGTCGATTTGAATTTAACTTGCCGGGAAATTCGCACGATTTCCCGTTATCCCCCGCAGAATGGCGTTCGTCGTCTCTGTATTTAACTTGCGGATTGCCATTGACTTTCTGAACAGTCTTTGTTTCGTTTGTACATTCCGAAGACTTTATAGACGGTGTATTGTCTGCGAGCTGTTCACTGCAAGTACTTATAAACTGACTGCGGTGATAATCACCAGCTTCATCTCTGGATGAAGAGACTTGAGTATTTTTAGATATGTTACAATAGTTTCTTCTGTAACGCGCACCGTGACGCGCACTGTTACCTTCTGAAAAAGCTCGTTTAAGGCAGGCTTCATTTCGTGTTGGTGCGCAATTCTTATTCTCTTTTATGATTAGTGAATACATCCTTGCACTTTTATTGCTGATGACATGATGTGAGTTTTTGTCGATCGCACCATCTGACACAGATACTGTTTCTTCCAGACGTTGTTCAAAGGTTGAAACAAACCTAAAGATATTAGGCAATGAGACACCATTTATAGAAACTCCTTTTATGTAACCAGTTGAATTATGGTCTTTTGTTGTTGAAGACAGATTTGAAACCGTCCTATTGATTCTGTTGGAGATCTGACATCGGTCAGCCCTTACTATTTGGTTAGTACTCAACTCTTTGGAGAAAGTTTTTACTATAAATTTATCAAATGAAGTAGATCGTTTCAGAGAGGGTATTTCTAATTCAGACTGTTTACTTTCTAATTCATACGGTTTACTTTCTAATTCTGACGGGGTTATCCCATTTGTTATAGAAACGATACCCGGTATCGAATACCTTTTAATTTTATTTTTGAGTGTAGGTTTTTCTTTGAATTGGACATTGGATGGATCGCTCTGGCTCGGGATCGAAGGCTCTGTAGGAGTTCTTAATAAATGCTGGGTAATCGATTGTAATGAAACGATACCAGCAGACGACCCGTGACGATGTACTTGTAACAAAGTCTGGGATGAACAATACCTTTCAGCTATCAGCTTTTTAGACTGTCCCGAGGTCTCAGAACTCAGGGTGGCTTTCAACCGACTCGAGATTAAGCCCTCTCTGTTATACGCCAATGAATTTTTGGACAAGTACGAGGAGAGCGTTGAACGTTCACAAAGGTTTGAGACCCGTTGTTTGTCGACTAACGATTCAGAAGATGGATTATTCCCACAATGCCCTACATTGAAACTTCTATTGGCTAAATGTACATCACATGACCTTTTAGATCGGAGGAAATCAGGCGACGTGGCGGACGTTTCCGAGTTCATCTTCGCACAGGGTTTCCATTGTATGTTCTGACAGCAACGGTCAGAGAACAGGTGGACAACATTTGCCCGCTCGTCGCACCTGTCTGGCCTGATCGACTCCCTGGATCGCTTCCCCTCGGCAGTGTTCCGCGCCCCACAAAGGCTCGGTTTGTTTTTACCAGCGTTGATGAAGCAGAGCCGGCGTCTGAGCTTTTTCCTGGCCGGTGCTAGACTGGACAGTGTCCATGTCTTTCTGGAACCTGAAAGAAATAAGTGTACATTTTTTAGTTAGCTATGGTCACGTTTAGATATAAAACTTAAGAAAATCCAAACCCATTAGGTTATTGTTGTAACAAAAAGATTTCAACGTTACACTACAAATTAACATTTGTGTGTGTGGACATAAACTGTCATGTTTTTCTTAAGGGTGCATTCTTAAATTTGACTCCCTGTTTTCCCGACCGTGCAACTATTCTTCCTCACCAATTGTGTGTACTTTGTTTTCTTTTCTTACTTTTTGTTCATTGGTCCATTTTCTTTAGTAGTCAGAGAGAGAGAGAGAGAGAGAGAGAGAGAGAGAGAGAGAGAGAGAGAGAAAGATCCCTCCTTCCGTTCATCAACCCAAACTTTCGTCAGCTGTGAGAATCTTCTCTATAAACACAGCCTGGTTCTCTAGAAAAGATCACCTATACAACCACATTTATATTATTTGAACTTAACCCAGATTCCTCTAAGCTCTCAATAGACCACTGAATTAATAATACGCTGTTGCGTAAGATATTATAAGCTGGTATTAAAAACAAGAAACATTTTGAGCGTAGCCATGGCAACCAGGACGCGGTGGGCGTGGGTGACAGCGACTTGTATACAAGCAAGGGAAGTGTGGTTTCTGGGTTTACATTTCATGACATTTCCATTCCATTGTGTGGGCTAATATACACGTGTGAGATTTACGCCTGAACGGATTAGTAATTTGAAGTGGATATTTTTTTTAAACTGTTAGATGAAGATTAATATGGTAATGGGAAGAGAAAGTTGGATACATATGTATTTCTCATTTTATTTCGATGTTTTCATACAGTAGCTAGAAAAAAAAAAAGAGAGAATGCAGACAAAGAGTTGTGGCTAAAGAGTGTGGTAAAAAGGAATGATATGACAAAGATGAATATATCTATCTATCTATCTATCTATCTATCTATCTATCTATCTATCTATCTATCTATCTATCTATCTATCTATCTATCTATCTATCTATCTATCTATCTATCTATCTATCTATCTATCTATCTATCTATATATATATATATATATATATATATATATATATATATGTATCAGATAGGAGAGAAATGAAAGGAAGAAGAGGAGAAAGAGGTTGAGAAAGAGGTTGACAGCAGAGGCGGCCTTACCAGTACTTGGGGCTTAGGGCGAATACCATATGATAGCGATGGTAAGCTATATACCAGGGGGTGGCCACACATGAGAGTGATGGGAGCCACTCTACGGTTTTTCGTATAGTAAAACATGCTATACATTGTCAATAGAACATGAAGTAATAGGAAAAAAAAATGATTCCTATGGACCCAAAGTCAACAAAGACTGGTATGCGGCTTTGGTTAAGCTTTTCTCCCAAGGAGCCATTTTGTTACGTGATTAAAATACTTTTTTTTCCCAGTTTTATCTTGCTACATTGACCATAAGGCTGCTCTCTAAAGTATAATTTCACTATTTAAAGTGACAAACATCGGCTATCGTAATTCGCGTATTATCTCTCCCCCCCCCACCCCGCTAAATACCCTAACCCCTATAAGATGGCTGTCAAAGATCTCAGGTGTGTAAAGTCCATGTAAAGATGAGATAGATCCTATACTCCTATACTAATGGGACTTGTTTCATCCCTATCGTAGTCGATAGTGCAATGGCAATAGAGGCACTACAGGAGAGAGAGAGAGAGAGAGAGAGAGAGAGAGAGAGAGAGAGAGAGAGGGACTTAAGGTATGACCTGAAATATCGATTGGTTCTCACCGGAGATCGAACCAGGGACCCTCAGATCAACAGCCGAGCGCTGGTAGGTAATACCACAGTGCTCAGGAAACTTTCGTCATTAGAAAAATAAAAAGCGCCAAATAAATGTTTTGTGTGTGTGGGGGGGGAGGCTTTTTGGGTGTTACGCGGTGAAGTTTGACCAATCACAACACACATAGATCTACAGTTACTTTTGTTTGATTGGTTCATTAACATTGGGTTTTCCCTTTCAAATTTGCCTGCGATAGTCACTTTCATTCCCCGCCCCCCCCCGCCCCGCCTTCCTAAGCCTGCTATTGAAGGAATAGAGAGAGAGAGGGGTAGGACTGAAGAGTAACAGAAGGAGCGAGGGGGAGAATGATGAAAGAGGCATAGAGGGACTAACAGAAAACATAGAGGGAGAAAAAAAAAGAAAAAAGGAGATAATTAAAAGAAATTAAATAGTAATAAAAAGACATGAACAATACTTAAATCAAAACTAACGAATGAAGTAGGCCTATTCCCAACTGGACTTGGGACGTTTACTTACGTATGACCAGTGGCTGGAAGTTCTGGTCACTCTCATAGAACACCCGGGCAATTTTGATGTAACAGACGGCACTGACCATGATCCCAGAGAGTATCAGGCAAGGGGTCAAGTACCGCAGGTACCATACCTCAGTCTGCAATAAGTGAAACAGGTAATGACACCACATCTGACAGAAGCTAACGTGGCGAGGAATAGGCAAAAAAAATTAGACCAGTGCTAACAGCAGGGCCGGACCTAGGAGGTGAGGGTTCCGCTGGGAAACATTTTGTGGCCGTTGATTTTTACAACCGAGCATGCACCATTAAAGAACGGGGGGCCCATTTGGGTGCACTGTGCGATTGTGGGCAATCGGTCCCGATAGTCCCAATTTCACCAGTGTGTACTAAATAGTGAATGATGTATAGAAGACACAATTCAGAGTTAATAAAAATAAACATAGATTAAAAAAGCACATCTTCGAGTCCATGATTATTTATAAATATTGACAGCGACACTTGAAGTTTGATTATGTCCACCCCCCCTTCCCCCACTCTCACACACACATAACACACTCACTGACTAAATAAAGTCACCGAGCCAGTTTTTCTCAAACCGTTGTTCTCGGACGTGTTTAATGTGTGTCGCCGATAGGCTAGGCCCTTCTTTGGGTGTGACTTGTATTTGAATGATCTACCAAAAGATAAATATACTAATAGACAACGTAAACAAAAAATACCATCAAATAAGAGATACACTTTTTTTTTTAAATAAACAAACCAACTGTTGGAGTGAAGTTTTAAAGATGTAGTTTCCACCCCCCCCCCCCACCCCCAAACTTTCTGTCACCAGCGGGAAAAAATAAATAAAAAATCATCACCGGAAAAAATGTCGTCCGGAAGAGGTGAGTGGGTGTTTTCTACTGTGTGGAGTGCTGTTGTTGCTGAGGCCACAACTAGAAAAATCTGGGGTCAATGATAAATTTTGTACAACTGATGCCCCCTCTGCCAGCCCTCCCCACACACACTAAAATACAAAGTTTCTGGATACCTAGACAAATGTTTTGGGTCGCCTTGATTTGGTTGTAATTGAATACAAATATTAAAGGAAGTATATATTTTTAAAGTTCTTCCTGAATAAGTGCAGCCTGCTTGAAAATCTACTTTTTAACCCCGCCCCCCACACCCACAACCACCACCACCACACACACGCATACACACAAACTCCCAGTGTCAGTTACATATTACTTTTTGTTTCCAATTTGGGGATCAGTCCATATAAAATGTTTTAAGAATCAGTTATATGAGTTATTGTTTCCTGTTGCCTGGCAACATTTGACACTTTTGTTTCCGCTCCCACCAGATTCCACCATCTTTAACAGCTGGAGTGACAGCAGCAGTCAAACAATGTCTGTCTATTTGTATGTCTGTGTGAGTGTGAGCTATACAGAGTAGCGAGCGATGGATTCAGAAATGTAACCTCTATCTCTCTCCCTTTCTCTCTCTGTCTCTCTGTCTCACAGTCTCTCTCTCTCTCTGTCTCTCTGTCTAACTCTTTTTCTCTCTCCCTTTCTGTCTCTCTCTGTCTCTGACTCTGTCTCTCTCTCTCTGTCTCACTCTCTCTCTCTCTCTCCATTTCTCTGTCTCTCTCTCGCTCTTTCTCTCTGTCTCACTCTCTCTCTGTCTCTCTGTCTCACTCTCTCTTTTTCTCTCTCTCCCTTTCTCTCTCTCCATTTCTCTGTCTCTCTCTGTCTCACTCTCTCTTTCTCTCTCTCACTTTCTCTGTCTCACTCTCTCTCTGTCTGTCTCACTCTCTCTTTTTCTATCTCTCCCTTTCTCTATCTCTCTCTGTCTCTCTCTTTCTCTCTCACTCTCTCTTATTACACACACACACACACACACACACACACACACACACATATATATATATATATAACCATATTTAAAAAAAAAATTGTCAGTTGTTTTTTAAACATTGTCAGTTGTTTTATAAACATTGTCATCTTTTCTATATGGGAATGGGAATTTTTCGGTTAAATTTTTATTTTCTATTTTTTAATAATTTTATTTCGATATCACCAGTTTTATTTTTTATTACTTTGAATGGGTTTGATTTTGTCTGTCGCTGTAATAATAACTTTAAAAATAAAGGGGGGGGGGACGGAAAGGGGAAATTACTCTAGCCAAAGAAACATTCTTCAAAATTAATGCACTTTATCGAGAGAAATGCACACTAATGCAGACATGACTATTTGGCAATGATGGCTCTATAATCTGTCGGGAGGCGGGTGGTCGTGCATTGTTGAGCTCTCGACTGTCCTGCGTTCGAACCTCAGTGAGAGCCAACCGGATGTGTAGAAGATAGATAGCCATATAGGTGTGGGACGGATGGCCGAGCTGTCGACCTGAGTAAAAGTAAAGTTCCCTTAGCACCAACGGGCCATCGGTGCAGATGAAGTGTAGAATTCATCTGTTTCTATGACATTGGCATATGAAGGGATTGTGTGGTTAGCACAACGCCCAGCCGCCTTTACTTCCCCAACTTAAAGTCAGGTACCCATTTAAAGCTGGGTGGACTTGTGGGACGACTTTGTACAACATTTCATGTGGAATAATTCCATGGGGCTCACTGAGGATCGAACCCAGGACTCTTAAAATATTTTTTATGATGCAACACTTTTTATTGAATGACATTTTGAATCGTGTGCGGCCCTCGAAACAACACATTCTGAGCCCTGCGGCCCTTGAGGGACTCGGTTTGACATGCCCTCCTGTAGTTTAAAAATTTATTTCTCTAAGTGAATATTTATTAAAGATAATTTACGTTTGACATTTGTGGCAATTATTTCTTTTATTTAACTACCACTAAATAAAGTAAACGTGCCTTTTTAAATTTTAATTTACACGTTAAACAATTAACATCTTCTATTGTTTTCCCGACAAAATTTCCGTTTTATGTTTTTTTGAGTTCTAAATTTGGATTCATATCAATAGAAAATAAGAGTAAACAAGCAGACCAATCCCTTGCTTCAATAGTTTCATTATCTCGCCCTGTGTGTGTGTCTCCCACACAATTATCCTCCAACCCCCCAAAAGGATTTAAAAATAAATAAACGTGGCTCTCAGTTTGTTGTGGGTAAAGAACGGTGGAACTAAATATCTGTGAAGGAGAGAGGTTTGTGTGTGTGTGTGGGGGGGGGTGGGTGAGGGAGTTTGTGGGTGCGAGGTGAGGAGGGGATGTGTGCGTGTGTGTGTGTATTGTGTGTGTGTGCGGGTGTGTTCCTATTCTTAATATCTTAATCATCATATAACTAACTCCACATTGTACACTGGTCGTGTAATTCTAACAGTAAAAGAAAAGTTTCAACATTTTAAGGAATAAGACAAAAATACACACACACACACACACACACACTCACGCACGCATGCGCGCACACACACACGTCGGACATTTTATTAGTGTTTGACATTTTATTAGTGTTGGACATTCTGTTTTCTATTTTTTTTATATCGACCTGTGATAATCAGTTTGAAATCTCATAATGTCCGAACACTTTCATTGATGTGGACATCGAAGGTCACTTTTTTAAATTTAATTTTCTCCCCTTTCCACCTCTGCCCCCCTCCCTCACCCCCCCCCCCGCACATAATTGAGTAAAAGCCTGACATAAAAAAGGTTTTTGTGTTTCGAAACATTCTATTTAGTTTTGTTCTACTTCTCTTTTAATTCCGTTTTTATTTTTAGAACAACTTGTACGGCTTCGAACCCTCCTCGGCAGAGGCGGGACTGTGGTCGGTTGATGCCCCTGGGTGCAGCAAACAAAAAAGCTGACCCCTCCCCCTCCCCACCCCCCACCCCCGCAAAAGAATAAAAAAGACTGACATCTAAATAGGGTGTATATTTCAAATAAATTTTGTAATCTGGGGTGCCCCGCAAGTCCTGGTGCCGGGCGCGCCCCTGGGTGCCCGCCCTTGAATCCGCCTCTGCTCCTCTATACCTTTAGTGGCCTAAGGCTTTTTTACAAAATAGTAGCAATAAAATCTTCGAAAAACAATGGCTAGAGATTCTTTAAAAACAATGGCTAGACGTTCTTTGAAAACAATGGCTAGAGATTCTTTAAAAACAATGGCTAGACGTTCTTTAAAAACAATGGCTAGACGTTCTTTGAAAACAATGGCTAGATGTTCTTTAAAAACAGTGGCTAGGGGTTATTTATTTTAGTAAACAAGAAGTTTATAATCATGAAATAATGACCCCTTACCTTCTATAACAATACGTTTTGAGCTTAATGAGCTATTTACTAGGGAGCGACCGATAATCGGATCGGTATCGCACCGATATTGGCACTATCGGTTAATATCGGATCGGCCGATTGTTGTAGGGAGCGACCGATAGTCGAACCGATATTGGCACTATGGGTTAACTATCGGACCGGCCGTTTTTTGGCTGCCGATACATTGTTTTTTTTTTCACAACAGAGTTGCAGAAAAAAAAGTAAATATCCCAATTCTATAACCAGATCAGACAAGATTTTAAAAAAAAGGAAAAAAAAAACCCGTACACAGTAATTGTCAGGTCTACAAAATTGCATCAGAGATATGACCTTGAAACAATAGGATTGGCATTTCTTAATTCTAATGTATGACCTTGAATGATACAATTAGTGAAAATCTGTGTGTATTTTTTTTTGGGGATGGGAAGTTGGGGGGTGGGGTAAACAAGACACGCGTGGGCGAAGTGTTACAAAATATGTGAACATGGGTTGACATACGTCATACAGCACGAGAAAAACACGTGTTCGGCATTGTTGTTGCTTAAGGGGCTGTCCATTAATTACGTCAACAAAATAGGGGGGAGGGGGGGGTCAGAAAATTTTGACAATTGTTGACAAGGGGGAGGGGGGAGGTCAAGAAAAGTTGACGTCAACAATGTTACTTTTTTTTAAATTTAATATAATTACTTAATAAATAGGAAAATTATGCAGAGTTTGTAGTCCTGTGTTACACACTCGCTTAACATTCAGTATTTTCATTAAACTAACTATATTCCTACTAATTTTGCCACATAAACATTTTGGAAGCCACCTTTTTTAGGGGGGGGGGTAATCAAATGTTGATGTAATTTTATAAGGGGGTCTCTGGAAGTTTGACAAGTTGTTGACAAGGGGGAGGAGGGGAGGTAAAAATCGCCAAAAATTTGTTGACATAAATAATGGACAGCCCCTAAAAAGAAAATATCGGTATCGGTCAAAATGCTGGGGGGAAATATCGGACTATCGGTAAAAAGGCATATCGGTCGCTCCCTACTATTTACTGGTTTTTTTTTTGACACTGAAAAATTGCTAGTCATTAACGGGGGTATTTTATGTTCTTTTTGTGTAATATTGTTGCTGTTGACATTTCTCCAATCCCCTCCACCCCAAGGACATGTTGATATTTACCTGCACTGTAAATTGACACTTGTTGTGGTGTGAGAACCTGTTGAAGGGTAGGATGAGGAAACCGTAGATGACGGAAGATAGCCAGCACACAAAAATGGCTGCCAATGTAAGCCTTTTTACATCGTAGCTGTGAATAGGAAGTAAACAGGGTTACTTTAGTTGCACAGTAACTGATTACTGCTGGTATACAGGATGACAGTATAACGAGCGACATCTGATAAAATTATTAATAATAATTAAATTATAACAACCTTTAAAAAAATTCACATCTGCAGCTGAAATTTTCGATCGACATAAATCTCTCAAATGTAACATGACATTTTCTTTTATTTCATTCTGTTTTTTAAAGGCTTTTATTACACTTGCATTGTCTGGCTGGTCGACAGACAAATGTTTAAGGAAATTTAAAATCAATTATCGCCAACTTCTCTAAGACCCAATCGTTTTGAAAATTTGAACATTTGTGTGTTCACGATGACAATACACAATTTTTTTTTCTGACATTGTTTTATTTGTGGTCTTACGATTGATTAGATGTATTCAGCGATGTAATGGTTGATTAGATGTATTCAGCGATGTAATGATTGATTAGATGTATTCAGTGATGTAATGATTGATTATATGTATTCAGCGATGTAATGATTGATTAGATGTATTCAGTGATGTAATGATTGATTAGATGTATTCAGTGATGTAATGATTGATTAGATGTATTCAGTGATGTAATGATTGATTATATATATTCAGTGATGTAATGATTGATTTGATGTATTTAGTGATGTAATGATTGATTAGATGTATTTAGCGATGTAATGAATGAATAGATGCAGTGATGCATTCAAGTGATTGTTGACCATCGTAGCGTGTAGAATTTACCCCTCCTCCCCCCCTCCCACTCTGCATATCCACTTTCATCTTCTCTCTCAAGTGAGTGACCCATCTCATCTGACAATTGTATACGACCATGCAACCCAAGTTCATGGCCGGGTCTTAAGCCACGCCCCCCCCCCCCACTTACAGTTTGATGCTTGATAATTTTAGATAGTCCCTCACGTTCACGGCAAGCACGATAGCACCTCCTCCCTACCTCCCCCCCTGCCCCCCCCCCCACCCACGACCTAGGTGTCGACATATTAGATTTTAAGTTAGAAATAAGTAAGTTACGAAGAAGATGAAGTAGAGCAGCGCTGACAGGCTCAGTGGATATATATATATATATATATATATATATATATATATATATATAGGTAGGTAGTGTTGTATCGACATTTGTAGTAGTTATATAGCAGACTTGTTCATACTATTCGAAAATCTCTAGTTTTTATATAGGTGAATTTTCATTCAAGTGTTTTATGTTGTGAGTTTGTTGTTTCATATCAATAACACAGTACACCATGAATTACAACGTAACATTTGACCAGTCTTAAAAAAGCAACGTTAGAAATCATTTAGTAAAACATACAGTGAGATAGGTACAAAAATACAGGTGGATAACTAGCTACAACAGAAAATAAATGTAAATAAATTAGCATATTCCTAAAGCATATTCTACAGTTTATTCCTACAGCATATTCTTACAGCATATCCCTACAGCATATTCCAACAGCATATTCCAACAGCATATTCCTACAGCATATTCCTACAGCATATTCCAACAGCATATTCCTACAGCATATTCCTACAGCATATTCCTACAGCATATTCCTACAGCATATTCCTACAGCATATTCCAACAGTAAATTCTTACAGCATTTTCCAACAGCATATTCCAACAGTAAATTCTTACAGCATATTCTTACAGGTAAAGAAAAGAAACCGTGGTGCCCTTTAAATTAATGCATTCTCCATCTTTAGGGAGCTAGAAATAACTCATTTTGAGAATTGAGATTCCATCTAAACTGAGGGTCTGTCCATCATTAACTCCCACCCACCACGGCTGTGACAAAGAATGTTAAAATGTATCTGGCAATACAGAAAATTACTTCATCGTCAGCTCTGAACTCGACATCGTTCTGTGGACCTAAATGCTAGATCCTGCTGACAGACGCAGCCTGTTAACTTCCGGTTTAACCCTCCGATGGAAGCCAGTTTAACGATTTTCAATTCGCCGACTGAAGCAAAGGAATATTGAAACAAAAATACTTAAAAAAAAAAAAAATAAAAAAAAGTGACAGCCTGATAGAAATAATAAACTACTTGTCAAATTTCTGCCACAAATTTCTGTCCCAAAGGAAATCAAGTAGTGCTAAGTAGGGCATCTTTAAATTGCTCGGTTAATGGACATTTGAAAAACATATTTCTTGTCTGGATGACCAGCCTACCAATACTCACCTATTATCTCTATTTCTTAAACCTTTATAGATTTACACGGATAAATAATCAATTTACCCCAGTTGAACTTTTATCAAACAACAAAATCTTGTGTCACTTTCGCCTTCATTTTTTTGTATCAGCAATGCTGATTAAGCACATCAAGAACAGGAAGTACTTCAACTCGTAAATGTACTTTGTATATTCTAAGAATGTTGTTTAATTGATTATCATTGTAAAAATATATATATATATATATATATATACACATATATAAGCAGGCCCGTAGCGTGCGGGGGGGGGGCAGAGGGGGCCTGCGTTTTGCGTTTTGACTGCCCCCCCTGCTTATTTGTTCTACTTAGTAAAATGTATTACCTGCCCCCCCCCCCCGCTATTGCCTGGCCCCAGCTGTAGAATGCCTGGCTCCTCCTGTAGAATTTTCACGCTACGGGGCTGTATATAAGGGTTCTTCATCGTCTGAATTGTTTACTCTCAAATCAATTCACAAAAACTGTGCAGTACACCCGTAAAAGATGTTTATTTTCAGACATAAGTTCATGATAAAAGTTTAAATAATTTTTTTTTAAGGAAATTCACGTTTAAACCAAATCTGGTGGCAGTGGCGTAGCTAGCTTAACTCACGCCCGAGGCATAATACCTTTTTAGAGCCACCCGCCTATTCAAAAACCATATAGCATTATAAGTAAAATAGACCATTTGGCGCCCCTTTGTCAGTTGCGCCCCTCTTGCCCCCCCCCTTCTTCACTACGTCACTGTCTGGTGGTGTAAATGTAGATCATATAGCTGCTAAACTAGAGTCTCCAGTTTGCGACGGACTTCCCCATTTTACCCTTTTACCCCTGACTTGTGGCTCCCAATTAAAAATCACAAATCTAACCGTCAATATGCCTCACCTTCCAGAATTGTCTATTTACATTATGAGCCCTGGAATAGCAATATGAACAGTGCAAACTTACCGACTACCAATCTGTGACAATTAATATGCTAAGCATATCGCTAATTCTAAACTGTGTAGGGTGCTGACTAGAACAGAAACAGATAATGGTTGGTCAGATGTAGAATAACATACCCAGATATACACAGATAATGTTATAACAAAGTATCCACAAATACTTTATAACGAAGTATGCACAGATAACTTATAGCAAAGTATGCACGGACAATTTATAACGAAGAATGCACATATACTTTATAACGAAGTATGCACATATACTTTATAAAGAAGCACGCACAGATACTTTATAAAGAAGTATGCACAGACACTTTATAACGAAGTCTGCACAGATACTTTATAACGAAGTCTGCACATATACTTTATAAAGAAGCACGCACAGATACTTTATAAAGAAGTATGCACAATTTGCACATACAGTTTATAAAGAAGTAAGCACAGATACTTTATAACGAAGTACGCACATATACTTTATAAAGAAGTAAGTACATATATTTTTTATAACGAAGTAAGCACAGATACATTTATAAAGACGTGTGCAGAGATTTTTTTTAAAAAGTTCAACTATAAAGCTACACTTGTAGTCTGTTTACCTTCTGTACACAAAGGGATACGACACAGCCATGCATCGGTCGACGGACATCATGGCCAGGTTGACGACAGACGCCACCCCTGAAGCGCCACCTATGCACAAGGAGGTCAAGCACGTGTATTTGTACACCTGTCCGGTTCTGTCGTTGTACCAGCAGCTGGTAAAAGAAACAGGTGCATGTTGGGGCATAGTATTATCTCTCTCCGTCCCCGCTCCCCCACCTCCCCTCAGCACCCTCTCAGCCAGTGTCGTAACTAGCATAGGTGAACCCCCCCCCCCCCCGCCTTTATCCATTACAAAACAGTAATATAGCGATATATAGGCCGCCACTAGCTCACGCCCCGTCCCCTTTTCGCCATGTTTAGTTACGCCACCGGCACTGACCAATATATTTTATCTTATTTTTTTCTGATTTGGAAAATAAACACCACTCGCAGGTGGTACGATATAAATATTTATATTTTAGATTGTTTAGATTTGCTCAGCTACCAGGTTAACCTCTCGCCCATGGAAAGTCGCCACAATCACGAGAGAAAAAACACAACTATAAATAAAAAAAAAGGAAATAATTGCATGTTTCTTGGGCGTCCCTGGTCACCAGTCTATGGCCCCCGGGGGGGGGGGTGTTGGGGACCACTGGTAAATATGGAATAGTTTATAAACTATATTTATATATTTATCGCATTATCAAGAATAATGCGTCGATAACAGGAGTGAGGGGGGGGGGGGTGGGTGGAGAGGGATAGGATGCACTGTTCCCTGAAAGCTATCCCCTAAAAAGGGCCCCCCCTGTCCACCACCAACACCCCGAACACCCAATACACTCATTAAAATATGGTCTTTAGCTTGAGTAAGATTTAATTTTGACTATCCCTCCCCCCCCCCCCCAAGCAAGTTGTATTTCTATTGTTATAGGGATCTTCTAAAAAAATGTATGGACCCATCATTATTATTATTATTTGCCACGACGTCAGTCATGATCGCTTTACTCACGCGTGACTTAATAATGTTTGCGGTAACTGTCTCTGTCTGAAACCCTTCAAATCTCCGGGAGGGTAACCCGCGCACCATCCCCTCCTCCCCTAATTGCTACGCCACCGGCGATATATTTAAACGTGTGGTCCTTGTGGCAGTTGTTTCAACAACAACCAGGGGCGCAACCAGTAAGTTGAAGTTGATAGGATACAAAATATTAGGGTAAGATGAAAATTGGTATTTCTGCCCCCCCCCTTCCCCCCCCCCCCCCAATTTTGGTAGGGTCGAATACCAGTGGCTTGATTTTTTCGTAGGGTCCGGACCCGCACGACCCGTACATCGGTTGCGCCCATGTCAACAACCACCTACATCTCCTGCCTTAGCTACTATTGGACAGTCACACTTGTGTACCGCGGTACTTGACTGATTGGCTGATTAAAAAAAAAAACATATGGCCAATTTAGGAAGCAAAACAAAAAAAAAAATAAAACATTTTTTTCCCAATCTGTAATAATATACTTCTATCTTTGATTGACTAGTTCTTAGTTCAGTTTCCAAACGCTTGATCATTTATTTAAGAATAATTCTTTTATTATTAACAAGACAAATATTCTGACTGGGACGGAAAGAATGAAAAAAAAAAACGACAGGGATAGAAAGAGAGGGCGGGGGGTGGGGGTGGAAAGAGACGCATCCGAATGAACGCCGTTGAACTGAAGATCAATCAATATTAAATTTTTTTTTTTTTCAGAGAGGATCTGGTTTGACTGATGATATTCCACATTTGAATTTTGTTCCCTTGAGTTCGTTTTGATGATGAAGTTGATGCTGATCTTTAGTGATTGGGCCTAATTAATTAGTTGTCTGTATTTATTACCAGGCCAGGCCAAAGAAAGAAAGTTTTTTTTCGAAGTTCGTTTTAAGTGTCAACTACGTCCTGCATTTAAAATTCGTCTAATCATTAAAAAAAAATAGTTTAAGGGTTGCAATTGAATTACCTATTTACGACATATCTTGTAGTCAGTTAGTCGTTTTGAAGTCAATTATTTGGTATTGAACTAAAGACGATATATATATATATATATATATATATATATATATATATATATATAATAATAAGTATTTTTGGTTTTTTGAATGCAGTATTCATGAAGTGTGAAGTCTGTCAGTTTGGTGTCGAATACACTGATCATGTTACGTCTAATGGTCCATACAACGTATATATGGCCACTAATTGTTTAGATTATATATATATATATATATATATATATATATAATTTTTACATATATAATAATATAAAAGCGATTTGGGTTCTACGCTAAATCGAAAGTAAGGAATTAATACAACAGAATTCCAGTTTAAAATACAATCATGAAAAAATCGGATCTGCCCGAAACCAAAAACTAACCTAGCCTACCGATCATGCATAAGGGGATATAACTCTATGCAAAGGTTTTGCAGGATACAGCTAGTATATATATATATATATATATATATATATATATATATATATATATATATAATCTATCTAAATTTTTATTTCACAGTTTTTTTTACATCTCAATATGAACAAAAAAATGTTCATGAACTAAAGTTAAAAAAAAATCAACATCTGTGACCGTTACTAGTATAACTGACCGCTACAACAACAACAACAACAACGACAGTAACATCACAAACGCACACACACACACACACACACACATACAGACACGCGCGCGCGTATAACAGTCCGTCTTGAATTTGAAACCAAGTTTCATAACTCGTACACGTCTGTCGCATTGTCTCCCTTTTAACAATTTCATCACCACTGATCATTAGTCGACATCACCATCACAAGCCTCTGTAAAGCTTTTCAAAAACCTCTATCAAGAATGTTTTGTTTTTTTCTTCCCGTAAATAAAAAAAAAAAGTCTTGCAGACTCTGAGATGGCCACTGGTCATCTTTTTTTTTGGGGGGGGTGGTGGTGGTGGTGGTCTGTGAGCTTATGCAGTCGCTCCCTGGTCACTTAGTAATTGATGGATGTGGCTAGAAATGAGGTCAATGTAATCGAGCGTACCCGTTGTGTTCAATTTAAGAATAACTCTCAAAAGAATGGAAGAGTATGGGGTGGGAACAGCTGCTGTATATTTTGAGAGTCTGTGTGAGCATAATTGGGGAACGAATTATGGGATGGTTTTCTTTGTTACACCCCAGATGTTGTAATGTTCTTTGAATTAATAGAAAAATGATAATTTTTTTTTTTTTTTTTTTTTAAAACCACGTTTTTTTTTATCGTTGTGAGTTTACCGAGGAGAGCAGAATCTAACGCGAACAGAAACATTTCAACAGACAGACACATCAGGTAGGTCAGGTGCACACAGATCAAACATTTATTGACAGAAACAAAATATGACACGGACAAAGGAGAAAAAGAAAAAAAAAACGCACAAATATAAGAGGCAGACAGATATAAGATGGAGACACATATAAGATAAAGACAGATATAAGATGGAGACACATAAGATAAAAACAGATATAAGATGGAGACACATATAAGATAAAGACAGATATAAGATGGAGACACATATAAGATACAGACAGATATAAGATACAGACAGATATAAGATGCAGACAGATATAAGATACAGACAGATATAAGATGGAGACGCATATAAGATGCAGACACATATAAGATACAGACACATACAAGATACATATATATTAATTTTGACATTTCTTCAATTTAAATTATTTCGCGGGTTCTGTCAAGTGGCTGTGTTTTGTGCGGTATTCGTTCAAAAAAACATCCAACAAAAAAAGTTAGCACAAGCTCTGTTTATGCGAATTGGAAAATTGTCATATTTTTTCTATTAATTATTGAATAAACTTACTTAAATTTCAAAAGCATCAGAGAAAGGGGATATACGTCGATTTTTTAGGTCTTTTTTGTATTTACGTTATTTAAAACAATTAGGGCTGGAAAAACGCCAAAAAAAAGTTAAAGCCCAAATTGTTTACGCCAGTCCGCCAAACTCCCCATCACCCTTTCCCCTAAGCCATACACTGAAAGCTGCGCACAGTCGATAATTTGTGCCGAATGAAACCTCAGATAAATAAGAAAGGAACAATGGTTCAAAGATAGAACACTCTAATTCCTACAAAGTCAACGCAAAAATATAACAGAATACATTGACTGAATAGATATAAACATTCAGTTCATTGCGAAAACCAAAAATAACATAAACAAAATTTATAATAGATAATAGTTATCTATAACCCATTAGTAATCAATGTCCTACCTGTTGTTGATTACAACGTTCAGAATGATGGTCACTCCAATCAGCAGGTCAGAGGTGGCCAGAGACGCCAGGTACATATCGGGGGTGGTCCTGAAACTCGGGGTCAACCTAATGGTCAGAAGAGTGATAGTGTTTCCTATGATGATGGCCATGCCGAGTAGGACAGGGACGAAAATGTCCCTCACTTCCGTCCTCTGGCACAGGACACTACCGCTGTGGCTATCACTCGAGTTGACTAGGTAGCTAGCCATGATTGAGACATAGATCAGGCATCATGTGGTAAACAAAGAGATCACCGTGTTAAGGTGTTTAAACACCCACAAACGAAATACGTAAACACTAATAATACGCTGAATCCTAGAGCATCCAAAACTTGTAAATGGATAAATCTGTAACAAAAAAAAAATTAAATTAAATAATAAATAAAGTGTCCAGATTTTTTACCATTTGTTTAAAAAAATGAAGAAAACCTTACACTAGTGTTGTGCAATTATATTCTGGACAAACAAGGGGAAATCATCAACAGAAAAACACACAGAGAGAGAGAGAGATAACTCCACTCTGCCATGGCTTTGCCCGGGAGACAATGGAGTAAACTACCGCCTCTCAACACTTGTCAAATTAATGGTGAGCTGTGTCGCGTTTTGCGGACGTTAGTTCCGATCACCAGACAGACTTATAATAGGACTTCACGACTGTCAGTGGTATCAACGTTTAATCTGGACATTTTTCCGGTTCGTTGTCAAAATCATCATTAATATAATGCCAACTTGGTATTTAATATCCGCATTAGACACGAATAAGTCGACATACTGTTTTTAGAAATTATTTACTTTTTATCTGTATTGTTTTATTGTTTTATATTATTTTTTCCATCTTTTGTTTACTTTTAAAATGTTAATGTTTTTTTACGCTTAGGTTTGTCTGGATCTGTGGGTGTGAAACGACCAGATCAAATCGAAACCACTTCTTTCATTCAAAATATAAATGCACACTTTTTTATTATGATAACGAAGGATAGATATGTCGACAAGAGAGGAAAATACGTTAGGGGAGATAAAAACTCTCTTTCATTCTTAAAACAAATATTACCGCCCCTGAAATTATATCCATGAATTAATTACTTTCAGAAAAACACAAAACGAAGATGGAAGAGCGTTTTTTTAGAAGAAGGGTGGTGGGGTTGGTGATGGTGGCACAAACTTTAATAGGTTGACAGGGGACAAAATTATGGGATGCCATCAAGGTTGGCAGAATAAGGATTTTTTTTTTTTGTTATTAAATGACGCAGTAAAACTTTGTCAGAGTCATCAATTGGTTTTACTTGGTGGTTGAGATGTCGTAGAAATATGTCCCCTCCCCCCTCCCACCACCCCGATCCCACCAACATTTAAAATACCACACATTATTTAACACTTGAAAACGCTCGAACAAAACACAAACACACACACATACACATACACACCTCTACACCATAGATAGATCCACAAAGGTGCAGACAGAAATAGATTATCAACCTTAGAGCTGAAGCCATGGGGCTGAACCTGGAACCTAATTATATATATATATATATATACATATATATATATATATATATACATATATATATATATATCTACATATATATATATATATATATATATATATATATACAGTGGATTACTCTTACTTGGGACACCGTTTAATTGGGACAGCCGCTTATTTGGGATAAATCTCAAAGAAACCAAACCAAGAAGCCAATAGTAAATGTGTATGTTTAATTGGGACAACCGCTTAATCGGGACAAAAAGCCTCGGTCCCGATGTGTCCCAATTAAGCGGAATCGACTGTATATATATTCACTTTTTGAATTTAAACACGCGAAGAGTTACCCAAGCTGATGAAGTTATTAGACGAGGACGTTGTACAGGCTTCGAGCTTGGCACAAGGAAGGAATTCAATTGATAACACTTCGTCATTTGTCCAAATTCACCATTTCTTCTTAGTTAGCTGTTCGCAAATTGCTTGTAATAGAACTCGCAACCCGAGATGATGTTTGGCGGTGACAACAAGAAATGATCTCGACAAGAATTTAAAAAAAAACAACAACAATTTAACCTTTTTACTGGACCAGAAATATGAATTGTGTGTGTGTGTGTGTGTGTGTGTGTGTGTGTGCTTGTGAAGTATAATAATAAAGCTGTGATAATGATTGATATTAATACTAATAAACAATAGATAGCTGTATATTATTTTGGAAAGTATACAAGGCAATTGATTAGACGAAAATTATCGAAGAAGAGGGAGTATTAAAAGCATGCCTACATTTTTAATTAAACATAAGAGTTAGTAACGTGAGCGAATATTTAAGAAAAAAAAACAGTATTTTTTAATATAAAAAAAAATGCACTTGAAATTAAAAAGAAAATATTTGTACCAATATTTATATTGATTGTCATTACTAGAAATATAAGATGTCGAGTCCCGGACAGCCCTATAACAACCGAGGCTCAAACAGCGCTTCATCAACCGAGGCCCCGACAGCTCTTCAACAACCGAGGAATCGACAGCCTTTCAACAACCGTGGCCACGACAGCCCTTCATCAACCGAGGCTCAAACAGCCCTTCATCAACCGAGGCCCCGACAGCCCATCATCAACAGAGGCCCCGACAGCTCTTCAAAAACCTAGGCCCGGACAGCCCTTCAACAACCAAGGCCCCAACAGCCCTTCAACAACTGTGGCCCCGACAGGCCTTCAACAACCGTAGCCCGACAGGCCTTCAACAACCGAGGCCCCGACAGCCCTTCATCAACCGAGGCCCCGACAGGCCTTCAACAACCGTGGCCCCGACAGGCCTTCAACAACCGAGGCCCCGACAGGCCTTCATCAACAAAGGCCACGACAGTCCTTCAAAAACCGAGGCCCCGACAGCCCTTTATCAACCGAGGCCCCGACAGGCCTTCAACAACCAAGGCCCCGACAGCCCTTCATTAACCGAGGCCCCGACAGCTATTCATCAACCGAGTCTTCGATAGGTCTTCAACAACCGAGGCCCCGACAGGCCTTCAAAAACCGCGTCCCCGACAGCCCTTTATCAACCGAGGCCCCGACAGCTATTCATCAACCGAGTCCTCGATAGGCCTTCAAAAACCGAGGCCCCGACAGCCCTTTATCAACCGAGGCCCCGACAGCCCTTTATCAACCGAGGCCCCGACAGCTATTCATCAACCGAGTCCCCGATAGGCCTTCAACAACCGAGGCCCCGTCATCCCTTAAACAACCGAGGCCCCAACAGGCCTTCAACAACCGTAGCCCCGACAGGCCTTCAACAACCTAGGCCCGACAGCCCTTCACCAATCGAGGCCCCGACAGCTATTCATCAACCGAGTCCCCGATAGGCCTTCAATAACCGAGGCCCCGACAACCCTTTATCAACCGAGGCCCCGACAGGCCTTCAACAACCAAGGCCCCGACAGCCCTTCATCAACCGAGGCCCCGACAGCTATTAACCAACCGAGTCCCCGATAGGCCTTCAACAACTGAGGCCCCGTCAGCCCTTAAACAACCGAGGCCCCAACAGGCCTTCAACAACCGTGGCCCCGACAAGCCTTCAACAACCGTGGCCCCGACAGAACTTCAACAACCGAGGCCCCACAGAACTTCAACAACCGAGGCCCCAACAGGCCTTCAATAACCGAGGCCCCGACAGCCCTTCAACAACCGAGGTCCGACAGCCCTTCAACAACCGTGGCCAATCTGATCCACACACACACAAACCAATAAGTCGTTTTATAGTAAAATTAATGTTACCCCACGGGTACATAATGGCCCTGACTTGCTTACACCCTCTCCTCCACTTGCGGCGGCCTTGAAAGATTGAGATCGCAAGGCTCGTTTAACGGTGATCTCATCTATCACAATATATTTACTTTACTTTTTTATGTACAATCCATAATGGCTCATTCAGAGCCATAGACCAGAGACGATGAAAAATTTTTGTGTAGTATCAGGTAGGTCCAAATTGATCGGGCTAAAATATCATTAGCGTAGTCTGAGAGTATAACAGCATCAAATGACTTTATCGTAGCGATTAGAAAATCTAAAACAAACTGAGATACAGTCAGTGCTGGATAAAGTCACACTAAGCAATGACGATTTATGGTGCCAAAATTCCTTTATAATATCACTCAAACGGGCTAAAATATTATTAGCGTAGTCTGAGAGTATAACGGCATCCAATGACGACTTTATCGTAGCGATTAGAAAGTTGAAAACAAGCTGATACAGTCAGTGCTGGATAAAGTCCCCTTTAGATGCACTTAGCTCTGGCGGTTTATGGTGCCCAAACCCTTCCCCCCTCTCCCCCCCCCCGACATCAACTTTATATTTAGTAATTTCGTTGATGAGCCTCGTAGAGCAGATTTATTATAAAACTGTTAGTTCCTACCACAGATAATAAATTATACAGAAAGCGCATCTCCGTTTGAAAACTTCTCTTCCAAAGACTAAAATAATCGCCACCATTAGTGTTATTTCCCTTTCTAAACAGTGTAGCACCTAAATATTGATACACAGTAGTATAGCACCTAAATATTGATAAACAGTAGTGCAGCACCTAAATATTGATTGATATACAATACTGCAGCACCTAAATATTGATACACAGTAGTGTAGCACCTAAATATTGATACACAATAGAATAATACACAAATATGGATACCTTCGGTTATACCTATTTAATTCGACGAAGCACATTATGCATAGTTTATCTGCTGAGGTTTCTACTTTGCTTCTGCTCTGTACCCTAAAAAACGACCAAAACATATTAGTAGCACTATCTCAAGGCTGATCTGTAGGCGATCTTATGGGCTGTTTACTGGGGCTGATTGAAATCGATTAGTGAGAAAAGTGTTAAATCACCGGCTAACTATCTAACAAAATAGTTTGATATAATTAGATTTATTAAAACCAATGTATATTGCAGGGATGGTCGGCCATTTGCGGCACTTAGGAGCCTCATGCGGCTCATGCTTAGTTTAATTTGCGTCTGCTTCTGAGTTTTTGCTTTTGTTCACTAAATTTTTGATTAATTAATTGCCCATCGTTAGGCTGTTGAAAGTATTTTCTATTTTACTACATTAGAAAACGGGGTGTGGCTCTCGTCCACCACAGCGTTGTCGCCCCTGATATATCACGTGACTGCGCGTGTGGGCGTGTGGACGGAGTCTGATAATTAAGCGGACTTAACAATTGGCGCGCGACCGGTGCCCCGTCCTTAGAGGGCCCCCACTTTCCAATTTCGGTTTGAGTTTATATTTGAACAAAAAAAAATAATGACAGCATTGTATGCATTCATAGATATGTAATTAGGGGCCACATTAGTCTTCTGCGCCCGGGGCCCACATCGACATAAATACCACCCTGAGCACACTAGTTTTAGGTCGTAAAAACCTTTTTTTTTTACTCTTTATTACATTAGCTGGTATTCATCCAATAAGAAGGCAGAAAATTGTAACAGGGAGAATACTTTATTAGCATGATTTATATTTCGCCCATCCGCTACAAAGTTTCATGACATAACACCTGATAATTTTTTTTTGTCTAATTAACAAGGAAAATGTTTACTTTCGGTTTATGGCGCCTGTTCGATTATTGATATACGAAATGAGTTGCTCTATCGGTTAAATTTATTTCGCTTCACTTTTTACTTTGATTTTTTTAACTTATTGTTTAGTGTCTCATAAATATATATATATTTTTTAATTTATGTTTTTATGCATCGATTTATTTGTTAGTTTCTACTTTGCTTTAGCTCCATACCGTTTAAAAACTACCAAACATGTTGGTAGCAGTGTCATGAGACTGACCAGTGGCGATATTATTGGCTGATGACAAGGGCAGGCACCTCAGGGCGCCGCGATATGCTGTTGACCTCACAGCTACGTCTCTACATTTCGATGTATAGAAATAGATTTGTAAGAAATGTGGTTACCGGGTAGTGATAGCTGTAATTATTTTCATGCTAGCTGTACCCTGCAAAACTTTTGCACAGTTATTTTCCCTTAGGTTTGATCAGTAGGCTAGGTTATTTTTGGGTTCGGACAGATACGTTTTTTCCCATGATTTTTATAACTATTGTTTACGTTTGACGATTTTGAACTGGAATACTGTTGTATTAATTCTTTAATTTCGATTTAACGCAGAACCCACACCGCTATTATTTATATAGATATTTTAGATTTATTTAAATAATACTTTAATTTCCTGCAAATCAAGACACCTGAGCTTGAGGCATATGAAAAGCAGATGAAGTGTAGAATTCATCTGTTTCTATAACCTCGGCGTATGAAAGGGGTTGTGTGGTTAGCACAACTCCCAGACGCCTTTACTTCCCCAACTTAAAGTCAGGTACCCATGTAAAGCTGGGTGGACTTGTGGGACGACTTTGAAACATATTTCCCTGGAAAAATTCCCATGGTTCTCACTGAGAATCGAACCCAGGACTCTCAGGTCGACAGTCGAGTATCTACACCACTCGTCTACCCGTCCCACCTTGTGATTGTTAGTGGGGGCACTACTGTAGTGCGATTATGTTTATAGCTCTTTATATATAGAAACTCGATGATAGATGTGTCCAGTATAGAGAACACATTTGATATACAACAAATTGTATGTCACGTTTTAAATAAAAAAAAATTGGATACTTTTCGACATTTGAAGTTGGCTGAAATGTGTACATTACATAATCATATGGGAATAGTACTTCTTTTTTATTGTTATTCATCAATGTTATTGTGGGGATATGAACTATTTAAAATCGGTTTTTTTTTGCCCTACGTAATATGTGAACGATTCCAGGGCTCGGTTTACCGCCTGAGATATCCCCGGCACTCAGACCTGTCATCCCCGGCACTCAGACCTGTCATCCCGGGCACTCAGACCTGTCATCCCCGGCACTCAGACCTGTCATCCCCGGCACTCAGACCTGTCATCCCCGGCACTCAGACCTGTCATCCCCGGCACTCAGACCTGTCATCCCCGGCACTCAGACCTGTCATCCCCGGCTCTGCTTCAGCTAATATATCTCTGCCGGGGATGAAACCATAGATATTTATCCCCGGCTCTGCACAATTTTTTTTTCATCCCCCGACACTGGTTTTTGCTTAAATCAAGCACTGAACGATGTAATTACAGATTAAGAAAGTAAAAAAAAAATATGTCAAGACTTCTATTTCATTCTTTTTTTTTGTAATTATTCATGTCTGTTTAAAGATCACATTCAATATTTACAGTTTTTAGAGCATTTTCGAAAAAAAAATGCTCTATTGTCCCCGTTTTGTCTGTCTGTCTGTCATCACCCTAGATCTCAACAACCATAAGTCCTAGACCCATGATGTATATATCATTTTGAAGGTCTTGGCCTGCCAAGAAATGACTTTTTCCATTTCGCGATCTGACCTCTCAGGGCCGTAAAAAGGGCCTTATAAAGTACCGTTTTTTACTATATAAGCTATATTAATAATGGAGCGCCCTATATCTCAGCAACCATAAGTCCTAGACCCATGATTTATATATCATTTTGTAGGTCTTGGCTTGCCATGTCTACATCAAAAGTTCATTTCGCGACAGGACCTCTGAGGGCCGGGCTTCAGGGCTCCTAAGGGGCTTATATATTATATATACACCTTGTACGTTCAATAACCCATTCATTTGGTGCGAAATACTGCAGCACGTAGTTTCACCAAGATTTATTAAGAAACTCATCAAATGAAATAGTAAGTTTGTGTTCGGAGTTTAATCGAAAGTATCAGAGCTATGCAACAATTGACTGAGTTTTCGGACGATTAAATGACTACAATTTCGAATGTTTTCAATTATGAGTCCTATTACAGTAACCACAAACCACTTGTAGTTAGATTTAAGAGAAAATATTTTTTTTTCAAATATAAAGAAACGTCTTTATAATATTTTTTTTTACAGATATATGCATTACACAATTGAATTTATAAATATTTTCAAAATTTACAAATATTTACTGAAAGCTAACAAACGTACTGATACATAACATGTAAATGCGCTAACACGTCCTGTGTACAGAATGGAACAGGCTTAATTGCTTGTTTTATTTATTAGTGTATCTACATCAGCGTTATAATTTGTCTAGAAATCTTACTTCGTGTCCGCCGTCATGAAAAATCCATCAGTTATGTAGCTTTAATAGCCTCTCTCCCCCCCCCCCCCCCCCCGTTATATCTCAAGACTATTTCTTTTTTTTTTTTTAAATTGCCAACTTTCAGTAAACAAACATGTGATGCATTCCTGTTGTTTGTCTGTAAACATTTTTTTTTAAATTTTAATTTAATTTATTGCGATAGCGATCTTTGTCCGTCCATGCATTGACGGGGGAAAAAAAAACAACAATTGCGTGGTTATTTTTAGACTTAGCTCTCATGAACTGCGGACACACTGTTCAGCGTTGTCTTAATTTCTTAAACAAAAGCTCTTATTATGGTTAATTATGGTTTTTAGGACAACTTCTGTTGAAAACAGGTGGTTTTTAGCAATACGTGTCTTGCTCTGGGCCTTGGGGGGGGGGGAGAGAGTTGCGTATGCGGAGACTGAGAGCGGTGTCAGCTATACGCCCTATCACACAAACTCCGCATCGCTCCCCCCCCCCATCTCTTGGCTGCAGGGCATGAGACGGTGGCCCAAGTATCTATAACCCAGTTGCCCGTGGACTCTAAAAAAAAAAATGGCATCCCTATTGCTGGTGCCAAAAAAAAAAATAATGCGAAAATGGTTAAATTGCCACCACTTACTGATAGAAAAAAGTATATTGCCGTCAGTGGATGACTGCTCTATCGCCTCACCCATTGTTACGCCACCGTTCCGGGTATGACTCCACTTTCAACGGAACCATAGTTACGCCACTGCCAGGGGGGGCGGGGGCCCTTCAGTTGTTCATTCCAATAAAGCGCCTAGCTTATTCAAGTCATCATTCACACATAGAATACCAGGCCGTGATTTAAAGATTGTAATAAATATATTAAACAAAGTTATATCTACACCTGGGACTTTGAACCCGAGGTTTTTTCCCCCTGCATAAACATAAATCATCTCAATATTTTATGAACTGTTTCTCCATCCCCCTTTCTTTTCTTTATGTTTACTTCCGTTAAAGCGACGACAAACAAAAGACAGTTGGAAAACCACTGTAATTAACAATGTTTAGAATGTCTAATGAGGTGTGGCAGCACCGTAGCGTGAAAATTCTACAGCAGGGGGGCCAGGCAATAGCAGAGGGAGTGGGGGGGGCAGGTAATACATTTTACTAAGTAGAACAAATAAGCAGGGGGGGGAGGGCAGACTAAACGCAGGAGGGGCCCGCCCCCCCCCTGCCGCCGCCCCCCCCTCGCACGCTACGGGTCTGCGGTGTGGTATCTTGTCAGTCTGTAAAGAAAAAAGACTTGGATCATAGTCAAGTTCTGAATTCCCGATTAAATAGAAGATGTTTTTGGTTTTGTCAAATTAATAAAAAAAATATTAAAACAACACATAACGACCGTGGGATGACCGAGTCGTGGTTGGGGGTTGATATTAAGGAGATGGTATTATAATCTGTCCATCATATTTACAACTCTGTGAATGCATTTCTACTCAAAACAGGGTAAAGTATATCTAAGTTCTTGTAAATACATTTTGCACTTGTACCCTGACGAGTATTAGGGCGCCGTACATATTTTATATTGTGTGTTTCATTTTTTTTTAAAAGGGCCGTGAACATATGAGATTAAAAACACAATAAAACTAAATCAAGATATACATACAAATTATATATATATATAATCAAAAGAAAACATTAACGAAACCAATCTTTTAAATGCCTCTCCCCCCCCCCCCCCCAAAAAAAAAAAAGAGAACATAACCGGAAATATTAGATCAGCTTGTCTCCCTTTGACTAATACCATCTGTTTACTTTCTGTTGAGCTATCTATCCGATTACACTTCGTCAACAACCCCCCCCCCCGCCCGCCCTCTCCTCCCCCCTGCTAAAATCGAATCATCATCATAAATGCCTCTCCACCTAAGACTCGTCGAGCTAATGCATTTTGAATTAACATAGAGGGCAATAAATATCGAGATTTATTCTTGGCATATAAAAATACTGATGAGCGAAAACAAAAAAAAGGTTTATTTTTTTATAAGATATAAAAATAGATTTAAAAGATAAATGCATTTTATCAAAGCAGTTTAAAGCTCAGTTCCACCCTACTTTCCTCCATCTCTCTAACCCAGTAGAACGACAACATACACGTCTGATCAACAGACCTGTCTTTATGAGATGAAAGGAGACCGCTGTTTTAACCATTGTGTCAAGAACCCATTCGTAGTCCAACTAGATGAATGAAATATAAATAGATAAAGTAGAATAGGTCTCATGGTCTCGTTGGGCCTAGATCAAGGGCGGACAAACTTTTGAGAGTCGCGGGCCGCATTTGTGTTCGTAAATATGAACGGTAGGCCTAGATCGGGGGGGGGGGTGTCGGGTCGGTAACCTTTTGAGACGGAAGAGCCAAAAGTTATAATTTACAGTTTTCTCAGTTTTTAAAGAGCCACTAAAATTGTTGTTTCAATATTATGTTATTTGATTAGGGCACAATTTGACATCTAAAGAGCCGCATGCGGCTCGCGAGCCGCAGGTTACCGACCCCTGGCCTAGATCGAGAGAAGAGCCAAAAGGAAAATATTTTTGTTTACTTATAAGTAAAAAAAAAGTTAAAAACAAAAAAAAAACAACCGCCAACTTTAGTAAATTTATTTTGTAAGATAATTTACCATAAAATCTTTCATAAAAAGTACTTTTTTTTTTCCTTATTTAGTTAGTTTTATTTTGAAAACTATCGCTTTTTATTTTCCCATTCAGTTTTTTTTTTTTACATTATGACTGTTACCCTTCTAGCGAAAGTTTTCTGTTTGTAATTTTCCCCTCAATGAATAGAGAATGTAACGGAAAACACGATAAACCTATCTAGGTAAACATAGCCCCCATCTATTTGCTCACAACCTCTAGAAAAACTGAGGGGGGGCCGTAGATTTTTTTTCTAAACACAGATATTGAGCTTGTTACTTTCATATAAAATTAATTCTTTGAATGTTGATAGTTTACGGCATTGTTCAAACACTCGAAAACTTTGACCGAAAACCGCCGAAAAGAACAAAAAAAAAAAGCGTTTCAGTAAATTACTTTTAGGTCTTCAGACAAGTCTGTGTGTCTTTTAACTGTGGGGAAAGGCCTCATATGTTAGTACTAACACAATCCTTCATGTAGGGTAGGGGGGGGGGAAAGGGAGAGTATTTAAGTCTAAATTTAGAAAACTAATTCTTGACTTGTATGTTTTCTTCTTCTTCTTGACGAGATCTATGTATGTATGTATGTATGTTTCTTTGTTTGTGTAAGAGTGTTTAGGTGAGTGTGTTCATGTGTGTATGTGTGTATATGCGTATGCGTGTGTAGGTGTAAGTGTATGTATTTACACATATATGTGCGTATTTATTTATATGCACATATGTGTCTATGCATGTATTGACATATATGTAGGTATGCATGTATTGACATATGCATGTGCGTATATGTATCTGCGTATGTATGTATGTATGTAAGTATGAGTGTGTATGTGTGTGTGTATGTGTGTGTATGTATATGTGTGTATGAATGTATGTCTGTTTGTATTGAATACTTATGTATGTACTTGTGTATTTATACATATACGTATATGCGTGTATGACTTGACTTAATGCCTTGAACTCCTTGCGGAGCAAATGGCCTCTTCAACCACACTCCAGCGCGCTCTGTTTTGGGTGACCTTTATTCAATTCTCCCCCATGTCTGTTTGCAGATTTTCATCTCCTGCTCGTAAGACCTTCTCCAAGTGGTCTTTGGGTGGCCGACCTTTCTCTGGCATTGGGGGGGGGGGGGTTCCACTGCAGAGCCAATTTTGTGATGGTCCCATAAACATACAAGTGTCCAGGAATAATTGGAGGTGGATCGGCCACTCGCTGAGGAAGCCTCCAGAAGATATTCGTGAATGCATGCATGTATATTATTTATATACAAATTTTAATGACAATTGTCTTCATGTAATGTACGTCAATTTTAGCCATAACGTTAACAATAAAATAAGTATTTGAAAAATAATCTAAGGGAGACAAATGTATTTATATTTACAACAGTTGTGAAAGTGTAATGTAGGAATCCCCCATTTAGCTGAGATTGTCGACGGCCCTAGATTAGCTGACCGGCAATTCAAGCAAATAAACAGCAAAGGTATTTTTTTTTTAAAAATGTATTTTTTGTTGACTGATGACTTTTTTTTTTAAATGACATAATACTTGATATACATACAGATTATATGCTGCTGAAAAGATAATTTTATTTCTAAATATTTTTGATGGATAGATACTTCCAGAACTGTTTCAAAGACATTGCGTAACTTATGAATGAAAAATATTATAGGCGACAAAAATATGAAAATTGAATGACTTGTATGGCTTATAACCGTATCTTGGACAGCCAGTTGGGATGTCCACCAGACCGTGACAGAAGAAAATGACCGTCGTGGTCAGCATGCACATGGTTTATGTTTTCGTAGGTCGTATTGAATTCCATATCTAGAACTAGGTCAGGCGGTAAGGCAAGAAGCATTGACCAGTTGCTAACCTATACGAATGCTGAATTTAGTCAAAAAGACGATCGCGGACAGCGTAAAAAGAATCATTACTCTTTAATAATGCACTGTTATTACTAATAAAATAATAGCGATTAGGGTTCTGCGTTAAATCGAAAGTAAAGAATTAATACAACAGTATTCCAGTTTAAAATACAATCATGAAAAAATCGGATCTGCCCGAAACCAAAAAATAACCTAGCCTACCGATCAAGCCTAAGGGGATATGCAAAGGTTTTGCAGGGTACAGCTAGTACTAATATAAAATGAATCAACGTCTAAACTAAACATCAAAAATACTCGAAAATCGAAGTAAAAACCCAGAATAACTTTACGGTCACAAAACCCTACAAATGCCGTGGTTACAGAAGCAGGTGAATATTCTACATTTCATCAACTCCGATGGTCTTTTATGGCAATGGGAAATGTACGCACCCTTCATTATATGACATTGATTCCAGTTTACTTATTTACGTTCTTCATTGTTCGTTATGTTCTATTCAGTCTGAGGTGCTTTTAGTCTATATATCCACTTCCCCACTAGTAACCAGAGGCGTACCTAGGGTCGGGGGAGGGAGGGGTCCAAATTCAAAAGTCCCACCGGGCCCCAGCATGAGGGGACCCCCCCAAATCTTTTTTTTTATATTAAATATTAAGTACATTATCTCATGTCATGGTGTCGAATGTCAAAACGCAGGGGCCCCCAAAAGAGGCCAAGCACCCCCCGGGCCCCCGAATCCCTAAGTTTCGGCACTGCTAGTAAGATATAATTCACTGAAACCTTCCACTCGTGTGTTGAACACTTTACCGAGGGTTACGGTAGAGGTTATGCACGGAATACGCAGCGGCATATTTATTTTCGTTGACAACAACCCGAGAGTTTGAGGACGGTCGCTAGTTCCCCTGGGTGCGACCCGTCACCCTATCACGTGCCCAGGTATCGTATTAGAAAGGTCGGTGGTACACATTATTTTGAATATATGTACATTTATTCGCGAACTTACGCGTGAGGGGTACTCGTGGACAAACTTTCTTACCCTAAGGGGTACAGTCGCAAAAAAAAATAATAATTAAGAACCGCTGATCCGCAAATTCTTTAATTGTAGGGGTCTGCCATTTACCGTTTAAACAAGTTTAACTTGGTTTAAAAAAAATTATACATTATTAAAGGGAGATAGCTTAATGATAAAATTGTGTTTTGAGTTATTGCATTAGCCTCCCTTGTATCGTCTCCCTTCCCCGCCCCCGCCCCCCCCCCACACATATTTATTTTCATGTATGTTATAAAATGAAATTTCAAAAATGAATTAGGACCTATGACATATTTATATGTGAGCGTCTAAATGAAATGTAATGATTGGGAATGTAAAACGTTTGGGATGTAATACATGATTGGGGGGGGGGGGATGAAATACATGATTTGGAATGTAATGCATACATTGATGAAATAGAACATAACAAAGATTCAGTTGATATATGAAAAAAAAAGTTTTTCGTGGGACAGACAGACTAGGCTGAAGCATAGTCTAAGTGTTTTCCACCACCACCCCCCCCACACACACATACACACTCCAACCTCTCCTTTTCTGGACATTTTTTCGCCAGCCGGCAAGAAGAATAATTTCAGCACTTGAACTTGTCATTTGCCTCGAGGCTTAAAAAGGACTTAACTATTGGGAGCTATCATTTACGGGGAAGGTGGGGGAGAGGAAGTGTTAGGAAAGTTAGGAAAGCAGAGTTTTTCACAAACGCCAAAAAAAAAATTGCATCCCTTTTTTTCTTGTTTCCCCTCACCCCCCTCACCCCCTCCCCAATGTTTAGGGCTCCAAAAAAAAAAAACAAAAAAAAAACAACGTAAGAACGACTTTGTATTATACATAAATCGGGAACTGAAAAATTGATGCCGTCTCCATATTAAACATCTTCATTAAACATACTACTACTACTTCTTCCTTTGGCTCTACAGCCCATTTAGGGCCCCTGGCCTGCCATACTACTCTTGTCCACTTTTCCCGATCCATGGTCTTCTTCCTTCACTCTCTCACTCCTATTGTTTTAAGGTATTTCTCCATTTCCTATAACCATCTGCTTCTTGGTCTGCCCTTAAAGCCTTTTCTCCTTTTCTACATGATATTACAAGAAGATGGGGGGCATATGTGATGTTTAATGTGTTCTGTTATTAACACCTGCACCGTAAAACGGAGTTCTGTTATTAACACCTGCACCGTAAAACGGAGTTCTGTTATTAACACCTGCACCGTTAAACGGAGTTCTGTTATTAACACCTGCACCGTTAAACGGAGTTCTGTTATTAACACCTGCACCGTAAAACGGAGCCTATAGCTGCGCGATACTTTACATTGTACCCGGCGTAGATGAAGACGTTGACGGCCGAGTTGAAGAAGGCGACCAGCGGGAACCAGTTCATGAGCCAGCCGGGAATCTCCACCCGACCGTAGAGGACGAAGATGATGACAGACGGCAGCATGCATGCCGTGAACACCATCTGGGTCAGGAAGACCATCTTGATCAGGCAGCGGCTGTTCCTGGACATGTCCTTGGCCAGGGTGTTGCGGGCGATGCTCGGCTCCAGGAGAACGATCTGTAGGCTCTGCTGAGATCCTGAAGATCGTCTCTTGGAAAGATCTCCGTGTGCCTCGCTTTTCAACGCAGCCTCTTGGCTCTGAATGTTCTGAACGTCCTGACTTACGTTGCCACTGTTGACCGTGTCATCAGTCATCAGCTCGTCCTCGCAGTCGACGGCAGCGGAATGACTGACAAAAGCTCTTGGTTGACGCCCCGCCTCATTCCCACCTATGACATGTTCCCTGACACAATCACAAGTGTTCTTATGTACATTTTCCGCGCGCCTACAAATCACCGACGGCACAGCAGTATATTCCTTGGATGAAGTTTCCTCACTTTGGACCAGCGACGTTTCAATCAGGTCCTCGGAGATGTGAGGGATATTTAAATAATTTGACTGAAAACTTTGCGAGCCCATGCACTTGTCTTCATACGCCGCTGAGCAACAAAATAGTGCGTTATCTTTAGTCTTTATATAATGATCACCATATATTCCAGAGGTTCTAGAACCAGGATTTGATTTATTACTGCTCTTAATCTTGTTTCTTTCGAGATAGTGGCGATGATAACTGTCAGACTCTGATAACCTTTTGTCTGGTTCAGTCTTGTCATGGCGAGCGATTTTCGACTTGGATGACTTGTGACTGAATTTTTTGGCGACGTCAAACATCTGGATGTCACAGGCGAAGGCCGTGCTCATCACTTCAGTTTGGGATTTCACGCGAATTTGAATTAAACGTCTGCCCCTCGGGGTCGGGCGTGCTGACCTAGTACTCTGACTTGTACCTAAAAGCAGTTCAAAAAAATGATATAATCAATAACAATTTTTTCGCCCAATATTTCAATACAAAAAAATTAATTCGTGGAAGGAAATTAGTAATGGGATGATTCATCAGAAATGGGAATCGGGAATCGAAAGAAGCGATACTTTTTGCTAGTATCGAAAACAGAATCGAATCGAAAGATTCTCAACCTAATTTTCGATTCCATTTCAATTCTTCCTTTCATTTTCTTACACGGTGCTACACGTTTTCAACATAATCTGTTATCATATTCTCGAAGTAATTTACGCAGTGTGGGCAACTCCAGTTTAGTATGACATTTAAAAAAAATTATTGACATAACACATTATGACATGAAATGACATCTGTGCACACCGTTTAACCAAATATACAATATATAGCCTATTCGTCACGTGACATTTGTACTTTGGAGATGTGCCTTGCTTCGAGCCAACGACATCCCCCCCCCCCCACAGTATATATTAATCAGCATTACCTTACCATGTATGCATATCATATATGTGGTATTTTGTTACGTAAGATCATTTATATACATAGTGTTTTTTTTTTCGTATGACGTCATCTGTTACTGTATTGATTGAATATGTAATGTTCCCCCCCCCCCGGGCACATTTTTTGTTCTCTAACATCGTTACATCTTCTAGTCTAGCTTAACCATCCGTACATTTACTGAAATAATTTTGTAAACATGAAATGACATCAGCGAACAGCATGATACCATGCCATTACAAAAAAAAAATCCCTTCGTCACGTGACATTTAGTAGAAATGTGCCGTGCTTTGAGCTAACCAGATCCCCACGGTGTCTTTTGATCAGCGTGACAATTGGTACGCTTGTAAAGTGGCTGTAATCAGTGGCGTTTATCACGTGACGTCATTTGTATACTTGGTTGTCATTTCTGTCTGGCTTCACCTTCGTTTGTTATCGTAGTGGTGAAATGTGTGATGCCTCCTGGTGTGTATGCTTATATAATCATACTTTATCTCCTGTACATTCATAGGTAATCATATGTGTGTATGTCAGTGAATCTATGTGTATGTCATGTAATCATATGTGTGTATGCCAGTGAACTTATGTGTATATCATGTAACTATATGTGTATATGTCAGTGAATCTATGTGTATGTCCTGTATATATATATATATATATATATATATATATATATATATATATATATATCACATATTCCCATAAGCTCCCACATGTTCCCATAAGCTCCCACATATTCCCATAAGCTCCCACACATTCCCAAAAGTTCTTTCTCTCCCTCTCTCTTTATCCCATATTCCCATAAGCTCCTGCATATACCCATAAGCTTCCGCATATTCCCATAAGCTCCCGCATGTTCCCATAAGCTCCCACATATTCCCAAAAGTTCTTTCTCTCCCTCTCTCTTTCTCCCATATTCCCATAAGCTCCTGCATATACCCATAAGCTTCCGCATATTCCCGTAAGCTCCCGCATGTTCCCATGAGCTCCCACATATTCCCATACGCTGGCACATATTCCCTTTCTCGATCTCTCTCCCTCTCTGTATTTCTCTCTGTCTTTCATTCTGTCTCTCTCTCTCTCTCTCTCTCTCTCTCTCTCTCTCTCTCTCTCTCTCTCTATATATATATATATATATATATATATATATATATCACATATTCCCATAAGCTCCTGTAAATAACCATAAGCTCCCGCATATGCCCATAAGCTATCACATATATCCATACGCTCTCTCTCTCTCTCTCTCAATTTATAAATATATATATATATATATATATATATATATATATATATATATATATATATATATATATTTGCGTTAGATAATTTGTGAACGGCCCATAAAAAAATTTAAATAAAGAAAACTAAATAAATATTATTATTTTAAAAAAAAATGTATGATGATATATTGTTGACAAATTATATTAAGAGAAAAGATACACACTTTCACTCCTAAATGAACAATTGATTTAGGTCATGTTGTTATTGTTTTTGTTGTTATTGTTGTTGTTATTTTTGTTGTTATTGTTGTTGTTTTTTTTACCTTTTTTTTGCTTCAACTAAACCTCGTAAACATTTTTTTGTTACGAAAGATGTTAAAGGTTGGAGGATTTCTTCATCATTATTAATAACTGGACAGGGCAGATGTGACCCTATTCATTAGAAAAGAAAAGATATTGATTAAAGTTCACTCTTCTTTTTTTCGGGGTTAAAGAAACTGAAAAAAAACTTTTGTGTTGAATAAGATGCTAGTCTTCAACCCCCCCCCTCTCTATCCCTTCCTCCCTCCGCCTACCGCCCCTTACCCCATATAAAGCGTGTTCCTAAAAATCAGATATTACGTTTGTTTTTGTTTAAACTAGTCAGTCAAGCTTTTCTTTTTATAAATATCAATTATTAAAATAATAAATTACACTTTTTTTTTAAGTTATTGAAACCAAAGAAAAAATGTTAAAAATTGTCCATTTTTTCTTTCTTTACTCAACAAAAAGCTAATGTAATGGCAATAAAAAATATTGATTTTTGTCCATATTTGACCGCTGGCTATTTTTCACGTAACACAAGTAAACGAGTAATTATAGCTTTTTTATTGAACTTAATATTTGGCACGATACCCAAATGGACAGAATTAGACTCTCCTTGTCTTCATATTCGATACGCAGGTATCGATCTTAAAGATTTTCTGTATCCTAAATATTTTATAAGACATTTTATGACCTTGACCTTAAATATTTTGGGTTGTGCCCTAATAACTTTAATAAATCATTTTAATGACCGTTTAGTCTGAGAGTAATGAATTTTTAAACTGGAGGTACTGACAAATACCTCATAATAAGCCAGTTAATCATCACATATTTTATACTTAATTTCACTCACTGCTTTAACTTGGGGAAATATAGTGTTCTCTTATGTATCTGTAACAGAGGCGAAGTTAACCGCAGGCCCACGTCTGAGGGTTTAACTAAGTATCTAAACAAATATTAACACACACACATACATACACACACACACACACACACATATATATATATATATATATCTATACTTATAAGACGCATTTGTTGTCTGTCTGTCTGTTCCCTTATAACTCAAGATCAAGAAAACCAAATAACGTGAAATTTGTTACACATACACATAATTACATGGGGAAGGTTATAGGACATGTTTCGTTTCATCTCGATGGGTAGTTTAATTGTAATTAATTATTTTAGTATTTTACTATATTAAAGTAATCTCGACGGCGCCATAGATGAAATTCCTCTGTGACGTCATTTCCCTATGATACATTTTAAAAGAGGGGTAACTCCCGGAAACTCCAATTGTAAACATGATGAAATCAATAGTCTTATCTATTTACCTATCGTTTTATGTATTCGGAAGATTAAAAATAAAGGTGCTCTTTAATAAACCGAAATACGTTAATTAAAATGTTTCTGTGACATTATTAACATTATTTATTATCTCAATGGGTACCCGGCTTTGTAATTAATTATTTTAGTATTTTGCGGGTGTTTTAAATGTTATTGCATTCAAATTGTATCAATGCACAGGGAATCCCCTGTATTCGCACACCAAGTGACGGAGAAGAAAGGGTTAGGGACGGAAAAAAAAATATTGTTTTTTTTTTCATGCTGCAATTACCCGGCTTTGGCCGGGATTAAAATAAGGTTTTCTGTTTATTTAAGAAACGTAATTTGAGAGGGAGGGAGAGATAAAGAGTGAGGGGGGCAGGGAGAGAGAAATGAGGGAGGGAGGAAGGGGGAGAGAGGGGGAGGGAGAGAGAGGTGGAGAGGGGAGGGAGGGGGAAAGGAGGGAGGGAGAGAGGGGTTAGGGAGGGAGAGAGAGGAAGGGAAGGAGAGAGGGAGAGAGAGGTTGGGAGAAATGTGAGAAAGAGATAAAGAAAGAGAGGGAGCAGGGAGGGAGAGAGAGGGAAGGAGGAAGGGGGAGAGAGGGAGGGAGGGGGATGGACAGGGGGAGAGAAGGAGGGGGAGAGGGGAGAGAGGGAGATGGGAGAGGGAGGGAGGGAGAGAGATGGGAGAGAGAGGGAGGGAGGGAGAAAGGGAGGGAGGGAAAGGGAGAAAGAGAGGGGTAAAGAGGGAGGGGTAGGGAGGGAGAGGGGGGAGGGAGAAAACAAAAGGTAAACAGAAAACCTTATTTTAAATCCGGGCAAAGCCGGGTACTTGCAACTAGTATATATATATACTATACTTATAAGAGGCATTTGTTGTCTGTCTGTCTGTTCCCTTATAACTCAAGATCCAGATAACCAAATAATGTGAAATTTGTTACACATACACATAATTACATGAGGAAGGTTATAGGACAGGTTTCGTTTCATCTCGATATGTAGTTTAATTGTAATTATTTTTTTTTTATTTCAGTATTTTACTATATTAAAGTAATCTCGACGGCGCCATAAATAAAATTCCTCTGTGACGTCATTTCCCGAATAGAACTTGCGCGCATAAGCTATTCAAAATTGAGATTACGTTTGTGTGGCTCGCTAGCTCAAATTTGGCCGACTATGTGTGGGTTCAAATCCCGACAGTGAAATTTTTTTTTTTTTTCAATTTTTTTTTTTTTTTTTCAATTTTTTTTTTAGAATAATCTCTATACTTATAAGACGTATTTGTTGTCTGTCTGTCTGTCTGTCTGTTCCCAGAGAGAGAGAGAGAGGGAGGGAGAGAGAGATAAAGAGACAGAGGGGGGGCAGGTGGAGAGAGAGAGGAAAGGAGGGTAGGAGGGAGGGAGGGGGAGAGTGGGAGGGAGGGGGGATGGACAGGGGGGAGAGAAGGAGGGGGAGAGAGGGAGATGAGAAAGGGAGGGAGAGAGAGGGAGAGAGAGGGAGAGAGAAAGGGAGGGAAGGAAAGAGAAAGGAACGAAGGGAGGGAGGGGGTAGGGAGGGAGATAGAGGGGAGGGAGGGAGAGAGGGTGGGAGAGAGGGAGGGAGAGATAAAGAGTGAGGGGGGCAGGGAGAGAGAGGGAATTAGGGAGGGAGGAAGGGGGAGAGAGGGGGAGGGAGAGAGAGGTGGAGAGGGGGAGGGAGGGGAAAGGAGGGAGGGAGAGAGGGGTTAGGGAGGGAGAGAGAGGAAGGGAAGGAGAGAGAGGATGGGAGTAATGCGAGGAAGAGATAAAGAAGAGAGAGGGGGCAGGGAGGGAGAGAGAGGGAAGGAGGAAGGGGGAGAGAGGGAGGGAGGGGGGATGGACAGGGGACAGGGAGGGAGAGAGATGGGAGAGAGAGGGAGGGAGGGAGAAAGGGAGGGAGGGAAAGGGAGAGAGAGGGGTAAAGAGGGAGAGGGAGGGGGAGGGAGGGAGAGAGGGGGGGAGGGAGAAAACAAAAGGTAAACAGAAAACCTTATTTTAAACCCGGGCAAAGCCGGGTACTTGCAACTAGTATATATATATATATATATATATATATATATATATATATATATATATATATATATATATATTGGGGTGGCTCGCTTTATAATGGTAAAAAATAAAGTTGTTTTTTTATCATGAGCATTTTAGTTTTCTGGTTCACTGTGATTTCACTGTGATGTATATATCAAATTTCACACAATTTGGGCTCCTATAGATACTGCCTCAGTGCACTTGTTATCTCGTGTTTTATGGTATTCGGCAGTTGCATTAAATGAAAATTTTGCAAGGTTTAGAATGCTGTTTTTTAGATACAAAGAACAATTATATTACGCAGTAGGAATTAAACAGTAAAATAATACTAGTTACTTGACACATTAACCTGACTGTATTGCAGAGTAGTTCATTCAAAAATACACTTTAAAAGTTTTTAGTCTGTGCCTTCTGAGTCATGAATTTCTTCAAATTGCGATCTCTTCAGCACATTTTAATTTTTGTATCTGGAAACTCTTTGCGATGTTGTTCAACAATTTGGAGCAAGTGCTGCTTTTTCTCCTCTGATTTGGTGAGAGATGAGTTGAATGATGACGCCAGTGCAATACCCCGCTCGGTACAGTCATTGACAACTTTCAAAGAAGAGACCACTGCTGTTGCCTTCTGAAAGGATGGAGTTTGTTGCCAGGTGGAAGCATGTCATGAGAACATTTGTGGGAAGCAGAAGAGCATTAAAGAAGAGCAGCGATGACGAGGTCACAAAATCCTTTAATGTCACATTATTAAGTGCTGAAGGATCATTTCTGCTACGGATGCACCTTTCTTCTTTCTGATCATCAGAAGATTTCTACATGAATTGCTCAAGCAAGCAGCAATGCGGTTTTTCTCATCCATCGAGTACGTTGAGAAAAGAGAACCAGAAGAATGAGTTCTGCAATAAGGTACCAGAGATGTGGGCCAATAGTTTTCAATGCAGTCTGAGAATTGAAGGAAAAAACATTCTTATAGTCAATAAGAAGCTTGATGAAATCCAGCTCATTTAGAGGTGCGTCTGCTAGAATGTGACACTGAATCTTAGTTTTAATGTAAACCAAGGATATAAAGATACCAAATTCTGCAATTGATCTGTTGTCATACTTAGCTTGAATTGATGACGGAAGAGATAAATCTTCATGATGTAGATTATTTTATTCATCAACCTTACATGGTGATAAGCTCCTGGAACACGTTACGCACCCCAAGGAGGGGAATTCCTACCAGGAAGATAAGATTCAGAGTCAGAAGTTCTTTGTAGTCTTCACCTGGCAATTATCTTGAGTTGTCTTTCATTTTGACGATAATTGAACAAAATGTGATGACTTCTTGTGATGGCTTGAGATTTTGTTTATTTTGTTTTGTCTTATGTTTGGCCAAAACGTCTTTAAGCGCTTGAATAGCAGCACATCCAGTCCAGTTGTACTACCCCCAAATGTCTTATTGAAGACCGCTGTGTTTGTAAACATTACCATTGGCTAGTAGGCTCAATTAGGGGAAGTATCTAGCTCAATAATCATTGGCATGTCCACAAGCATATAAATAGATCATGAAAAAATTGTACCAACCAACTGCCAGACGGCTGTGTTTGTAAACATACCATTGACCAGTAGGCTCTATTGGGGGAAGTACCTAGCTCAATATACATGAGTTGTGTCAACTTCTATGCCAGTTAAATGAACAACACGTTTCGACCTAGTAGTTCACTGGACTACCAACCTAGTAGTCATAACTAAATGAATGATTTTTATAAAGCCGCAACATTTGATCGTATAACACTTGATTTTTATAACTAAATTGAAATGCACTTGTGAAGCTGGCTATTTATATGAAAATCAAAACTTCTAGAGATTTGTAGAATTTCCCTGAAACTTCTCAAGTTTTCAATTTTTTCTAGAGGCTTCTAGAACCTTCTAGAGATTTCATAGAATCTTCCAGAACTTTCTGGAATTGTATAATTTTTTTCTAAAACTTCTAGCATTTTCAGTGTGCTTTATATATACATACTCATATTCAAAATTCATTCAAAATGATTTAAAATTTCAGTGTCCATGAGGCAGTACTAAATAAAGTCATATATTCATGAAATTTTTTTCTGTGCTGTTTTGAACTCAAAGTAAACACAAAAAACAAAATGCTCCAAAAAAAATTTTACAAAAAGTTATTTTGGGCCACCCTAATATATGTAGGCCTATATATATATATATATATATATATATATATATATATATATATATATATATATATTTCCAGCCCTGCATCTCTTTTTAAAGAGTTCCATGTTTGTTTTTTTTTGGTTTTCTCCGGGGCCTCAAACGACCGATCACCGGCTCTGGGACGCCGTACTGCTTATGATAATGATGAGAAGAGAATAGAACTGAGCAAGCAAAGCTAAACACAGCACATGTCCAGCAACTTACACTGTATGACCGTTATGTTTCTCTGGTGGTCCAGGAATACGTATCCTATCTTGCAGTAACAGAGGAGACTGACCACAATACCGGCCGTTAGTAGACCAGTGGTCAGGTAACGAAAGTACCAATCCTCAGCCTGGGGAATCAAAAAGATATTATGATAGGTGTTATTTAATGTAACGCACAAGAGTTATCGTACAATAGTTATCACCGAAATATTTCACAGTGAATTAGCCGAATAGTACATCCTGGATTAGTTCTTGACATATCACGTGATCATTAACTAAGCTTCGCCGCACCTCACGTGTGTTCACCCAGTGTGTGTGTGTGTGTGTGTGTCCAGTGTGTGGTCACGATGTAAGGATGTGATGAAAATCTCTTAGATCCTATGAAACTCTAAAGTATATGTTTCGTATGGTCCCCCTCTTTCACCCTCCCCACCACACCCGATAGTGCAATGGCCATGGTGGCACCATGGGGAGATAAAGCGAGTACTTCAAACATGACATTCGCAGTTCATTAAAAAACCGGAATTACGTTGTTGCGCAACATTACCGTGGCTTGACAACAATACACCACATTTTTTTTCCACTTTGGTCTTATTACGTGTACTAAATCAATTTTGCTCTTCAGATTACAAAAAAAAACGAGTCAATAAATTTAACAAGCAATTAAGCCTGTTCCATTCTGGACACAGGACGTGTTAGCGTGCTAGTGCATTTTCATGTTATGTATCAGTACGTTTGTTAGCTTTCAGTAAATATTTGTAAATTTTGGAAATGTTTATAAATTCAATTGTGTAATGCATATATCTGTAAAAAAATATTATAAAGACGTTTCTTTATATTTGAAAAAAATATTGTCTCTTAAATCTAACTACAAGTGGTTTGTGGTTACTGAAATAGGACTCATAATTGAAAACATTCGAAATTGTAGTCATTTAATCGTCCGAAAACTCCGTCAATTGTTACATAGCTCTGATACTTTCAATTAAACTCAGAACACAAACTTACTATTTCATTTGATGAGTTTCTTAATAAATCTTGGTGAAACTACGTGCTGCAGTATTTCGCACCAAATGAATTGGTTATTGAACGTACAAGGTGTAGAATGGGGCTATATATATATAATATATAAGCCCCTTCGGAGCCCTGAAGCCCGGCCCTCAGAGGTCCTATCGCGAAATAAACTTTTGATGTACACATGGCAGGCCAAGACCTACAAAATGATATATACATCATGGGTCTAGGACTTATGTTTGCTGAGATATAGGGCGCTCCTTTATTAATATAGCTTATATAGTAAAAAACGGTACTTTATAAGCCCCCTTTTACGGCCCTCAGAGTTCAGATCGCGAAATGAACTTTTGCTGCACACATGGCAGGCCAAGACCTACAAAATGATATATACATCATGGGTCTAGGACTTATGGTTGTTGAGATTTAGGGTGATGACGGACAGACAGACAGACAGACAGACAAACAGACAGACAAAACGGGGACAATAGAGCATTTTTTTTCAAAAATGCTCTAAAAAACGTTGAGCAAGTGAAAATTTTAACCCTCAACTGTCTGGAGAATTCGTATGTTGCTTTTTTCTGCTTTCGTCTTTATCTTTATATATTAACACAATATGGTTTAGGAACATTGCTGCATGTATTTTTACATACAAATGTTTACAAAAAATGAATGAACGCCATGAGAAATTCTTTGTTTTGTTATCTTCTGGCGTATTGTTATATTCTGGTGTATTGTTATCTTCTGGCGTGTTGTTATCTTCTGGCGTATTGCTATCTTCTGGCGTATTGTTATCGTCTGGCGTATTGTTAACTTTTGTCGTATTGTTAACTGTTGGCGCGTTGTTATGAAGTTTGAAAAAAAAATTCAAACAACATTTTACAATAAAAAACTTCACGAAATGTTTAAAAAAATAAAAGAAACAAAGTTGATCATCAAAAAGTAAAACTCTCCTTCACGATAAAGTAGTTCTATTTTTAGCCCAACACCTGTGACCACTGGTCAACATGAGGTATAAAATTTTGTGCTTTTCGGGGCCACCTCAGAAGGCGATGAGCAGCAGAAACCGCCTCTGCCTATGTCTCAATATTCATGGCTTTATAAGCAGAAACAGATATTTTTTCCCGCCAATTTCAGCACGAGCTTGAGGGGGGGGGGCTAAATTTTTTTACATAAAATATTAAATACATTATCGCATGTCATGGTGTCGAATGTCAAAATGCAGGAGCCCCAAAGAGGCCAAGCTCCCCGGGCATCCAAATCCCTAAGTTCGGCACTGGCTTGGAATCAGGTCAGATTAGTCTTAGAACACTTTCTTAAGTCCCAGGTAGCAATAGTCCTGCCAACTGTTCTCGATTCGCATACATACACATACAATGACAAAGGACACTCTGATGTACATATCTGATTAAATAATAAACTATGATAAAAGGTTTAATTATCTATTTTTAGAAACGGAACCGTTGGAGCTATAGAAGTTTATGTGATGGCCGACACACACACACACACACACACACACACATCGAAATTAAACTTGTATATTTTATCTCTAGCCTGTTGACCAGGCTGAAACTGTAAGGAGATGGTAGAAACTTATTTCAAGGTGACGGTTAAGTTTTGAGAGTGGGAAGGGAGAGGGGCGTCTTGGGGGAGGGATTATTAAAGCCCAGTCGTGAAAACTACCATCGCCTCGCGTGACTAGATATAAGTCCTTGACATAGTTCGTTCTAACCAGTAAAAGACCCCGCCCCCCCCCCTCCCTTCCACTCGCTCAGCATGATGGGGAAACAAAAAAAGTGTAATTGCCCTTAAGTAAAGAATGAAACAAAGTTTCCCTACAGCTTAAAAAAAAAACAAATGATCGGGAAATCCCCTTCATAGGAATCTTAAAAACTAAAACTTCGTAATCATACAATAATTGTTTTCTTTCTTTCAGAGTTAGGTTTTTGTTTTATATTTTTTGTTTTGTTTTTTTATTATTATTAAGAATAGATAACGTATAGAAATGCCACATGTTTATATTTTGTGTGTGTATGGGAGAGAAAAAAAAAGGATAACCATTATACTTATGATTGGATAGATAAACATGTAGATAAACAGACAGATAAATAAATAGTCAGATAAAAGAATTGATAAAAAAATTGAAATAGATGAAATGACAAGTAGACAGAAAATTAAACAGCAATATATATATATATATATATATATATATATATATATATATATATAGATCGATAGATAGATGATGTTTGGTTGGATAGTTAGATAGATAGATAGATAGATAGATAGATAGATAGATAGATAGATAGATAGATAGATAGAGAGGGAGGTGTACAATAACCTACTTGGAAGAGTGAAAAAGCATTTATAAAAAAATATAAAGTTTTGCAATTAATGCACAAAAGATATCTAGGTAAAACTGACTTACCTGTAGCATCATTAGGCACTTTTTGTTGATTGAATATCGATTAAATACACAAGGCACGAGACCATACATCAATGCACAAAGCCACGCCCCCAGGATGGCGAACCTTGTTCTACGCTGGATAGAATGGCTGGATGATGATAAAGAGTCATTTTATTCTACATAACTGACGTCTACAGTGCAAACCAGTACATTGCATTAAATGAGAATGTGTAGCATTTACTAGGGAGCGACCGATAATCGGATCGGTATCGGTATCGGACCGATATTGGCACTATCGGTTAATATCGGATCGGCCGATTGTTGTAGGGAGCGACCGATAGTCGAACCGATATTGGCACTATGGGTTAACTGTCGGACCGGCCGTTTTTTGGCTGCCGATACATTGTTTTTTTTTTTTCACAACAGAGTTGCAGAAAAAAAAATCAGTAAATAACCCAATTCTATAACCAGATCAGACAAGATTTTAAAAAAAAGGGAAAAAAATCCGTACACAGAAATTGTCACGTATACATCATAGATATGACCTTGAAACAATAGGATTGGCATTTCTTAATTCTAATGTATGACCTTGAATGATACAATTAGTGAAAATCTGTGCGTATTTTTTGTTGGGATGGGAAGTTGGGGGGGGGGGGAAACAAGACTTACGTGTGGGCGAAGTGTCACGAAATATATCAGGGAAGGGGTAAGCATGGGTTGACATGCGTCATTAGCTGTAGCACGAGAGAAGCACGTGTTTGGCATTGTTGTTGATTTAAAAAAATATCGGTATCTGGGGAGGGGGGTAAACAAGACACGCGTGGGCGAAGTGTTACAAAATATGTGAACTTGGGTTGAAATAAGTCATATAGCACGAGAATAACACGCGTTTGGCATTGTTGTTGCTTAAGGGGCTGTCCATTAATTACGTCAACAAAATAGGGGGGAGGGGGGGGTTCAGAAAATTTTTGACAATTGTTGATAAAGGGGAGGGGGGGGAGGTCAAGAAAAGTTGACGTCAAAAATGTTACTTTTTTTAAATTTAATATAATTACTTAATAAATAGGAAAATTAAGCAGCGTTTGTAGTTCTGTGTTACACACTCGCTTAACATTCAGTATTTTAATTAAACTAACTATATTCCTACTAATTTTGCCACATAAACATTTTGGAAGCCACCTTTTTTAGGGGGGGGGGTAATCAAATGTTGACGTAATTTTACAGGGGGGTTTCTGGAAGTTTGACAAGTTGTTGACAAGAGGGAGGGGAGGTAAAAATCGCTAAAAATTTGTTGACATAAATAATGGACAGCCCCTAAAATGAAATTATCGATATCGGTATCGGTAAAAATGCTGGGGGAAAATATCGGTATCGGACTATCGGTAAAAAGGCATATCGGTCGCTCCCTAGCATTTACCATTACTTTCAGACACAAGACATAACAGCCTTGTTTTTATAGGCAGATGATAGTCTAGAACACCCATGGGCAAACTACGACTCTTGGGCTTAATCCGCCCCGCCGGGCTGTTTTAGGTGGCCCGCCACTTGTATTAATGAGTGAAGAACAGTTTTAGCGCAACAGCACCAGCACTAGCGCAACACTAACACAGCTCTAGCACAGAACTAGCACAGCACTAGCACAGCACCAGCACAGTACCAGCACAGTACCAGCACAGCGCAGCACTAGCCTTTTACGTTATGACATTTACCTTAATTTATATTGGCTCGTGTCGACACTACATCAATATGCTAGTGGCCCAATCCGCCGGTCAGTTTTTAGGAACAAATCTGCCCCGCGACACAAAAAGTTTGCCCACCCTTGATCTAGAAGATTAAAGGGCACTACAATTTGTTTTGTTCTTATTTTAATTTTAAAAATAAAATTATCATTCAAAAAAAATTAGACTTGTATATCAATGTATAAAATATAAATAGAATTTTTATTGACTAAAAAAGAAAAGAGTGAGCGCAAATATAGCTGCGTTTTGTGCCCCCCCCCCCCGCCACTGCTTGTTTGCTCTACTTAGTAACATTTATTTCCTGCCCCCCCCCCCCCGCTATGGTTTGGCCCTTGCCCCCTGCTGTAGAATTTTCACGCTGATCAATGAATATAGTATTATGACAGGTAGTAGCACAGGAAGGCAACGAAGTATATGACAGATAGTAGCACAGGAAGGCTACTAAGTATAATGAGAGATAGTAGCGCAGGAAGGCTACCAAGTATAATGATCGATAGTAGCGCAGGAAGGCTACTAAGTATAATGATCGATAGTAGCGCAGGAAGGCTACTAAGTATAATGATCGATAGTAGCGCAGGGAGGCTACTAAGTATAATGATCGATAGTAGCGCAGGGAGGCTACTAAGTATAATGATCGATAGTAGCGCAGGAAGGCTACTAAGTATAATGAGAGATAGTAGCGCATGAAGGCTACTAAGTATAATGATCGATAGTAGCGCAGGAAGGCTACTAAGTATAATGATAGATAGTCAGGCGCGTAGCCAGAGGGGGGCTAGGGGGGGGCTGAGCCCCCCCGTGCATGACCTGAGCCCCCCTGTGCATGATTTGAGTTTTTGACACAATTTTAATAATAACGGCTATAAAACATCAATCATTTTGTTTAATAAATCAATAATAATAAAAACTTAAAAGTTTATATTTTGGCAATCATTCAGGCTATTTATATATACTTACATATATAGCGTATCTAATTTTTGGGCATAAAAGATTGAATCTTATTGAAGTTCACTTCTGGGTATTTTGGGCAGCATTGGCATTTGGTGCTTCAACAGCCGTGTGTGAGAGCAGTTTCTCAACCCTCACACGAATGCTTACCCCATATCGCAGATAAATGTTACAAAAGCGTCTAAGCAATCTTTTCCTGCTTGCATTTGAAAAAGATTTAACAGACAATCTGAATGCTGAAGCATTTTTAGGTAAATTCAGTGCTAAACCCAGGCCCGTAGCCAGGTCAAAGTAAGCAGGGAGGCACCAATACTCAGCAAGGGGGCACCTTTACTTTTTCTTTATTTTTCCTCTTTTTATTCTTTTTTAAGTGGGGGGGGGCACTCCACACCTAGCCGGGGGGCACGGCCCCCCAGTGCCCCCCCCTTGGCTACGGGGCTGGCTAAACCACGAAGTTTGCAAATTTGAAACGTGTAATAATATAAGTTCGCAACAAGTGCCGACGAGTGGGGGGGGGGGGGGCAGGGGGGGCCAATGCCCAGGGTTTTAGGGACCCGGTCTGAGCTGGCCAATCAACTTTTTAAAATATTAATATCAGCACGGGGGCCCGTGTCACCCCAGCCCAGGGGCCGAAACTTCTGTCGATGGGCCTGTTCGCAACCTTGTAATAGTTTTATATATTGATATCTTCTGAGGACAACTAGCAACTTAAATAAGTTAATAAAATAACATTGGCTTCTGACTTCATTTTTATACATATGTATAATAAAGTAATAAAGTACAAACTCCGTGATTTCTGAGTGATGTTATTTAATTTGCAAATTTACTTTTTAGCAGAATTAATTTTATTTTAAATTGAATAATTGCGACTGCTTTTGTTGATAGATCTGTTCTTTGTTTTCAATATTTTATAAGAAATATCACATAAATAGCTAAGCTTTATTCATGCATCTTTGTCGTTCTTCCCGGGTTGTACGTTAAACAAACAGTATAATAATATAAATCAGGTATCTATTATGTAACAATTGTGTAGCAGAACTATTTGTCAATATATTTATAACAGGAATCAGAAATTGCTCAGCCTCAATAAATTTTTATCATTAAAACTCTTTACTATTTAAATTATTTTTAACAAAACTGCAACATGCCATGCATTATTAAAACGTAGTTAAAATTATATATTTCTAATTAATAGCTAAACAATCGGTATTAAAATGCAGCATTCCAGATATGGAACTGCAAAAAATTTCTTGGGGAGGGGACTCACTGAGATCCCCTCCCCAAACCCCTCCTCTCCGTTCGCAAGCTTTCGCCCCCCCCCCCCCCCCGAACATTTCTTCTACCCTACTAGGGGCGGATTTAGCGCAAGTTTAGGTAATACATCATTAAATTATCGAAATATTTTTTGTTGTAAGACCAATTTTCAACAATGAAAACAGTTTTGCCCCCTCCCCGGGGGTCAATGTTTTGCCCCCCCCCCGCCCCCCGTCAAAGTTGTCTAGATCCGCCCCGATCATTTCTTCGGCACCCCCCCCCCGAAAAAAATTTCTTCGCCCCCCCCCCCCGAAAATGTCTTCAGCCCCCCCCCCCCCAATCCAATATTCCTGGCTACGGGCCTGTAGATAGTAGCGCAGGAAGGCTACTAAAGTTGTATTTATATTAAATTTATTGAAGTAACTAGTATGAAAACAAAAAAGCTAAAAATTCTGTTTTTTTTTTTTTTTAAATTTCTTTATTAACTTTCTATATTAAAAGAATTTTATTTGCTTTTGTTTGTGAAGTTGAAGTAAGATATTTAAAACTAGCGCACAAGACTATAAACAGAGTTCAAAACAATTGCATTTTAATGAACCCGTGCTATAACCGATACAAGATAATTTCCATCTCTGTTATTTGATTCTTAATATGAACATTATTCAAAACTGTAATTAGCTTCGGACTCTAAAAGAGTTGAATCAATTGACTTGAACGTTCTGGTATGGTGTATCGTCATCGAGAATATACGAGTGTTTATTTGAAATTTCAGATCGATTGGGCTTCGATACATTTCTGACAATAGATCTCAAATTTCCCAAAACAAAGCTTAGATTCTTATACGCAGTAGAAAATTGGCACTACTATATAAAGTGACTTCAACAAAAGCCTCCAAAAAAAAAAATCACAACGAAAAATGGCATATTTTGTAAATATGAGTAGCATAAGTCAGGGATAACATTTTGAATCCATTCTCAGTGTATTAAAATTGCATGTTAAAAGTTCAGCAGAATGTTTCAAAATGTAAAGAAAAAAAAAACACCATTTTTTAACACTACCTGGGTTCTGTGCGCATGTGTGACCAGTAAAAATGAAAGCATCGGAAGGGACGGTAATTGTTGAAGTAATAAAACACTGCAGATTGTTACCTCCCTTTGATAAGTAACCTTTTTTTTTTCTTGTTGTCGACCGCCACACTATTACCTGGTCAATTGACAGGTGTAAATCACTCACCAGACGGTCTAATCACCTATTGGGGGAGGGAGGGGGGGAATCAAATATTATAAACGGGTGTCTTTAAAAAAAAGCCTTTGAACTTTATAACACACACACACACACAGTACCGAGCACGCCTCGAAATAACAAACACACCTGTGTTGATAAGTAAATTATAGATCACGCCAATGTCCGGGCTAGTGGATCTCACCTCTTATAGGCCAGTGGACAAGAGATGGACAAGCACCGGTCCACGGCCACTAGGGTCAAGCTCAGGACAGACGCCATGAGGGAGGTGGCGGCGAAGCTGATGAAAGCGAGGCAGGACATCTTCTGAATCATCTCTGACAGGTGATGTAGACTTGGAGGAAATAAATAAAGTTTTTTCTTTAGATGTTAGATTAGATTACAGTCGATTCCACTTAATTGGGACGCATCGGGACCGATTAAGCGGCTGTCCCAATTAAACATACAAATTTACTATTGGCTTCTTGGTTTGGTTTCTTTGAGATTTGTCCCAAATAAGCGGCTGTCCCAATTAAGCGGAATCGACTGTACATAGGTCATGTTGAAATGATGTTTCTCTTTCAGGCGCTACACAATATTTAAATTGGGGAAGATGACGTCTTGTTTTAGAAGTGAGGTCATACGGACAGTTCCAAAAAAATGTTGGATGATAATCCGATATAAACATGGACTAACTCTGATACAAAGACAAGAAAACGGATGAAAAAAAAATATACCAGAGTGAAGGAAAGGCAAATATACAGACCAATAGGCACAACAATATTTACTGAAAAATTGTCTGACAGAAGATCTACCGTAGAGAGGGACAGACACATTTATAGACGGATAGAGTTGACTAACAAACAGACTAATTACCTGATTGACAGAAAATTCTAAAGACAGGGTATTACACATATCGACGGACAAAAATGTGTATGGTGTTTGAGAATATTTAAATTAAATATTACATAAAGATTGTTGGATTTATGAATGATGGGCAGATAAATTGCTTGATTGTATCATTTCAATTTGTACTTCCTATTTGCGATGCATATATATATATATATATATATATATATATATATATATATATATATATATATATATATATATTTTAAAACAACTTTCGATCAATAAACTTAACATGGGCTATGCTGGGCCTACAATTCGTCTAATAGTTATCAATAAACTTATCATGGACTATATTGGGCCTACAATTCGTCTAATAGTTATCAATAAATTTAACATGGGCTATATTGGGCCTACGATTCGTCTAATAGTGATCAATAAACTTAACATGGGCCTTGTTTGGCCAACAATTCTTCTTATAGCTATCAATAAACCTAACATAGACTATATTGGGGCCTACAATTCGTCTAATAGTAATTAGTTTCATTTTTGAATATTTGAAATGGACAATTAAATGCCTAAAAGAAAGAAAAAAAATCCTAAAAGACAAGAATGAAGAAACAATTTGACAATGATTGGGCAACTTTTTTAACAATGGAAAACATGAATTAAAATGATGCTATAAATAGATATAGGAAGTGAATATCTGTAGAAGGAAGCTGACCATTACAAAAACGAAAAACAAAAATTAAAATGTGAGTTGACATTTTGACGACATCAGAAAAAAATCCATTTCACAAAACAATAATAGACTGATGACATTGTTTTGAAACGAAATTGAAAAGTAGTTAAATTATAATTTAACTTTTAACAGGAAATACTAGAGTTAATTAACAAAGCGGGAAAATGACTATGTTGGCGTTTCATGATCACATGCTCTGCTGTCGTCAGAGAAATCAACTTTGATCAAGAATTGATATAAACATTCGTCCAGGTCGTGTGATCTGTCGTATTCTTTGGATAAGGTGTAAACGTACGAGATCTATTGTATAGAAATAATTGTGTGAACTTTAAAACATTTTTATACAAAAAAAATAAAAAAAATAGAAAAAAAATGAAAAGAAGTATTGTGGAAATAACTGAAACGAAATAAATGACGATGTAACAGAAGAACTTGTATGTGACTTGTATGTGTTTGTGTGTGTGTGTGTTTGTGTGTGTGTGTGTGTTCTGTTGTCTTTGTGTCAAGGTGTTGGTTTGTGTAATTTTATAATATAAACTTCTCTCGTATCAGTAAAAGTGGGTTGGGGGGGGGGGAGAGGGGGGAGAGAGAGACAGAGAGAGAGAGAGAAGGGTGTAATTTACAGTAATGTTACCAGCACGACTAGCTTTTAAGATATTTGTTTATTGTTTTTTTTTTTGCACATTCTTATTTGTTTTCTTTTATTGTTTTTCTTTTTGTGTGCAATACAATGATCTCGTGCTACAATTTCTTTTAGCGGACATTGTTCCCGGACAAATACAAAGGCGGGGAAAAATCTGAGATGAACTGTGTCATTATGTTAAAGGATGATAATAGATATTGGCGGGTATCGTGGTGAACTGGTTTTCTTAGATCGACAGTTAGGTGCTCAAATATCCTAGCCACAGAGTAGTTGGTGGAATAGTAAGTAAAAAAGATAAAAACTACTATAGATCAAATGAAAACATACCCTATGATCAAAAAACGTTTTCTCTTTTGAAATTACAGATAAAAATTTTAACCCTTTTTTTAAAAAATATGAATTGCCATTTAAGTGGTTTTAACGAAAGAAAATCAAATTTGCAGTTTTGAATATTTTCAAAATATGTTTATAATGTGAATTCTGTAGAAGTGAATCCAGGGATTGGGTGATGTTACTTATTTATTTGGACACTTTCGTATTTAAAGTTAGATAGAAACTAAACAATTTTATTTAGCATCAAAACAAACATTTTTGATAGAATAGAGTCAATAATTTTAGTTTCATTAGTGGCGAAAACAGCACAGTGAGTAATTTTAATATCAGCGTGTGGGCCGCTCACCTGCTATGGACGCACACTCTGAGGACCAAGGTCAATCCCACCAGAAGGTCAGCCGCGGCCAGGGAAGCCAAGTAAAAGTCAGGGGCGGATCTGAACGAGGGCGTGAGCCTGATGGCCAGCAGGACGACAGAGTTGCCCAGGATGGTCACCAGGCCGAGGATGACCGTGAACAGGAAAGTGAACGAGGGCGGGCCGCCGTCTGTGGTGGTCACTTTGAATACCGCGGTGGTGTCCGGTGTGTTGGCGGCGGACATGGTCAGTGTTGGAGCTATAAGTCGGAGATAAGAAGTGACACGTAATTAGTTAGAAATGTGGTCGTGCGGTGTTGATCGCATGATCAACTGTCTGTCGCAGGCAGGCCCGTAGCCAGGTCAAAGTAAGCAGGGAGTCACCAATACCCTGCAAGGGGGCACCTTTACTTTTTCCTCTTTATCTTATTTTTAAGCGGGGGGGGGCACTCCACACCTAGCGGCGGGGGGGGGGGGCGGCACGGCCCTCCATGCCTCCCCCCTTTGGATACGGAGCTGGTCGGAGGGGCCCTGGTTTCGAGCCTCATTGAGACCCTTTGGGATTTTTGTAGGCCCTGTTCAAAGACCCCCCCCCCCAATGTCTATCCAGCTGTAAATATTTGCGGGAGTAAAGGAGACTGGGCGTGGTGCTAACCACACAATCCCTTTATATGATGAGCTTACTGTAACAGATTAACTGTACACTTCATCTACCCCGATGACCCTTAAGGGCTTAAGGGAACTGTACATTAGTTAGATGATCTTTTGCGGTGAATGAAGTGACATTTCGGGTAAAATGAAATTTCTACATCTGTGGTGTACTTGAGGTCGACAATCGCCACATTTTGAGTTGTTTTTTTAATCAGTTCATTGTCAGTTGTCAATTTATCATTAATCAGTAAAACTTAAGGTCATTCTCATTCACTAGTAGAAATTAAGTGCTCAAATAAGCGTGGGCGGCAGTTCGTATTTTGGACAATGCAATCATCAAACTCAGTTCGTCGCTAAATCAAACAAGGTGTACTGGAAGTGATTTATCATTATGATACATTATTCATTGATATATTGCAAGAAAAATAAATGTGTTCAATAAAAATTTCTGTGCCAGTGTAATATCTATACATATTTAGTTTACTCGCTGATATCCTCTTTGTAGAAGGATCACAATTTATCGAATCCACCTGAAAAAAAAAAACTAATATCACATACTGTCAATCAGCTATTCAGGCATCTTTATTCCCTAATTGAAAGTTCACTCATCATTTGTTTAGAAATAAAACCTACTAATTAGATAAAAACTTTTTAATTTAGCTTCAGCAAAAAAAAAATATTCAGAAAAGAAAATTCATACATGTTTCTCCATAAACCTCCATCTTTCATCCCAGTCAAGTTTGCATCCCCCCCCCCCCTCCGTTTACGGTCATGAAAGACATACACAGGCCAGTGTAGTGAACTAATGCAGAAACAACTGACATGATCATTTTAAAATTTATTTCGGAAATAAAAAAAAATTGATCAGTTTTACTTTGTAATTTCCAATTTGAACTCATGTAGACACCGGATATGTGTGGTTATTTCAAATTAAAGCTCATCTGCAGTAACAAAGAAAATCGTTGTTTTTTTCTGGCAGTTTTCATCAAATGGATTTTGCTCTAGGCCAATCATGGGCGAACTACGGCCTCCGGGCCAAGTAGAGACCCAACCGGAAGCCTGGTACTCCCTGCGCTCCTATCCACGCGTTTAGATCAATGCAGTTTATATATATATATATATATACATATATATATATATATATATATATATATATATATATATTATTAACTCGTGTAAACAGTCCACCCTTTTGCTCTTTGTCCAGGTTTTTTTGTCAAAATTTAAGAACTCAAAAAGTTTGCCCAACCTGTCACCAAGTCATGTGATGTAATTTTATATAAATAGAAGCGAAGTTTCCGGAGATGGGTTATCCAGGAATGATAGAGAACTCCTCTGGTTTGTATTTATACTTATTGTATAGCTACTGGGTGATAAGGAAAGATGGGACTATTTAGTAGTAATATAGAAAGCAAGTATACTTACAGATTGTTATCTCTTACTGAAAAAAAAAATTCTATTAAAGCAGGGGATATTAGGTGAACTTCTGGGGGGGGGGGGGGGGGGTTATAGATTTACTATAAGTAATTGTCTAATAATCTAACATAAACAGAATTAAAATTTCAAATAAAATAAAATTTTCAGAAACTAAATTCTATGTAATAAATTAATAGAAACTAGGTCAGCTAAAAAAAGATGTATTTTAAATGGCTATGATTGATTTTATATTTTGTATCATACAGGCAGACGAAATAACTGCCTGTCATCAATGATCTATTTTTTCTTTTAATGACAACTCCAGCTGACATTTTTAAATGTCATTCTATTTTGTTTTATTTTTGGTTTGGATAGTAGGTGTTGACATTCATTGAAGGGAGGCAATCCTCTGTTATATCCGTTACATATAAACATTGTTACATGCCAATACATTCATTGAAAGAAGCCAATCCTCTGTTATATCCGTTATATATAAACATTGTTACATGCCAATACATTCATTGAAGGAAGGCAATCCTCAGTTATATCTGTTATATATAAACATTGTTACAAGCAGAGGAGTAGCGAGGGAGGGGGCAGGGCTACTTGCGCTCGGGGCATTTTATCTTTTTAATACCTTTTTAGCGCCCCCCCCCCTTTCGAAAACCATATAATATTATATGTAAAATATACCATTTGGCGCCCCTGAACCTCGGCGCCCGGGACATATGTACCCACGCCCCCCCCTAGCTACGCCTTTGGTTACAAGCCAATGGATTCATTTTTCAGATTAAGTCTATTAATTCGTAAAACTCAAAAAATATGCATATTTTATAACAGCTTGCATATTATGTACATATATGTGTGTGTGTGTGTGTGCGTGTGTGTGTGTGTGTCATGTGTGTATTTAATGGGTTTAATTCACTCCTACTTTCCTGTGTTGATGTGTCGTGTTTATAATATAGAACCTATAGCTTATTTTGTATACTATTCAATCGTATATTTATAATATTTTTCTTTAAATTTAAAATGCAGCTTACGGTTTTTTTTACTCATGCATAAGTAATTTTGAAACGTCATCATTTAGGTCAGAGTAATCTCAGAGTAATAGTCTACACACCGTCGTGACCCCTGGTCGCAACAAACAAATTTCTGACACTCACCTTATTTATGTGTGGGACGGATGGCCGAGTGGTGAGACCCATGGAATTTTTCCAGGTGAAATTTGGTGCAAAGTCGTTCTACAAGTCCACCCAGCTTTAAATGGGTTACCTGACTTTAAGTGGGGGAAGTAAAGGCGGCTGGGCGTTTTGCTAACACCACACAATCCCTTCATATGCCGAGGTTATAGAAACAGATGAATTCTACACTTCATCTGCCCCGATGGCCCTTTAGGGCTAAGGGAACTTTACTTATCTTATTTATGCCTGGAATGTATTCAAGGGAAACAAATCTCCTACTTAAAAGAAAGCACAGAATACACAACGCTATAACCCCCAGAAACTATAGATGACATAATGTTTGCATTCAAAATAAAAAATTTGAGTCTTATCTGCCCAATAATGTACTATAGGGCCTATAATAGTGTCCCTGTTGAGCTGCGGACGGCCAATATATATGGCCCCAGAAAACTTTCAGAAAATTTGCTTAGTAATCCAAATCGTAGTTGTCCTTGATTCTTCGTAAAAAAGATGTAAGTATATATATATATATGTATATATATATATATATATATATATATATATATATATATATATATATATATGTTTTTGAATATGAAAATTTAGTCCTGGAATGATCCAGATATAAGTAGCGGAACACCACTATATTCTTTCACTAAATTCCTCAAAGTCAACAGACTTAATTATGTGTACGTCAAAAGCGCCACACGTTAAACAAACAGCTCCAACGGAGAGGCGAATCAAGCCAAGCTGTCCTGTCTCACCGGTAGTCTGATGAAGTCTTGGTCATCCAACCGAAATTTGAAACAATAACATCATTTGCACATTCATTGTTTTTTGGTCCTGGCCACTTCCACTGTGACCTCCAAGTTGTGAGCAGACAAGAACACTGCTGCCAGTTAATCACTGCAGGCGACAGCTTGCCTCCCCCTCTCTCTCTCTTTATATCATAAACACGCACACTAAAAAAAAACATAGAGAGGGTTAGGTTTCTTCTGTTGTTTGGATGATCCTCTCTCCATAAATCAGATCATTTGGACATTGTCCGATATCATCTTCTTATTATGTCATTTCGGAAGATGAGCCTAGGGCCTAATTGTGTTATATTTTTATGTCTGTTTTAAAAACAATGTGTGCGTGCGTGTCTGCAGCGGACAGAGTAGATTGATGTAAAAAAAATTATAGCTGTACAAAAAAAAAAAACACTGGCAGATATGCTATAAAACCCTATTAAATAATTGCATAAATTTTGAACACATTCGAATGGTGTTTATACACACACACACACATACATACATACATACATACATACATATATATATATATATATATATATATATATATTTATAGTTCGATTGGTCGGTAGGTATTTAGATAGATATATAGAAAGATATATAGATATTTTAGATAGATAGATAGATAGATATTTAGATAGATAGATAGATAGATAGATAGATAGATAGATAGATAGATAGATAGATAGATAGATAGATAGATAGATAGATAGATAGATAGATAGATAGATAGATAGATAGATAGATAGATAGATAGATAGATAGATAGAAAGATATATAGATATTTTAGATAGATAGATAGATAGATAGATAGATAGATAGAAAGATAGATAGATATTTTAGATAGATAGATAGATAGATAGATAGATAGATAGATAGATAGATAGATAGATAGATAGATAGATAGATAGATAGATAGATAGATAGATAGAACTCAGTGTATACACGTAATATGAACTATTTTGTGATCCATTTCAGGCGCTGTGTTCAATAAAGTGTTCCACCACAGTATACTTAGTTTGTTCTCGTCTGACGAAACAAATGCCCCACCACAATTAGACATTTGTACAGCTTCGAAAACCGAGAGAAGCTCTTTTTATTTGTTTCTATAGCAACGTGTTTCGCTTACAGGACACCCAATAATGTAAACATGGGGAATGACCTATTTAATGTCGTCATATCACATTAATTCCTCAGTTAGTAGCAGACCCCCACCCCCACCCCCTCCCCGGCCCCCGTCACCCCCCCGCAACTATTTAAGCTATTACGAGTCATATTTAGGTAACGACGACGCAGTAAAAAATGTAAGAAAGGGCCCCCTCAGAAGTAAGGGCCCTTTGACAGTGCTTTGTTTGCCTATCCATAAGAATGGCCCTGCCTGGTGGCCACCTCATTAAAATTCACACAATTTCTTGTTTATCCTATATTTTGTTTGAGGGTCATAGTGTAAAGAGTGATGTATAAGTCACAGAAACGGTTCTTTTATTTACTTTTTCAACTAGCCTCAGTACGTTTACATATTTACCAATAGTTCATATAGTCCAAACTTTTTTTTGTACATATACCTCATGTTTTTTTTTTGTAATGATTATCATTAATATGGAATAAAAGATAATGAACCCTATAAAAAAACGAGGTTTCTATCTTGCTATTTTTAGCAATGGGAGTGAATTTAATGAATAATGTTTTGTTTGTAATGCTGTTTTAATTGATTCATAAAATGTCTTCCATTTATTTTTTTTTAGCGCAGGATGTACAAAAAATACCCGTATTGTTCCACAAATTAAATCTTCTGCATCACTTCCTGCTTTAATGATGATGTTTTATTTTGTTTTATATTATCAGTGACAGACGGTAACATTCGCTCACTTGTTTTCATTTAAACTAACTACAAAACCTAAAATTTTCACCCTTCCATTAATTATTAATGTGTCTTTTTAAATATGAAAATGTGGAAATTGGTCGTAGTATGAAAGGATAAGATATTATTAGGTACTTTGATAAAAAATTCAAAATGTATATAACATGTCAAATCATACATAGATCAATAGAGCTCTAAAAATGCTTTAAAATGATACCTTGTTTAAGTATGTATGTCTTTTGGTTATTGAGATATTCAATTTCTTGTGCCGAAAAACAGGCCTTTTTTTACTATAGAAAAAGTCAAGAAAATTGTGGCCCGAATTTTGAGATTGGGCTACTAAAACTGACATAACTTTTGAACCATTTAAGCTAGCAGGCTCAAATTTTCACCACTGATAAATGATCCTATTTACTTATAAAATAAGGTCAATTAAACATATTTAAGTGATATTAGTCTATGCACTTAAAGAAAAACAAATACAAGTGCTATACAATTTTAGAAATGAAAAATACTGGAAAGCAGCAAAAACTAAATAAAAATGGTACAAGCCTACAATTTTCACCAAACATAAGTGGCTGCATGCATTTCATTTTGCAATGAAAAACAACTAAAATCATATTGGTTTAAAAATGACTAGCAAAAAAAATCATTATTATAAGGCAATATGATGAATAACTCAAAAAAAATTGCGGCCTGGGTTTTGAGATTGGGCTACTAAAACTGACACAACTTTTGAACCATTTAAGCTAGCAAGCTCAAATTTTCACCACTGATAAAGCATCCTATTGACTTTTAAAATAAGGTCAATTAAACATATTTAAGTGATATTAGTCTAGGCACTTAAAAAAAAACAAATACAAGTGCTATACAATTTTAGAAATGAAAAATACTTGAAAGCAGCAAAAACTAAGTAAAAATGATACAAGCCTACAATTTTCACCAAACATAAGTGGCTGCATGCATTTCATTTTGCAATGAAAATCAACTAAAATCATATTGGTTTAAAAATGAATAACAAAAAAATCATTACTACAAGGCGAAAGGATAAAAATACTAAATTTACAAAGAAACATAGATTAAAAAATTCCAAGATGCATGCTTCAGTGCAAAAATAATTGTGCATATTTCATTGTTGAATGACAAAGCAAATTTTAAGAAATAATTAAGATTACTGCATGCAATTATACAAACAATAAATAGTCAATTTAAATTATGTATGTCATATTAAAAAAAGTTTTAACACTTGACAAAACTGAAATTTTTTGCCAAATAAAATCATGGATTTAAATAAAATGTATTTCATTCTTAAATGAAAAACCACTTCACACATGTGATAAGAAAAGATATGTGAAAGAGCCAAATTTACAAAGCAATAAAAGAGAATAAGTCACCAGTGAAAATTTTTATATCATACGTTTCCCAGCAATTCATAAAAAAATTACATTGATACAGGTGTTTTTACAGCCTATGACTAAATCATTATTTAATGATAAAAGGAAATGATTAGAAAAAGATGCAAGGGCATTACATAGAATTAATTCAAGTTAAAAAAAAATTAAATCATTCAGAACAGCATCTGTTAAAATACTTTCTAAAGTTAGTTTTACATCTTCGGCATCCTCTTCATTTTCATGCATTTTCCAGTAAGCTATCCTGATTTTTTTCCCTGGAGATGCTGACTTCATGATAATCTTTCCTTGAAAAAGGGTATCTTGTCCATCCACATTCCAGATGTGCTGAAAGCGAGCGCCTTCAATTTTGTTAGGATTTGAATCCAAGAGATCTTTTACTTTATTTTTTTGATAGGCACTTAAAGCTAGAAAGATTTTCTGCTCCATCAAATTAGGGACATTTTGTTCGAGCAGAAACTTTATCTCCTTGCCTACTCTTGATCTGTGTACCATGTCTCTCTTCTGCCCTTTTTCTTTTAATCTGTCACAGATGGCCGCTTCCATTTGACCTTTTCTCTCTTTACTGATTGTCCTTATTGTAGCACCTCTTTGGATCGAAAATTTAACAATGGCATCCTGCTCATCTGTGGGCTTTGTGCTTAGCCATTCTAATGTTTTATTCACTTGAAATTTTGCCTTTCCATCCAGAAAAGAAATGCTGGCATTAGGGGCTCTTCGTGCTAGAGAGTCTATTATCCCCAATGTACGTTCAGCCCAAATGTTGTGGGCAGGAGCACTGGCTGCTTTGACCTTCAGTTCCTCTGTTGGATCTGCAAGATCGCCAAATAAATAGCGAGACATTTGTCTATTTAAAACATTTGACGTGGCAGTGGCCACTAGATTTATTATTTCATTGAGTTGGACAAAATTTGTATTGTCGACTATTAACAATGCAGACAACGTGTCATCTAAAATAAGAGGCCGTCCAAATGCATCAAATGTGGTGCTGATTAAATATTCTGGCTCAGCAGCAATTCTTTCAATGAAACTTACAGCTGTCTTAATTTGTTGTGCCTTAAATTAAAAATAAATTAAATTTTGAAATAACTAGAATATCAGTTTAATAAATATTATTCTTTATTCTTATCCTTTCTCTCATTTCAAATCTTCGTTCGAAGTTTAATTTTCTATTCACAGCCAACAGTTCACTGTTAGTCTGTCTTTTATATTTGCATGACTGGCAGTCTCTTTCAATCCTGGTTTTAACAGGAGAAATGAAGGGAGGATGCTTAGGCTGTAATGATGGTAATGTATGTTTCCTTTCAGGAAACTTGAATTCAGAATCAAAGAACTCCACAATGTTATTCCAATTGTTATGGATATTTCTTTTATAGAGCTTTACTTGTTCATTAATTCTAGATACTTTACTTTTTACAGAAGTAATATGGCAATTACTTTCTGCCATTGTCACTACATGCTCAGCTGTTTTACTAACATTTTTTCCTAGTTGCAGGAAAATGTAGAAAATAAATCCATTTGTGAATTTGCTATCTTTATGAGACTCAAGAAGATTCTCCATGTCCTTTAAATTCTTCAACTTTAGAGTATTTGTATTTTCCATTTTCCTGAAAATAAAATAAAAGAAGTTAATGTTTTAAAAAGTTTCTGAAATAAATGTTTAACCTGAGTAAAAATCACTACTGTTATAAGGCTCCAATGAATATTTAAAAAAATTAAATTATAGCATAATTTTATTGATATATTAGACTTATTACTTATAGTAGTTTGACATAACACACAATATATTTCTACCAGATACTACTGTGGATAAAAATATTAGTGTTTTTATATTCAGAACACATACTAGATTAAAAAAAACGTAACTTTGTTAAAGGATGGCAGTTAAAAAATATTGATTTTGAAGGATTACTATGTATGGATTTAATGTTAAGATTAGCGCTGCCCGCGGTTGCCGTTATCGATAATAGGTAACTTTTATCGGCAAATAAGCGACTCGTCAAGAACACGGTTTTTTAATTTTTTGAGCAGTCAATCAACATAAAAATGATTAAATAAGATATTTAGAATATATTAACAGTTGATCGATCAATAAAAACATTGGGTCGCGACCTAATTAAAAAATAAAAGCAAAATTTATCTTACCTTATTTTGAAATGTTGATTCCTCAAAACGAAGATGGCGTAGTTAACAAAAAAATTCACACAGATTAACTTAAGGATAAGTTCTTTTAAAATTATGGCAAAGTAAAAATAAAATAATGAGTAAATTAAAGCGTTTCAGAAAATCACAGTACCACTGGTTCTAACTGTTGCCAAACATGGCTTATGTAGCATACGGAGATTTTCAAGGCTATTTCCGGGTCGTTTGGGCACGGATATCATAGTACCTAATATTATCTAATCTATTGTTTAATATTTACTGGAACTAGCTAATCCTATAACTAGCAAATCATGGAAATAGCTAATCCTAGAACTAGCTAATCATGGGAATAGTGAATCATTGCACTATCCCGGATCTAGCTTATCCTGAGACTAGCTTATCCTGAGACTAGCTAATCCTGGAATGAGCCAACCATGGAACTAGCGAATCATTGAACAAGCTAATTCTGGAACTAGATAATCTAGAAGCTATCTATTCCTGGAACTAGCTGATCCTGGAATCAGCTGATACTGGAATTAGCTTATCCCGGATATAGCTTATCCTGAGACTAGCTAATCCTGTACTAGCCAATCATTGAACTAGTTTATCTTTCAAATAATTTGCTCCATTGTAATTAATATTGTTTTTATTACTTTTAAAAGATTTTATAAAATTGTTACTAAAAAAAATCCAGGTTACTAAGTAGCTCAAGGGCGGACGTTGTATTCAAGGAGAGGCGGGTGAAGAGTAGAACATATCTGTGGAACACTTGATGCTGTCCCAACTGCCAAAATTCCCATCTCCGCCTGACCACACAACAAATACAACATTAGAAGACATACACTGATGGCCGACTACGGATGCTCCAGAACTGTAGAAGATGATGAATTTCATGAGAAGTACATTTTCTCTGTTGTTGTTTAGATCTGATAAATTAAGGGGGTACGGTACCTAGAAAAATCCACTATGTCTAAAAAAATTTTTTTTTTTTTACATTTTTAGATACTAAAACATACCAATAATCACTATGAATTAACTGTATTTCAGAAAAAAAATATTTAGATCACTTAAAATGTATTTTCAGAATGCTACTCATTCAAAATCTTCAATAATTTAAAAACTTTAAAGTCATTTTTCTCTGAAAAAATATTTTTGACATTTTGCTTCACTAATGCAAGAAAATCTCAAAAACCACCAGTCAGATTTTGATAAAACTTCTAAGTTATATTAAGAAAAGGTGTGTTTATAGAATGTCGGAGGCTTTTAAAGAAATTTTGAGTACTTTTTTTTTGGCAATTTTTTTAATTTTCAAAATTGCCATTTTTGGCCTATTTTCACCATACAAAATTTAAAAAATTCATAAAAAATGTATTTATTAAAATATCAAAAAAGTACTCTGACATCCTCTAAAGCAAGCTTTCCTGATTATAAAAATGTACATTTTATATGAATCAGTCTATTAATATCTCAGAAATATTTGACACAAAAAGGTCTTAAATTTCAAGATGGCGGCATGCCACGCCCACAAATATCAATATTTTAATTATTTTTTTTGCACAAAATTATTTTTAAACCTACTATGTCATAACTATGATATTAAAATGTCTTAAACTTTAAAAATAAAAAAAGTATTTTGCCAGACCCAGGTACCCCCTTAAGCCCACTCAGGCAGCCATCTTATGATGGGTTGAAAAATGAGTTGACCATCTGGGCTCATGTGGCTGGAGTTAATTGTATGCCATCTAGGTTTTTTGTCCCTTTTCTTTTTAACATCAAACAACCAAGCTGCTTGTTTTTAAAAAAATGCAAACATTAAATGCTTTACAAATCATTCCCACCAAACAGTAATTTCTTACATGTCCATTGCAACGTTTAAGGGGCAGATAATGTTTCTTTAATCTGTATGAATAGCTCTACTCTTCCCCTTAACCCAGACTACAAATAACACAGAAAGGAGCATTCCTCAGTTTAAACTGGTATTCCAGAATGTCACCATATTTTTTTCATTTGTGATCTCCTCGAGACAAATTATTTGTTATTATCTACTAGTATCAATAATTAGGTGATTCAGAATAAGAAAGCCAATAACAATAAATATGGCGACCTTTTTTTTTTTTTAGTCAAGATGCGCTTTCTGATTAATCCATATTCTGGGTTCCTTACACTCCTTGATCACAAGGGGAGATTACTGCCATACGCTGTAAGTTGCTCGCAAGGCGACTAACAATAATGACCAATAGCACTGGCTTGTGACATGAACCGAGCAAAGTTGTCTTACTTCTTGTCGAATACGTGAATATATGTATACGTGTGTTTGAGTATATGGGAAAGTGCAGTGCTCAAGACTTTGAAAACAGTGCGCACGATATGGAACTATCATGACACTCAGCAGATTACTCAGAGTTAAAATGTCTCCTGATTTTGAAAAAAATCGCACCTATAATTAATTGCAAACTCTAAAATTCCATCGCGTATCGACTTTATCTACTTTCATTTTCGTACGCGTAACATCACTTATCGACATCATCTAATTTTCACATACATACCATCGCGTATCGACTTTATCTACTTTCATTTTCGTCTGCGTATCATCACTTATCGACATCATGTACTTTAATTTTTTTCTTTTCATCCTACCAGTATATATGAGAAGTGGCTTAGGCGTCGCCTGGACTATGCAGTGATCAGAGAGACTGGTAACCACGCCGCTCCTGGATTTCTCCACACCATTGTCCACCACGGCGACTGTCCCAACGTCGTTGCCAGGTGAGGGTGCATCATCATCATCATATGAAATGACCAATGCATTGTATGTCTATTATTCACGAGACAATTCAATAAGTTGGCGTAGTTTCGTTGCCAGGTAAACGATACGACATTCTGTGCTAGCTAACGGTGTCTAGTTTGTTACGGCTTTTGTTGGGCAATAGGAAATGTTTTATTAATGTTGTTTTTATTTTTACGGACAAGATTCCATAAAGGGGTTGGTAAATGCATACGCTAACAGAATGTATGATTATCTATTTGTAATTATGATTAACGAATCAGTGATGCAATGTGGTGTACTTTCATTGATCCATGAATCAGTGATGTAAAAAAATGTTGTGTACTTTCATTGATTAATGAATCAGCGATGTAATGTGGTGTACTTTCATCGATTCATGAATCAGCGATGTAAAGTGGTGTACTTTCATCAATTCATGAATCAGTGATGTAATGTGGGACTACATTTTTGTTTTCAGTGAAATCCGGCACGAGATGTGGAGAAAGAATAAGTATCCTCACTCAAGTTTCTTTACACACGGCCTGGTTCTTTACAAATACCCGGAAGTGGTCAGAGAGTTACTGGACCTCAGGTTCTCCCAGTGCCCGCCTCCGATATCCATGTGAGTAGATAACCTTTGAACTTTTAAGTCTTCTCATAACGTTCGGTGTGTAGATCGCCTTTCTTCTCTACCGTGATATTAGTTTGTTTTTTATTTACAAATGACTTGTGTTAAAACCTATGTTGAGTGTGTAAATTACTCTCACACATGTTCAAGTGCTGCGTCATTAGTTTTCTGAAGAGCTCAGCTATATTAGAGATTGTGTTAACCCTAATCAGGGTATTATGTACTTTTCTTACTTTAATATCCAATGACATGATTTTTTTTTCAACAGTTAGTGTTTTCGCTGTCCTGAGTTTAAAAGTCCAGTTTCGCTAGCTCTAATATTTGACTACTTCAGGAATAGTTAATTGTTCTTTTTTTGTAGCCTGTCAGTCTATGTCAATTATCTATCTGCCATTTAAAATATTTGCCTCTATCTATTGATATGCCTTAACTTTATATCATCTATTTTATCTATCTATCTATCTATCTATCTATCTATCTATCTATCTATCTATCTATCTATCTATCTATCTATCTATCTATCTATCTATCTATCTATCTATCTATCTATCTATCTATCTATCTATCTATCTATCTATCTATCTATCTATCTATCTATCTATCTATCTATCTATCTATCTATCTATCTATCTATCTATCTATCTATCTATCTATCTATCTATCTATCTATCTATCTATCTATCTATCTATCTATGTATCTATCTATCTATCTATCTATCTGTGTTTCTTTCGATCTATCAATCTTTCGTTCTATCTTTCTATTAAATTCTACTCCATACTTAATCTATAATTGTGTTCAGAGCAATGACACCTACAATATACATCGCTAGTCCAATTGTTTTTTTCCCACAAAGTGTGCATATTGTTTCCTAAAGTTGTCTTTCTAACCCCCTTGACCACTGACCCATGTCCACTGCCGCGTGTGCACACAAGATACTCCTCCGACTACAAAGAGAAGAGAAAAGTTCACGACCTGAGCGTCACAGAGCTGACCTCCGTCACCCAGTGGCTGGACCCCCTGCTCCTCACCAAGTGTACGTTCCCTCACGCTTTGGAGACGCCGCTGTCCTGGGACCTCAGGGGTGGACAGATCCAGCCCCAGTTCCGTGAGATGATGAAGGTAAATCTCAAAAGGCATTTAGTAATCTTGCGATATTGTGGTCATTTTTTGTGTCTTTAAATTAAAGTTCATTGTTTACTAGGGTCAAACTAGAGTTCATTTCTTAAAAGTAAACAATATTTTCATAAAAGTAAACAATATTTTCATAAACGTAAACAATATTTTCATAAAAGTAAACAATATTTATTTATTAAAAAGAACAAACATTGTAACACATGATGTGTTTAAGATAGTCTGATCCATATTATTTTGTGTCTAGGAGCCCTACAGAGTCAACAAGCCTGTCTACCCCCAGTGTTGTTACAGTAAAGATAACGTCTGCAGCTCCGTCTACTGTTGCACCCCATTACCGGAAGCGGTTCACAATCCCGGGCCTTTCCGAAAAGGTGACGCCATCATTAAGTGGCACCTTCGGGAGTTTAACATCAGGCAGCCATCTTGTGGGTGTTGAAATGTGTTAACCATCTGGGTTTATCTGGCTGGAAAAAATTGTTTTATCATCTAGGTTTTTTTTTTCTTTTTAACATCAAATAACCAAGCTTCTAGTCTTAAATGCTATAAACAAAAAACAAAACAAAAAAAAAAAAACCCATCTACAAAAATGTTACTAATAAAATAAAAATATATTGAGAAAGACTATTAAAGTTTCATTGATGTAAACAATGTGTCATGTATTCGGTTATTAGTCGCATAAACTATTATTGAAAAGAACTCAACTTATTTCCCCTTAATTATTCCTAATCAGAACCATTCAAGTGTGTGAAGTCCCTGTAAAGATGAGATGAAATCTGTTAGATCCTGTAAACTACTAATGGGACGGTTTTGCAGTGCCCTTCTTTTATCCCCCACCATAGCCGATAGTGCAATGGCCATGGAGGCACCACGGGAGACATAGCGGGGAACTTAAGCCATGACCTGAAATATCCATCGGTCCTCACCGAAGATCGAACCAGTGACCTTCAGGTCGACATTCGAGAGCTTTACCAAACGACCATCCGTCCACAGACCCATCCATACAGAAAGGAGTGAACAAGGTAACCGCCTATGGCCACCGCTGTCAAATGGCCCACACTCAGAATTAATTCATGTTTAAATGTTTATGCTAGCTGGCAGTGGCGTCACATTTGAAGGAGGTTTCGATATATCATTATTATTATTATTATTTGACCTTGGCCGGATAATACGGAGTCGAGGGCCGGATAGTTACAAGGTCTACTCTGTTACCTTAATTTATAAACGTTGACCTACATGTATAACGGATGTTAAATCAGTGCTCTCACCTTTCGCGATAAGATTTCGAAGACCGGTGTTGTTTACTTCAGATGTACCTAAGCTTAAAAAAAAGGGGGGATTCGATTAAGGGATAGATAGGCTTTAACGTGTTTCATTTTGTCAACAATATGTGTTTATTATGTGCATTTATGCTGCTGTGTTTGGTAAGCTATATACAGGGGCGGATCTAGACAATTTGACGGGGTGGTGGGGGCAAAACTATTTTCATTGTTGAAAATTGGTCTTAGAACAAAAAAAAATATTTCGATAATTTAATGATGTCTTACCTAAAACTTGCGGTAACGGGCCCCGCCCCCCACCTATATCCGCCTCTGGTTATATATGAAGACTCCTGATAGAGTTGCGAGAATATCAGAGACGCCAGGGATAGCAAAATAGACGTGTGCTTAGTGTAAAAAAAAGTTTTAGGCTTAAGTTATCTTCCCTTTTGGGTGTGTGTGTGTGTGTGTGTCAAAAAGATCTGAGCAAATTTAGATTTGACTGGATTGGAATACCAACAATGCGTTTTTATTTAGCTTTGCATTGTAGAATTAATTTTGTGATACAAAAACTAACAAACCCGCTACATAAACAGAAGCAACAATTTCGTTAAATGTTGAAGATAAACAAATACACAAATAATTTTTTCCATCAAGGAAAAAAAATTACCTTGTAACTGAATCTATGTATTTACCATTTTATTTTTAATTGTGCTCTAAATACAAACTTCTTGAAACCTTTGTTTCACTTGATGTGCCGTAGTGCGTTACACATCGCAAAACCACCACCACCCCCTTCACCCAGTGTTCATGTTATGTTATAAGTGAACTGCCCCCCTCCCCCTGTGATTTCCACGGGGAAAGGGGGGGGGGGCGCGGGGCATTAAACTGTTAAGTTGTCCCTGAATATCTGGCTATCGTCTAAATAGTTAGGTATTGGGAAGAACTTGTCAAACTGAACTTGACCACACACACACGTGTCCGGCGGGCGTAGGCTACTACATTATATATTACATACCAGAACGACACATCAAAACATTTTCGTGGAACAATTTAAAGGGAGGGGGGTAGAAATAACGTTCAATACAAATAAACACAATAACATGTTTGTTACAAGTTGGATCAAGATAGGAAAAAAAAAGAGGTCAAACTCCAGCTGACAAGAAATAACTGCAATAGAAATCCGAGTAAGGAACAAAGATTGGTGTGTCTTTATAAGAAAACAGTTTTTGTTATTTGTTCCGGTTTCTGTGGTGTAGTGTTATTTTTATATTTTGTACAAAATGGTAGATATATGGCTAGAAACGTATATAACGCTGTATCAGGGTAAAAATAAAAAAAAATTCCCTCACATCAAAATTACTGAACTATGGATCACGTGATACTTCTCTTAGGTCTAATACAGTGTACTGTGTACTGCACAATAGTAACTGGAAAATTTGGTACAGATACATTTTTTTAACTTACTTTTTAGTCGGTAATAAAATGTAACAATATTATGTTGTTATTGGTATTTCGTATATAAAGGCTACATTTTAATTGACATTGTTTCTAGAAAGATTTTTATTTGAAAAAATAAATTGGTTTTCATTTCTTGCTTTTTTTTTTAATTATTTAATGAATATTAATGTTTTTAGTGATATCAGTGTAATATGATTTTATTTAATATAGGCCTAATTAGGTCCCTTGAGAAGAAAGCACTTAACAGGGGCGCGGATAACTAATGCAGCGCTAAAAAGGGGGGGGGCGATTCTATCATGCACATACAGGGTTACGGTGGATGGCGAATTTAACAGCAGACGTAGCAGGCAAACGCTCGGAGCCTCTACAATTGAAGGGCTCCCTCCCCCCAAAGCCTAAATACTTGTTTAAAGGGGGGCCCATTATTTCGCCCTGAACCCTGGGCCCCTCAACCGACCTTCCGTGCGCATCTGAATATAATACTTTAGACCTTAAAACTACCGTATTTCTTTTAATTGAAGTCATAAAATCGGTCGAAACGATAACACGTGAAATGATATTAAAGAGTGTTTAGGTGTTAAATAAATTCAATGGTTCAGACGGAGGCTAACAACGTTAAGTGAACTCTAGAAAAAATACTAAAAGAAGAATTCCCGCCATTTTCAATAATTATAATATGTTAAGATAATAGCCAATTAAAAAATAGTATAGTATAGTATGCAAGAAGAGTATTCGAAACTAAACAAGTATGGTGCAATTTTTATATTTAAATGTGCGTGTTTACATATTGAATGTCAAAAAGCAAATGCTTAATATCTAAGAAAAGCCTCTAACAAAATTAAAAGACCAATTAAATCTTGTATATTGCAGAATATATCTAAAGGTGCGTATTTAAATGTCAAGTGAGATTAGTCCTAAAGCATAAAACTTAAGTCAGGTACCCATTTAAAGCTGGGTGAACCTTTTCCAGGACCTGGACAACTTCCATTGGTTCTCAGCGAGGATCGAACCCAGGACTCTCAGGTCGAGAGCCGAGCATCTACACCACTCGACCAGCCGTCCCACATAATCATATATAGTATGAGGTATCAGCTAGGAAAACAGAAACATGGTTATTAATAACTGTACTGTATTCATAGTTAACAAAAATCTATCATTTAGATCCTGACTACGATGGATCTGCACTCACAAATGGTGACCTCTCAGATGTGACCTTTGACTTTCAACCTATAGATGCACAGGAAAACGTTCCATGCTCTGAATACTTTGATCATGAATATTCATCTAGTATAAGAGAGGTAGGTAACATAAATCGCGAGGTGAAATTAATTAGAGAGAATAATCAAGCAGGCCCGTTCTTATGGATATGAAAAATTAGTCGACCGCCTAAACTCTTAAGCACGCGGGGCCCCGTGATCTAAAGATCGCCGCCTCTAAATCCCCCATTCACCCCTGTTAAATTTAAATTTTGCTCAGTCTGCATAAAGGGTCACATTATTCTCCGGTTCCCTGGACCCCAGCCGACCTTCATGCACTGAGATCTAAATCTACATATACTATTGAATTGTGTAGACAAGAGGGACAACTCATTGAATTTGTGATCTCCTAAGTATTGATCACAAAGTAGAGGTAATACCTTCTAATATAAGCGTAGCCCTTCTTAAAGATAGACATACTGTGCTATCTCTTAATACCCGGAATACAAAAGGTTTCCTTGAAGTATTAATTCCTTTGAATCCCCTCCCCTCCAAAAAAAAAAATGTCAAGATCAAACTATCTTGGACCCCAAAAAAACCTATCAGTTCCCAAAGAACGGTCCTTACTGTAAGAATAAACCGAGTAAATATTGTGTTTTTTATCACGGTCTTTCAAAATTGCAGCTAAGTTGTTTTTAAATCATTTTCAGCTTTCAACCGTTGGTGTGACATCAATATCAAGGTATGTGACATTTGATTCGGACTTTGGAGAGAACAGGCGGATAACTTATGAACTAACCAGTGTATCACCATTTCAGGCAAGTACATTTGTACTTTCATGTATGTATTAAACAATTATTTTTTTTTTTTTTGAAAAAAAAAGGGGGGGGGGGGTTTGAAACAAATATACTACAAAATAACACAATTTTCTGACATAGTAAGGGCTATATTTATTGATATTTTCAGTGTCTTTTATTTTTTTCAAATAAAAAAAAAATATGTGGGACATATATTCTTGGCCGGCGTTACGAATTACGGAGTCCAATATAACGGATGCTTGCGAGGCCCTTCTTCTAGCATATGACAAGAGACATGACTGATAGTGACTTGTTACATGTAAATGGCGAGGCCCCTGCCAGGGCAGGAGCCCAATTAGGAGCGATCGGCCTAAGCCCGGCCCTGCATATATTATGTGGGACATATTATTTGTGACATATATTATGTGGGACATATTATTTGTGACATATATTATGTGGGACGTATTATTTGTGACATATATTATGTGGGACATATTATTTGTGACATATATTATGTGGGACATATACTTTTTTGTGACATATATTATGTGGTACATATTATTTGTGACATATATTATGTGGGACATATACTTTTTTGTGACATATATTATGTGGGACATATATTATGTGGGACATATACTTTTTTGTGACATATATTATGTGGGACATATTATTTGTGACATATATTATGTGGGACATATTATTTGTGACATATATTATGTGGGACATATACTTTTTTGTGACATATATTATGTGGTACTTATTATTTGTGACATATATTATGTGGGACATATACTTTTTTGTGACATATATTATGTGGGACATATATTATGTGGGACATATACTTTTTTGTGACATATATTATGTGGGACATATTATTTGTGACATACATTATGTGGGACATATTATTTGTGACATATATTATGTGGGACATATTATTTGTGACATATATTATGTGGGACATATTATTTGTGACATATATTATGTGGGACTTATACTTTTTTGTGCTTTATTTATGTTTTACGTCAAACTCAATTTTTTAAAACTTCCATTTTGTTTACTTTCAGATTGAAAACGGAACTCAGCAGATTCCCGCAATAGATGCCAGCGATAGTGAACCGCTGTTTAGTTACGACATTGGTGCTGGCTCTCTACTCAGTGAGGTGACTGTTACTATAGTCATGCTATAAAAAAAGGATTAGACACAAGTCTAAAGCATTGTAGCTGTACACCGGTTACGAAAAGAAATTCAGATTAAAACAAAAATATTTTGTATCCTTTTAAATTGTAAGATTTTTCTTGCCCTACACTCTCACAGATTTCAAGATAAAAAAATAAGCTTTCATTAATATAGACTGAAATGTTGATTAAAAAAAATCATTATATCGGAGAAATATTGAAATAAATTCTCATTACTAGAAAATTATAAACCTGCGTGGTCATTTAGATGCATAGATTATTTCTTAATGTATTGGTACTAATAGTACTTAGGTAAAGACAAATTAAGTTCAGTATATTATTATCACCCACGATTTTTATTTTAGTAATGATAACCGGTTCTGATCCACTCAGCCAGTTTAAATCAATGTTTCACTTTAATCTATATTATTTCCTGCAATGACCTCATTCATCTGCTCCTAATTGCGGACCATCAAACAAATTTAGGAGTCCAATGTCACAGACTGTTCAATGTCACATGCTGTTTGAAAAGTATGCCCAGCCCTGTCCTAGGCTATGCATAATAAATGTAGATAATTTGCTTTTAGCATCTTATCTCTCTTAAATATATTTTTTTTAAACACTTATAGCTAACACCTGTTGGAGTGACAGTAATATGAAGATGTTTGGCATAAGAGACTCATAACTTGAGAAGTACCAAGTTCTCTACCAGCTGGCAAGTAGGTTATATACTTCATGTTATTAATGAACAAATGAATAATAATAATAAAAAATTGTAGTTTAATTAATTATACAATTCAATGAGATGTTTTTGTAGAGTAAAAAAGTTGTTTTTTTTTCTTTTTAAGTTTCTGTAATTAATTTTTTTTTTTATAATCTCCATTATTCTCCAGTTTTCAAGGCTAAAGTTTGTTTCTAAATCTCTCATGTAATGAACTGATCAAATCTCTGAACTGTGCAAGTTTTATTTTATTTTTAAATGTATTTATTAAGGTGTCATCATCTGCACTCGTAATTAGTATTGGTCATAATTCTTATAAATAATTTTAGCATATAGATATAATCCGATTTTCAACCACATTTTTACTTAAAACTATTTTTGAATCACAATATCTGTATGGTTCAATTGAGAAATAGGATACTACTGTAAAACCATCACAAGTTTCAAACAAAGTAAAAAAAAAGCAAATAAAACAGTTCTTTTTCAACATAAATATTTTCCTCTATGTTTAAAATTTATGGAATGTTGCCTTGAATTCACTGTAATATATGGCTTTATGTCTTTTTGTATTTTTCCTTATTTTAATATTCTCATTTTAATGTTCATGTACGTCGACTTAAAACACAGACCATCTTCTATGTATATAGCTTTTGAATAATTTTTAGATTTTATTCAAGAATTTAATTTCCTAATTACATTTAACATTCATTTGTATTCCGAAATTCGCAAGATAATTTTCTGAACTTTATTGCTTTCCATACTTGTTGTATGCATTTGCTATATAAAAAATATGAATCTTTTATAAAATTAAAATCTTTCTCATGTACTAAATTGTATTGTTTCTAGAACATTTCTGACCAAAATAATATAAAAAAAAACAACAAAAATTTGTTATACAATACAAAAAATCTTTATACAATTGGGCCAACTCTCTGAATGAAAGTGAGGCTCTACAGTGACAAGATGACAACTTTCTTCACAGATTAAACTGTCACCAGATTCTTTAAAATTATTTCAATTATAATAATGGGGATGACTTTTAATTCACATGGATATATTTAAAGTTTAACAGAAAATGGCAATAAATTTCTTGTGTTTTGAGCAGTATTCAATAAATCTCCACTTGCATGATAATCACAAAATATCTATCAATAAAAGTGAGCATTAACAAAATTTGTATCATATGTGGTAACAGGCATTCAATGGTCATATTATAACAAAATTAAAACAAAAAATTTGTACAATCAATCACATTGTAACAACAAATGAAATCATAATATTGCCATTTTTATTGTGTCCAAGATATTCAGACGTAAAGATAAAAAAAAAAATTAAAAACACGGTTAATAAAGGATCTTCCCGAGAACAAGATTTTTGTGATCTGTGAAATCAAGTTACAAACGTTTGATCTACCCATGTATGATGACATGAAAATTATTTATGGATAAATGTTCATTTTTCAAGAATAAAAATAAATATACAGATAAAGGTGAGAACTTCAAACGTTTAAATGTGAGCAGAAATTATAAAACATGTAGAGAATAATTAGAGATACTGTACATATTATTGGTAGTTGGCAGTAACATAGGAAGTGGGGTACCGAGAGATGTGTGGCCCACACAGGGTGCTGAAAGAGCCCTGTTAAATGTTTTATTGTCCTTTTCAGGTTGGGAGGAGGGCCATAAATAATATAACTTGCACAGGGTACTACAATAGCCAGCTACAGCTCTGGTAGGTTAGCGTCCTTTCTTTAAAAAAATCATTTGCAAAAAGTATTAAGTAAGTAAATTCCATTTATCCACTGAACCGAGCATGTTATTTAGTGCCTTTGTTTGCAATTTGAAATTATTATTAAGAGAAATTCTACAGTATCACTTTCACTAGCATGCTGTGAATCACTGGTAATAGGCTGAATGTCTTTCTTATCAATGCTGTCATTCTCTTGGATGGTGTCATAAATATTCTCAGAGTAATATGGCTTATAGCCATAGTTGTCTAGACCTGTCCTGTCTTTAGCCAAATTGTAAATGTGAATGAGTTTTGACTTTGTTTGTCTTTGCCTGGCTAAAAAAAAAAAATGTTACATACAAAGAATAAAAAAAAAAGGAAAAAAAATTGATACAAAATACAAGTTTACAATACAGTACATCAAATATCCCCCTATCATAAGCACAGTATCAGAGATTTTTAAAAGCTATTTTATAAATTGCATTTTTTCAGATTTAGCATTTCTATACATTTAATGACCTCTGAGCAAAGAATTATATATCCCAGTAAACCTCAGAACAATTATTTCATCTGACTTCTTCAGATTTGCTGGGCAGTGACATTCATTTATAAACAAAAAAATAAAATTTTTGAATATTTTGAATTTATATCTCAATACTGGCTTTTTTAAGTTAAACAATTGTAAACTTCTTTTAAATATAAATCATTTACTTTTTTGTATAAACTAATACATTAATTAAAAAAAAAAAACAGATGACAAATATTATTGTATAAAGATGTATTGGTCTGTGGGAATTTAAATGTCACAACCCCAGATAATGACCAATTGAAAAAAAAAATCATAATGTTTAAAAAAACATATCAAGCAGTTTATATCAATGTAAAAGTTACATTTTATCTGCTTAATGTACCTCATTTGAATTATAATGTCTTAATATTATTTAAAAAAGATATTTTTTACACTATAATAATCCAGACAGTGTATCATCTACTCATCAATAAATGAAAATATATGAAATTTCAAAACAGAACCTGTTTTGTTGTTGTTGAAGACACAGTCTCTGCAAGAATTTTCATTTTTGAAGCAGGACAAGTCATTTTGCTAAACATCCACATCCCAATTAAATACAAGAGGACAATTTATTTTATTACTCAAAGACTCTTCTAGCACTGATTCACTGAAATAGTTCACACAGAATATTTGCGTAACTAAATCTGATTTTCATTATGTAGAATTTTACACCATTTAGTTTTTTATAATGGATTTTTTTTTAGGATACTTAATACCGGAACATTCAAGGAATTTGAAGGCAAGACTTTCTTCGGTGACAGTGTCATTTGAATGACAGTGAAAATTGAGGGGAGACTTTGTTCACACAAACAACCATGACATATGCTGTTTCCAGTGACTACATCTATAAAACATCTCATGGACATGACATTGGACCTCTTTGTCAAGTTCATACATGCTATTGAAGGAATTTAAAGAAGACAAAAAAAAAGTGATTCTAAGAACTGTATTGAGCAAAAGAGCATCTATGAAAATTAAAAGAGAAGGTTGGTCATCCCCTATCAGAACCATAATGGAACAAGACTGTAAAAATTTAATTTCTGACAGTTTAATTAGTAACAACCATTTTTTATTAAAATGTTGACAGTAATCTGTAGGTCTTCCTTTTGTTTCAATGTGGTCCTATTTCAAATATTTGTAATGTATCAGAGTTCAATACAATACAATAATGCACTGATGTAGCTCTGTATATTTTCAGAAAATTGTAAAGTAGAATAATATATATCTGCTTAAGATCATATTGCAGAAGGATTTTATCTTGTAATATAAGTACACACCTTTAAAAAAAAATTTTTTTTTACAACATTTCATATTGGTCCTAGTGGATTGAGGAAAGGAATCTTTAGTTTTCTTTGGCTAATTTGTACACCTGAGAAATAAAAATAAACAAACGCCTGTTTTATTTTTCAATTATCTGCATTAGACCAAGATATAATGATGAAAAGACTATAAAATACAATAAAATCTACAAATAAGAGCAAGTAATGAACACAAAATAGTTATTCACAAGGGTTGATATATTCATAAGATGACACTTGCCTGGACAATTACAAGATCTGTCAGAATAGTTCAATTAGGAATTGCAGCCAGCTCCACCGTTGGATGGTGCAGGACAATCACAGAAACGGTGTCTAATGCTGACACCTCCACCACTAGTAGTAGTACTACACTGTGACCACTCAAGAGCGCCAAATTAGAAAAACATTTTTTTTAATAAATTATTTTATTTTTCATATTTCTAAAAAAGCGACTACTTAGATTTGAATATTACAACCTTTTTCCTGACATGAAAATTTATCAATGTATTCCCCTTATGAAAATTTATCAATGTATTCCCCTTATGAAAATTTATCAATGTATTCCCCTTATGAAAATTTATCAATGTATTCCCCTTATGAAAATTTATCAATGTATTCCCCTTATGAAAATTTATTGATGTATACCCCTTAAGCCACACCAGGTCAATTATCTCCAAGACAAATCGGACTTGTCTTGTTGGATCCGAGCTAAGATTTGTGAATCGATTCAGGAGAGGAAGTGATGCAGTTGCGAGTTCTGTTCTGAGCACCTAAGCCACAAGATGCTGAACTGGTTGACCAGTTTGTCCACTCACTCATTGTCATTGGACAATCATCTAAGAAACTAAAAAAAAAACAAAAAAAAAACGTTTTTTGTGCTAAGCTGAGTGTTTTTGAAAATGGAACATATAATCTAAAGTAGATGTAATTTCTGATCCATTAAAAAAAAAGAGATATAATGAAAACTTGATTTTTCTCTGCTGTTAAATGCTAACTGAAAATTAACAATTAAGATTCCATGTACAAAAATAAAAGAGTGTAAATGACAACATTTCAACACTCAGGCAGAAAAACTTTGAGAACTGCTTTACCTTCTTTCCTGCTACATCATTGAAACCTGCCGTAACTAGACAGGTGTTGTTCTTACATTCTAAATGACTCTCACATGTGGCGACTGTTGTATATACAACAGTCAGGTGGCACCTCTTCGCAGACCAGTGATCACTACAGGTGCATTGGGCCCCGTTTTTAGTATCCTTGCATTGCCTGTAAATATCGCAGTAATTGGTGGTACATCTTCAATGACCTAAAAAAAATGAAAAACAAAATTCTTTTTACATTGTTTTGTGGATAATGCTAATGACATTATGGCACATGTATAATGCTCTGTAAATAGCAGATTATTGGAAAAAAATTTTTTTTAATTTATTTTAAGTGGCAGATATAAAAAAAAAACAGTAATGAAATGTATAAAAGGTCAATTAGTTCAAGAGCCAATAAGTTCAATGAAACAACCAACGTGTTCAAATTCATAAGTGTTGATGTATATGTCCTCTTGTTCATCCATGAATTTTTTTTTTTTTTTTTAGATAACCTATGTTTTAAAGAAATTTATTCATTAAAATTCTTTTTAACAGTCACATTTTTAAAATCAACATTATTGTCTAGTCAGCATTATGTATTGTCTAGTCAACATTATGTATTGTCTAGTCAGCATTATGTATTGTCTAGTCAACATTATGTATTGTCTAGTCAGCATTATGTATTGTCTAGTCAGCATTATGTATTGTCTAGTCAGCATTATGTATTGTCTAGTCAGCATTATGTATTGCCTAGTCAACATTATGTATTGCCTAGTCAACATTATGTATTGTCTAGTCAACATTATGTATTGCCTAGTCAACATTATGTATTGCCTAATCAACATTATGTATTGTCTAGTCAACATTATGTATTGTCTAGTCAACATTATGTATTGCCTAGTCAACATTATGTATTGCCTAGCGAGTTAATCTTAACCGTTAGGTACAGAAATAGGTTTTGAAGATTTAAATCCCATTGAGAAAAAAGACAGAAACATTTTTCTTAACAAAATGAAGAAATAACTCTTACTGTCACAAAGGGTGACGGGGACAAGTGAGGTTTCCAAGGAGTTACAGCTCAATACACTTTTTATCACACACTTATTACACAACGTTAGAAGTTCGGCTAGTTCTTCATTGGTAAGTATATCTTGAATGATTTGAGATCCAGATATTATCAGCTCTAAGATAAAAATTAAGGGTGTTAAACACATACAATTTTTTTTTTAAATATATTTAAATGATATCTACTTGCATTAACCAAAAAAAATGTGCATAGAACATATATTCAGAAACAGCTATTGAAGTCATATGGCTGCAAAATCAATCTGATTAGCTGTTACCTTAATCAAGGGCAGTCATCGCAGAGGAATAATTTGTGCCGGAAAACTCTATATCAATGTTATTTCCCCATAAAACAATGACTGGTTTAACACTGCCTTGTAGAGATTTGTTGCCATTAACATACACTATTACTCTTACATTCCAATATATTACTGACCATTGATGCCATTTTAGATTCTCTGAAACAAATAAAATATATCTTAAAAATCAGATGGGTGAATTTGCGCTTTACTTTACCACAGACAATTATGCATCATTCTCTTAAGTAAGTCATGCTAAAATAAATAAAAAAAATATGTACAAAAAATTTCTAGGACAAATAATTAATGATGAAATATTAAATAAAAATTAAATAAAACGTAGTGGCTACGTTAACATTTTTTTTTCGGGTTACATCAATAGATATTGCTCCACACCCTAACCCTATCCCTAATCCTAGCCCTTTTCCTAACCCTAATATAATTTCCGGTACCCAAAAAAAAAAATGAGTACTCCCGCTAACACTAATATAATGGCGGTTGATGTTACCGTAGCCACTTCGTAAATAAAATAGCAAAAGGCAATTTAGTAAAAAAAAAAAAAATATATAAATGCTAAAAATCATTATTTAATACACAAAAAACAATTATTAAAATATAATTAAGTTGAAAATAAGTTTACAAGAATATTAGTACCTTTGTTTTTTCTGTTTGGAATGCAACTGCACAAAAATGGTAAATGAATTAAAGTTGACATATGCAGAGCCGGCCATAAAATATGAAGTAACTTTCAGAAGGGAATCATGGACATCTGGTTTGAAGTTCAGCCGAGCCACAAAAGAGAATGTGTTGACTTTTTCATGTAGCGCTTGAATGACTGGCTTCACACGAAGTGGAGAAGAAAAGGATCAACCAAACACTGAAAATAAAAAAATCCAATGTTTATGTGAATTAATGTCACAATCTACACGATTAAATTAAAAATGGTGTGTTGGTTAAAAGGATAACCACTAGCAGCAACTTCAAATAAAGACTACCATAAACAAACTTTATAACAGCATTTCCTTGTGAAACAGGGTGCACAACTTTTTCAACCCAGATGACCAATTTTAAATTAGTGCAAAGATCTCCATAAATGGCTGAAAGTTTTGTTAATGCCACCAATTAAAAAAAAAAATTATGTTCATAAACACTATCATACAGCCTTAAAAGCTTTTGACTTTCTGTTCAAGTAATTGATACTGATTAGCATTTTTTTTTTAATTGCCTAATACATGTACATAATAATTATCAAATAAATTTCAAAATAATATTTCTTTTACCTTGACAATAATGAGTGAAAGAACAATTCTAAGCCCAGTATAAAGTTTGGTGTGACTTATCCATTTCACAGTGTATTAAGTCTGATCCTTTTAGTGTAATCATGTTGGTACAGCCAACACTACACACCACTTCATAAACATAGCCATTAGATGCAATCAAATCTGATGTCTTCTTCTTTCCCACACAGTCCACTGGCTGGATCCTTCCAAAACTTCACTGACAAACAAAGCACTAAAAATAAATAATTCTGATAATTTAATGTTATTCCATTATAGATGTTTGCAAGTCAACAGAAAAATCACCAAAGTATATAATATAATAAAACAAAACAAAAAAATTAAATTCATCAAAATTTTTTCTTAGCCGGCCAAATCGAAATTATGTTGCTAAACTGAGTGGCATAGGTAACAAGGAGGCTCTCCTTACACAATGATTTCCACTTCCAGGGCCTCCTCCCCCCATACTTCCAAAGTAACACCAGTGTTTAAATGATACTACAGGTAAAACAGTATACAATAATACAATGGACAATACATTTTTATTAAACTGAACCTTTCATCATTCTAAATTAATCTTAGTTTCTATTTTCAAACAGCATGCTTGAATGGTAGTGCAGGTACTGAGAGGCTGAATAGAACTAGATACCTGTTACTGACACATTGAAGCTGCAGCTGGCTGAGATGTCAAAGACCTCTAATGCAGTTACAGTGACTGTTGACGTCCCAAGAGAGATTTCGGAGACCATGGCAGGCTTGCTGGATAAGGCTAGAGTTAGTCCTGAGTTGTCTGTTCCCAGAACACTTGCGACAATCTCAAGTTGTGGTGAACAACCATTTTAAAATTTAGGACTTTCCACGTCTGACATGAAAAAAAAGTACATGATAAAGAATAAAAATTGAATCCTTTATTTTAAATATATTTGTCATGAATTAAAAAAAAAAAACAAAGTATGGTAAATTTTTATTTTTTTTGCTTTTGTCTACTGTTATTATCACTCAGCACACATTTGGTCAGTGCACACTTTTGAAAAAAAAAATAACAAAGACTTAAATGTCTAGCTACCAACACAGCTGCCTATTGGGGACAAATGCTGAAAGTCTACACAGGTTATTGTTGATGATGGTTTTAACTCAAAGCTTGGACTACAGTGTCAATGACAAGTCGTAGAATTCAGCTTTACATTTGCATGAGCAGAACTTTCACACACGTAATATCCAAATGGAGCTTTAGGTGCATCAGGGCAAACAGCTGATATAACAAGTGCCGGAACTGTGGATATAATTTAATGGAGAAAAATTCTTGATTGTAAGAATTACTTTTTAGAATGGTTCACAAGGAATTCAGCAGTGGATATATTGCTAGTAATGTAATGTAGTAAATTTGGCAACCAAACAAGACTTTACATTTGGATCGAAGTAACACATGGACTAGGACATTGCTTAATACCAACCCAGGCCTTATGAGATCATAAATAAAGTATCCCTTTTGATGGTTACAGACATACCATTAGATTTTTATACAAGAGCCACACACTGAAAAATCTAGGTAATCAAGTTTCGAATGAGGTATTTTAAAATCACCATGTTATGTGATATTCCTAAGATGATAAGAGCCATTATCACGTATCATTGAATGTTTTCAGTCTCTAACGCATATACTATAAGCGAAAACTGGACTTACAACTTTATTCCAGGCTATTCAAAGCTAGATATGAAAATGAATTATTATCCGAATTGAAGAAATAAAAAAGGGAAATTTTATCAAAGAAAATTATGTATGAATAATGAAAATCTGTTTAGGTTAATTATTGTATCTTTAAATTATAATTCATATAAATATAATACAAGTAGCAGCACTTGAACTGAAGTAAAATGTAATGTTTAAAAAGTAAGATTTTTACTAACATGTGCACAATAGTAAAGAGGTACTACACATCACAGTGTGTAGACATTTTACAACAGCTTACCTTTGCAGTTGATAATTTTTCTGACAAGAAAACCAACATTCTGAAAGATGTCAATCTTTATTAGAGCAAATAAACTGTGAATTTTCTGGAGTCTCTATTACTGGACACAGCTTTTCTGAAAATATAAAAATTGCAATGATTGTTTAATTCTTTTAATTTTTAAATAGGCTTTGCACTATGAAAAATTCCATTTTAGTGTTATAATTTTTTTGTGGATTTATCTTTATGAAAATTACTTAAAGCACTCTATTATTTAGTACGAAAATTGTTCCTATCAGCTGTTATAAGCTTTCAGAGAAATAAGTGAAGGCAAAATAAGTAAGCATTTTTTGCTTACCTATCCAGGATCAACAATTAACTTGTTCAAGAAAAAATAATTGAAAATGTATTGCTGCTACTTAAAAATGACATATCAATATAAATCAAATTACCCTGTCTTTATGAGCCAAGAGAAATGTTATTAAACTATTTCTCACATGAATTCTACACTTCATCTGCCCTTATGGGCTTAAGTGAACTTTACTTACTTACTACTACATATGCTCAGGGTATAAGGAAATAAGTAGCTAGCATAACACCGATTTGTGTTCATTATTTCCAAATATTAAGCTACCAACTCCAAGATTGGCTGACCCTTGAAAACATTGTCTAAACTCTGACTGCTATGTAAAATCTTAGTAACCCCCTCCCCCACGCTATAATCAATAATATAAAGAACCATTAAAGGTAACTTCAATAGGAGGCATTATTACTTAGAAAGGGCCCCTTAAATATTTTGTGGGAGGTCCCCCAACGCCACTGCCTAGGAATCTACTGATTGCCTCACCGTTATGAAACATTAATAAATAACAGATGCTTCTTTCACCAATGCATTTTCCAGATGATAGCCAGGTTTTGTCAGCTTGACAAGTTACATAGTCCTGATCACAATTTAAAATGCAGTCTTAAGTTCTGAACACACCAAGACGAAACACTTTCGCGCGGAACCTTCCGCGCGGAAGTCTCAACTTAGCGAAACTCTTGTAAATACACCGGGACGAAACGGTGAGCGCCGAAACAACTCACCGGAAAGAGTATTTTTTGATTACTTAGCACTTCCTGCTAGTGAAACTTAGCTGTGCCTCTTTGCTGAATATCATTTTTTACTATGGCTTATTCCTCATCTGATGAAGAAGCAGCTTTACTTTTGCTAACTTTACTTGAAGAACAGAACTCTAGGTATGTTTAATTTTTTGTATTATTGTTTTGCGTTTATTTATTTTAACATAAATTGATCAATCGATGTATAGTTATAGATAGTATTTGCTTCATTCCCACAGTACTCAAATTCAATGGACATGAATCATAAACATTGAATTTCTTTAATCTATGATGGTTAAGTGAAGATGTAATTAGCACAGATACTTTCAAGATATTTGCCCGTAATTTAGTGATGGACATTAATTTTTTAAAACCATTATATTAGTTATAACAAATTTTTAAAAAAATTACTCAGCAATTCATTTTTTAAAATAAATTTACTACATTTGTTCAATGAATTATCTTGTCGTAAATATTTTTTGTTTATTTTAGACATTTAATTTATCTTTTCTTTCGACAAAAAACTTTATTTAAAAGCCTTACCGTAATTTTTCATCATACATAGTTGTTTTTTTTTTTTTTACTATATTTTAGGTAATACAGTTACTAAAACAGCTGTATAATTTTAGTAATTTTTTTTTATTTCAGAAAAAGGAAATGGGTTCATGACATAAACATGGAGAGGCCAAAGAGTGGAGAGTACCATGCTTTGATGCCACAATTAAAAAGAGATCCTGTTAGATTTCACAAATACTTTAGAATGACTAAAGAATGCTTTGGGGAGATAGCTATTATGATTCAGTCAGACATCGAAAAGTTAGACACTAACTACCGTGAGGCCATTTCTGTGGAAGAAAGACTAGCCATCACTTTAAGGTATTTGAAATTTGAGAAATTCATAATTTCATAAGGAAATATAAAAGCAATAACTACACAAAAACAAGTATGAAAAAATTGGGTTTAATCATGCTCATTATCTCCTTGTGTCATATTTATTATTTCATGCTCAGCAAAAAGCTCTGCCATTTTTAGTTTAATAGTGGTTTGACTCTTCCTGGAAAATGTTTTCAATGTCTTTGCATAAGCCGAAAACAAAAGCTCAGTTTGGTCAGCAGTTGCCTTCTGGCGATTTTCAAAATACTGTATAAGTGATTGCACAGATGAATTGTTGTCTTAATTTCTCCGCTTTCTTTTCGATGAAAGATCACACTTTGGTGATAGATCTTGTTTCATGGGGGGAGCCTCAATGGCCTCAAAAGATTGTTCAAGATCAACATACACTTCATACTGACATGTGGGCAGTTCTTTATCACCTCCATCTGTTGCTTGTTCAGGTGAATCTCCTTCTGTTAATTCTTCTGTTAATGGCATTACATTGGAAATGGTTTTGCTGAAGGAAACAAAAGGGCGTAGAAATTCCATTTGACTGGACCACTGCCATTTTGATAACGGCTTAGATGCCTGGCCAGTTGTGGTTTTGGTCTGTTTCAAATGTTTCATGTATGTGTCCCTTAGATTTCTCCATCTTTTTTTTATTTCGTCACCTGTAGATTTAAAACAAAAGCCCAGTATTAACTGTAATATTATATGTACATTACTTTTTTATTAAATGTTTGGTATTCTTTGTAATGGTACTTATTTAATTTTTCAGGTTTCTTGCCACAGGGGACTCTTACAGCACAATTGGCCATAGCTACAGAGTGGGATTTTCCACTGTAGGAGGAATAGTAAAAGACGTATGCCTAGCAATTTGCAACAGATTACAACCGATATATATGCCCCCACCAACGCAAGAAACCTGGGAAAGATCTGAAAAAGGCTTTCGAGAAACATGGAATTTTCCTAACTGCATAGGAAGCATTGATGGAAAGCATGCTACCATCAAATGTCCTGCTAAATCAGGTTCCAAGTAGACAAAGTCTGAGCGTTAACTTACATGTAAAAGATCCGTATTGTATAGCAGAAGGTGCTTCCCAACATTTCTTGGCTAATAAATAGAACAAACCATTTTATGAAAATTCTTTGACATTACTGTCCTCTTGTTTTTTTTTTTAATTATATTGATTTCTACACCACTAACATAAACCGTACATCTCTAAGTCTGACAAAATATCAAAACAAAACATCGGAAATGAGATTTGGCATATTTCTGCTATAATGTGGTCAGATGTCATTCGCATCTTTTTCAGCACCACATTTTAATATTCATGTTCAGTACTAAGGGGCCGTCCATAAAGTACGTCACGCTCCAAGGGGGGGGGCGAGGGGGTATAAGAAATTGTGAAACTCTTGGATTAGTTTCATGTTCACAATACCTCATGCTAGTTAGGACCGCTAATAAACTATTGCGGAAGTGTTATTATTTCTTTGTTGTCTGCTGCATAATTATATAACTGATAAAGAAATTTGGAATTTTTATTATAATACAAAAAATTACCGTAATTGAAGATGCAATCCATAATAAACATCATTTATCTGCTACCTATTCATTTACCTATTCATTTACAATGGGTGAGGTGAACTTTAAGATAATCTTCCGATTATGCATTCTATTGACACAGGATAAGAAGTAGATTAGCGAAACTTGACCTCAACCAGTGATTAAATAATAAAAATGGAAACAAAACAATGCCACTAAAAAAGGACTAGATTGACAAATTATGTGAGCAGCTCTGGTGCTATATTGAATATGTTCATAGTGGGCCTGTGAATTATGTTTAATTAAAAAAATATTCACTAGACATCATCCATCCATGGTGAAGTGTTCATCCATAGTTAAGACTGACATAAATCTTTCCGCATCATCGTTTCCTGGAAGGATAGTTGCAGACAGATCAACTTCATCCTCTGAATGTACATTTTCCATTCTGCCAATAATTGCCATGAGTTCTCTTTGCCTTCTAGCAGCGATTCTCAAAGGACGAATGCGTTTTATCTGAGTTGATTCTGGAAAATTTGGGGTTGGCACATTCTCCTAGGGGACGGGTGGTCGAGTGGTATAGAGCGCTCGACTGTCGACCGGAGGGTCCCGGGTTGGAATCTCAATGAGAACCTTAGGACTTTTTCAGGTCCTGGTGAAAGTTCCCCAGTCCACCAAGCTTTAAAATGGGTACCTGACTTTATGTTGGGGGGGGGGGGGGTAAAGGCGGCTGGGAATTGTGCAAACCACACAATCCCTTCATATGCCTAGGTTATAGAAACAGATGAATTATACACTTCATCTGCCCCGATGGCCCTTTAGGGCTAAGGAAACTTTACTTTTTTACATTCTCCTGCGCCCGAGCTCTGTGTTATCATGTATGTTTCTTCAACATTGTTTGTGAGGCAAAGTATAAGTGACACACTTAGCAAATTCGATCATGTATGCTGGTCTGCAAAGATGGACAATAAAGATCATATGGTTGCACTTTAAAAACTCCTGTTGGTCTTGGCATAATGTCATCAAATTTGAGAATTTGTGCCACAAACAAACAATGAAGGAAATATATGTGCATCTGCATCTGCTCTTTCTGAAGCTCTGAGTCCATCAGTTGTTTGGTTGATTGGGGGATTGGATTTGGAGGAGGAAATAATCTCGAAGGTAAAACGTTGAAAAATGAGCTTTGTACTTTGTCGCAACATTTTATGTCCTGAAATTTCACAGTTTGGGTGAAGTATTGTCTGGTGTGAACATGATGGTAAAACTATTCCTTATCCTTCGACATCAGTCCTGCTGCATCCAATTCAGATTTCTCAGGGTTGATATATTCTGCAACTGTTGGAAATCGGTCAACAATGACATGCGACCAGATTTCAGCTAAAGTTTCACCTGCAAACTTGAAGTTTGTTCTTTCCAAATCCTCATTTATTGTTCTGCCCTGCGAATCAAAGTGACTGCCATAATGTTTATTTGGCAATATGACACCAGACAGTTCTCTGCTAAATGGAGCCATTTAACGTTCCACGCGATTATAAGCATTTCTTCCTGGTGCACTGGTTGCAAGGAATAAGGCATCAAGATTATTTTAACTAAGTGATGGATTGCTACTTCAATTACTTTCTGTATTATAATACAAATTCCAAATTTCTTGATCAGTGATATAATTATACAGAAAACAACGAAGAAATAATAACACTTTTGGTAAGGCTACACATAAAACAAGGCTTCGCAACAGTATATTAGCGCTCCTAACTAGCATGAGGAATTGTTAACAACACATTGAAAAGATATGCATTTCATGCTACTTTGATATAAAACTAATTCAAGTGTTTCACAAAAATTTGTTTAAATTGTTTTAAAACTATTAAGTTTTACTTAAAAAAATTAAACTAGAAAGAAAATTAAAAATATATATATAATGTGACGTCACACTTACCCTGACCCCCCCTCCCCCCTGTCACAAACTGTCACACTTTCTTATACTCCCTCCCTCCCCCCCCCCCCGGAGCGTGACGTACTTTATGGACGGCCCCCTCAACTTGCACACAGCACCGTAAATGTTGGGCTCGTTGTCTGGGTTACACTGGTCGTGTCCGTCGAATAGATATGTGTACGTATGCGGGCATCTGTGTACTGGACACATTAAATAGACCATCGTTAGGGTAATGATTGTTTTGTTATTATTTTTTATTTATCACAGAACGTATCAATATATCAGCGAGCTTGACGAAGAAAATAAACACATTCTTGCTTTGTAACAGATTTAGTGATTGATGGGTTGCAGCCTAAATATTTAGGTCTATGTGTGTGTATGGGGGCAATTTAATGAGGCATTCAACAGAGGGCATTTAAAAAAAAATAGGGGGAATTGCGTAAATTTAGAATTGATAACTTGGAAGTTATACTTTTTTTTTATTTTATTTTATTTGTAGTTCGAAATTCAGTATTCAGTAATCAGTATTCAGTATTCAATAGAAGATGTTGCCCCCTCTCAGCGTTTTGCAACCCCCTTGTACCATACTACGGACGGCCCTAACCTTTCTGCCCCCTTAATCGACCCCCCCCCCGCCTTTCCCCATAAACTCCGTTTGCCTACATTAAATAGAAAGTAATTAACTCAGCCTGGACTTGAAATACTCTACTGCAAGTAACAACATTACCGAAGATATCACTGGCCAAATATGTAACGTCGTACGTCCATGACCCAAGATGAGAACCATTGTTGAGTCAACTTCTTCATCTTCTTTGTTCTCGATATTCGTCGAGATTGCGTGGCTGTATGTTTTGCTTCATTAAGGTCTACTGCCTCCGTCTTCAGCCTGCTGTTTTTCATAGCCTTTGGTCAGCCAAGACCATCTGCAAGGCAGCAGTTGATTTAATTTCGTTTTCTCTCCTAGATGTCTGTTATCCCTAGCTAACGGCCTCATCTGACCGGGTTTAGATATTGAGCGCTCTATGTTCGCTTTTTGCTATAATTTCTTAGGGTTTTTGAGGCATTTTTTATTAAGGTATCCTTACCACGGGATACCTCACCTCACCCTCCACGACAGCAAACCAGTTGGTCCGCGACCGCTTATATGTATTCACGGCTGACCCTTATATCTAAGGGTCTTTCCCCTATCCGCCAGCTGGGGATGCGCTTGGTAGGAGATGGTAGCTCCCCCAAGGTTGAGTCAACTGAAATGCAGCACTCTACAGGATCAAGAAGGGGACGGTTGGTCGTATGGTAAAGCGCTCGACTGTTGACCTGAACGTACTTGGTTCGATCTCCGGTGAGGACCAAGGAAATTTTTCAGGTCTTGGCTTCAGTTCTCCATATATCTCCCGTGGTGCCCCCATGGCCATTACACTATCCGCTATGGTGGAAATGAAAGAAGGGCACCATAAAAACCGTCCCATTAGTTGTTCATAGGATATAAGATATTTCTTCTCATCCTTACAGGGACATCACACACACACACACAGGATCAAGTAAAGTGGACGGATGGGTGTGTGGTAAAGCGCTCGACTGTCGACCTGAGGGTCCCTGGTTCGATTTCCTGTGAGGACCAATGGAAATTTCAGGTAATGGCTCTATCTCCCGTGGTGCCACCATGTACCATTGCACTATCGTCTATGGTGTGGATGAAAAAATGGGACTTCACACACAGGATCAAGTAGACACATTAAGCTATTTCGTATCAACACAATACCTTAAACTTATTTACATAATATTTTTTTGTTGTTTAAAGACTTATTATTAAAGTATTACCAAAAAATATCACCTTTCTGACCGTTTATTGTAGGTGGCGGCCAGAATACTTGGATCTCGACATCTATCTCTTTATCAATATCTGGGCAGAAAAGTTGTACAAATATCTGGTAAATGACCTTTTATTGAGTGGATGATAAGCTGTAGTAAATAAGTCTAAGATGTGAACGAACATTGTTTATGTTTGTTACGTGAAACTGTATTTCAGGAGCGGCATTGCAAGAAGACGACGGGGCCGGATTCCAGATTTTTAAATGGTAAAGAAATTTTTAAAAAGTGGCTTAGAATAATCAACAAAGTAAACACAAGTAATTAAATGATTACAAACATTACTGGCTCATTTGGGATCTTCTCTTCATCGAAGAGTTGTGCGCGGCTGTAAGAATAACATTAGGCTACCACAGCTGTATGTGGGACTGAGTGGCGTAGATACTCGGCTGTCGACCTGAGAGTCTTGGGTTCGATCCTCAATGAGAACAAAAGGCAATTTTCCAGGTCCTTCTTAGTGTCCCACAAGTCCACCCAGCTCTATTGGGTACCTGACTTTAGCTGGGGGAGTAAAGGCGGCTGGGCGTTGTGCTAGTCACACAATCCCTTCATATGCCTAGGTTATAGAAACAGATGAATTCTACATTTGTTCTGTCCCGATAGCCCTTTAGGACTAAGGGAACTTTACTTTTTTCTTAAACCACAGCTGTATTTGGATGGTGATTCATTCGATCTGTATATGGTCATTCATATCGGCAGTGGTTTCAAAGCAATTAATGCCTTTTAGAATATCCTAGCAGAGATGTAACCTAAACAAGTGGTGGCCAAAAAGCGGCAGCTGGAACCACATGTGGCTCTTCCTTGAATAATGTGTGGCTCCTAAATGGCCCATTTTATTCTATTTGCTCTTTAAAGTAAATATCGATACGCTGATATAAGGGAGTACTCTATAAATCTTCTTTTTTTTAAAACTATAAACAAACAAACGAAGGACACAATGGTGTTCTCATAGACCCCTTATGCGTGCAGCCCCGTAGCGTGAAAATTCTACAGGAGGGGCCAGGCATTCTACAGCAGGGGCCAGGCAATAGCAGGGGGGCCAGGTAATACATTTTACTAAGTAGAACAAATAAGCAGGGGGGCAGACAAAACGCAGGGGGGGGGGGCGCGCACGCTACGTGCCTGTAGGCTATGCGTGGCCATCCATGGCCAATCTATTACATTTGTATATTAACCCATCATTATTAAATTATAGAATTATTTCCCCTTAATATTTGATCTTTAAAAAAAATATAAAAAGTTTTGAACGCTCCATAAATTAACGAAACAAAAGATACAGAATCTTTCATTGTTGGTGGATTTAATAAAAAAAAAAAAGAATTTCATGCGATCAATACAATTGTGCAAACGTTATCTATTCAGTTTAAGTTCCTTTATACAGACACTTCGTAGCTATGTTGACAGACCTCCGGTTAATTATTTATCTTTTACTGGAACTTCTATGGCACCAGTGTTGCGTGTCTTGCGGATGTGCGCTGAGGAAATCAATAAGCAAGGACATATTAGTATAATCCATGCATTAATATCACACAGACAAATATAAGTAAAAACTAGCTTTAAAGTATACAGTTCCTGTATCTCTGGATCCAATTAAACCTCTGAAGTCTCTGTAAGGATGTGACGTTTATCACTTAGATCCTGTGAACCACTTTGGCATGGGTTTTAGGGTTAGGGTGCCCTTCTTTCATTCCCACCCTAAGCCGATGGTGCGATGGTCATTACCCCCCCCCTCCCGCATTCCTCGCAAGGCCGGATAAAGGTTGACTCTCCCTCCCCAAAAAGACCACTTGGAGATGGTCTCGCTAACGGGAAATGAAGTGTCACAAGGTAGCACGGGGTGAACTGACAAAAATCCTCCCAAAACAAAAGAGCGCTGGAGAGGTATCGCTGAGGCAAGGAGTCCAAGTAATTCAGCAAGTGGCATCATATACGTGTCAGTGTCTTCACCTTTGAACTCAACCCAATCTCCTCGAATACATCTGACATACACGCCGTCGGTGACTCTGTGACAGACTGTCCCTTCTGGGTAAATGAATGTTTCACTTTCGTTCATCATTTTCAGAAATTCTGTCTGACTTACGGAGAGGTCACATGAATCTAAAAATATGTCGTCATCTTGAATACAGCTCAATGATGTCCCCTGCAAAATAAATCACATGTTTATATGAATAATGGCTGTAGGTTGTATTCAAGAGAGAGAGGGCGTGAGGAGAGAGGTAGAGAAAGAGGGAGACAGATGGATAGAAAGAGGGAGAGAAAGGGAGAGAAAGGGAGAGGGAGCGAGAGAGGGAGGGAGAGAAAGAGAGAGAAAGAGATGGGGGATATATATATATATAGAGAGAGAGAGGGGGGAGGGAGGGAGAGAAAGAGAAAGGGAGGGGGTAGTTGCAAAGCCTACTGAGCTAATACATGTTGATCGATAAGATTTTAATATTTTCATCTAACAAATTATTATTATTATTTTTTTTTTGAAAAGTTCGAAATTTACATTTCTTATCTTCTGTTTAATTTCAGATTAAAAGTTTTGAATAGCAATATGGGTGAAGCGATGACCCCCCCCCTATATGCCAACACCCTTTTAGCTTACCGTTGAATTGGGCAGTGTATACACTGATCTCCACACATAAATTAGAATGCCGGCCGAAGCTATACAAACTTTGTCCAGGGACTGTTCACAACCCTCCGCTGTAGCCACATCTAGAATAAACGAACATGTGTATATATATAATCACATAGGCATACCCCAGTATTCAACAATGACATAGGCATGCCTAGTGGCGCCGAGTCAGCACGGGCCCCAGGGCAGGACATCATTGCGGGCCCCTTAATAAACAAAAAGTCGTGAAAAAAAATTGACATGGTCGGGGCGGTCGGCCCCCCCCTTACAGATGCGGGCTCCCTGGCAATGAACCCCTGCCCCCCCTCTCGGCGCCCCTGGGCATGCCCAAGTATTCAACAATGACATAGACATACCCCAGTATTCAACAATGACATAGACATGCCCCAGTATTCAACAATGACACGGGCATGCCCCAGTATTCAACAATGACATAGACATGCCCCAGTATTCAACAATGATATAGACATGCCCCAGTATTCAACAATGACATAGACATGCCCCAGTATTCAACAATGACATAGACATGCCCCAGTATTCAACAATGACACGGGCATGCCCCAGTATTCAACAATGACACGGGCATGCCCCAGTATTCAACCCACAGTAAAACTGATCATTACCAGGAGCCGACTTAAACAGAATAATGGATCCCGAGCTGAGGCGCGTCTACGGCCTTTCCAGCAAGCCCCGATGCATACAGATTGTATACCCTTTTTTTTTAGAGCAAAATCTTTTTTGGAGGATACGAGTGCACGCGTGAGCGTCGTTTTAAGGGCTCGGGGCCCACGGTGAGGCGGGCCCCGGTAATGAGATTGTAGGAATTCCCCCTTTCTAGCAATATGTTGGAGCGATACTTCTGATTGCGCAATAAAATAGTTGAAATGTAAAGAATCAATTTTTTGTGTCTTTACCATAGCCGTAGTTAGCTATTGTGGCGCCATGTTCAAGTTACATATTTAGCATCCTCCTCCCGATCTGCATTCAACAGCGATTTTTCTGCGCCTCTTTTTAGTTCGGCTGCATAGCACAGAGTAACTTTCATAAGCTTCTAGTCTTACCACGCGTATTACAATTAACAACTGATGACATATAAAGTTGTTAATAAACATTTACAAGAATCAAGCTCTACTAGAATTTGAATTCATTTTTTAATGCTGCGGGTAAGACATAGTTGATAGCAGTTTAAAATGTCACAACGTGATACGTTAAGATTCGTGTTTCACGAAATTTCTTTGATGTAGAACTTTGGGACGAAAATTGTAGAACAACAAAACAGTGTTGAATGTGTAGACTAACCTTTTATATCTGTGGACAATAATACTGAAGCGTTGGCAGGACAACAAACTATTTATAGCTCAACGGAGGAACAGTCACTGCAGCACACATAACTGTGAAATGACACATATAACTGTGAAATGACACACAACTGTGCAATGTCACACATTAATGGGAAATGAGATACCATAACTGTGAAATGACACACATAGCTGTGCAATGACACACATATTGTGACCTAGGGTGTTACCGTGACCTGTTTAAATCGAGCTCCATTTAGGGGGCAACGAAGCGGTAATGCAGTGTGTGAACGTTTGGCCGTGTTTGAGACATAAAAAGCAATGGCGGCGACTCCAGGGCGCACTGTCAATTTAGGGGCGTCACCATACAGTGGCGCATCTAGCGTTTGTGGGACTCTGGGCGAACCAAGTACATTTGTCGCGCTATTCAGCGCCATTATAGTTCTACAAAATAAAAGTACTAAGTACGATGAAAGCACATATTCAGGGTACCCCCCCCCCCTCATAGCTACTCCATTACCACATATGATTGTACGAGTAATGTTAGACCTATACTTGACAAACGGCTTCGAAAGTTTCTTCATATTTTCAGTGGAGTAGCAAAAACTGTACTTACAGACAAGTGACAGTCACAGCCTCGGATCTCCCCAAACCCCACTGTCCAATGGAGACCCTCCCAGCATTAATTCCTTTGGTGTTTTTTTTTTTAATTTGATGCCAAGAAGGCCCCCCTGATAACCACTTTTGCATTGGGCCCCTCCAAATTCTCCACAAGTCTTAGTCCAGGGCATCCAAAAAAGCTAAGCACCCATCGTGGCGACTATAAGAGACAATTTATATAAATATCTCCCGTCTCACGTCTGTCTGCTGCAGATCGAAAGAAAGAATAACGTTTCCTGTTTAAATATGAATTGCCCCTCCCCTTGCCTGCGTCTCGATTTCATAATATAATTTTTTTTTAAATCTTCATAACATAACATACAACAAATAGAAACGTGTAATAACATTGACCTATGCATGATAACCTCTAAGTTGAACTATAACCTCTAAGTTAAACTATAACCTCAAAGTTGAACTAAGGTATAGCTCTATACAAAGGTTTTGCAGGGTACAGCTAATTTTGAATAATTAACAAAAGAAAAGTTAATATTTATTGCATCTTAAAAATATGTATAAATAATCCCAGGATGAAAACTGTTCTATCCCTAGTTATCACTCCTTGATTTATTATTGTATTATTCCCCTTTGGTATGTTTGCTTGTGACCTTTGATTTTGTAAGGTCGAGTGGCCATGCTTAAAGAAGAGTGAAGAGTAAAGAGTGAAGAAAGTATGTCATTCGTCCTCCACACTTTAAACACCAATGCAATAACCATCTACTGTTGGCGGGAAACTGTCCAAGCATTTGCCTTCACTTATGGTTTGGGCGGGAAACTGCCCACGCATTTTCCTTCACTTATGGTTGGACGGGAAACTGCCCACACTGCGACTCACATTGAAAACTGTTTCCTTTGCGTGACCTACATATGCTTCTACATTATCGGGACAAAAGAGATTTATTTACATAACAGAACAAGAGACTTATCGATTTTTTGACTTATTAGTCCTTTTTTTTTTCTGTAGTCTGATTTTACAACAACCAGAAACCAATAATATATCATGCAAACACCGCTGACAGACGTAGAGTATACATAGGTAGCTAAATGTCGTTTGCTATTGTAGACCTGTTGGCAGTTAGAAGATCTCTAGTCTAAAGTATTTTTAAAGTATTCGCATATAGTAAGTTACACGGAACTTGTACTTTCATATTCATCTTGTAATTATAACATAACATTTGATTTTATCAGAAGCCTGCAGGATTGAAATGACAACGTTATATATTAGGCGAGTTAAAAAGCCACAGCAACAGAGAAAAAGAGAGAGAGAGAGCGAGAGAAAGAGAGAAAGAGAGTGAGAGACAGAGAGAGAGAGGGAGAGAAAGAGAGATAGAAATAAGAGAGATATAGAGAGAAAGAGAGAGAGAAAGAGAGAGAGAGAAAGAGAGAGAGAGAAAGAGAGAGAGAGAGAGAGAGAAAGAGAGAGAGAGAGAAAGAGACAGAGAGAGAGAGAAAGAGAGAGAGAAAGAGAGAGAGAGATTTCTAGGGGCTCGTTTCAAGTTTCGCGAGAAACATTGGGAAGACATTTTTTTTCTATTTTATCATGTTAATCATGTTTATCATTTTATTTACCATAAGAAACAATCATTTTATGCATTCTTGAATGTTTGAGTATATATACAGAAAATGACATTAATAGATTACGCAAGAATTTATTATTGACTTGAAATCGTTATTGGTGATTTAATTTTTTTTCAAAGATGTTCATAAAATCCAACACACACAAATATATATATATATATATATATATATATATATATACACTAAATCATATATGTCAAAGCATTACAAGATAATAAACATTTACAATTCAGTAGCGAAAGGAATGTAACTCTCTAAAAATTGATTGACCAGTGAGACAGAAAAAAATTTCCCGACCGCTGGCTGAGGACGGTACACCAACCCCTTGCTTCACCCTTCTCCCATCATAATCTAATAATCCTTTTTTTTTACTTCGGTTTATTATTTTACAAAAAAAAAACAAACAAACAAATGGTGTATATGTTTGTTTAGATGAAATATAAAGTCCGTGGTAAGCATAATATGTCCCAGTTAAGAAATAAATTTTCCCTCTGCCCCTCCCCCCTCCCCTTCTCCACCCCCTCCTCCTTAAAAATGTAAACATGTAACCTATTTGTCTCAATCTTAACGAAAAGGATTACCGATGGTAAACAATAGAAGCGAGGCAACAACATAGGGTCCTAGGCCGTCCTTAACGTCCAGAGGGTCAGTCACAGGCTGACCACACGTCCACCAACACAGTTTGCTGTTCATGCGAGTCATTCATTTGTCCTCCCCCCCCCCCACACACACACACTATCGAACGCCGAGAACATATTTTATTCCAGTTAACGTAAAATCGAACGATTTTTTTTTTTCGTAAGGCAGCCAATAGCTAGCCGCAACGTTGAGGTAGATGGAGGCAGGGGGTGGGGTAGGAAGGCAAGAAGAAGAAGAAGATACGTGGATTACACAAAATACAAAGACGAGAATCGATCGGTTTCATTTTGAGATAAACATCCAATTAATGCAATCAATAACTTTTTTTCAATGTTCAGTTGTATGTGCCTAAAATTCTGAATACAGGAGGGTTAAATATCATGTTGAATGTTGAATATCATGCTGTATATTGTATATGTCTTGGTAAATGTTGAATGTCATACTGTATGTTGAATGCCATGTTGAATGTTGAATATCATGCTGTATATTGAATATCATGCTGTATATTGAATGTCATGTTGAATGTCATACTGTATATTGAATGTCATGTTGAATGTCATGCTGTATATTGAATGTCATGTTGAATGTTGAATATCATGCTGTATATTGAATATCATGCTGTATGTTGAATGTCATGTTGAATGTTGAATGCCATGCTGTATATTGAATGTCATGTTGAATGTTGAATGTCATGCTGTATATTGAATGTCATGTTGAATGTTGAATATCATGCTGTATATTGAATGTCATGTTGAATGTTGAATATCATGCTGTATATTGTATATCATGTTGAATGTTGAATATCATGTTGTATATTGAATATCATTTTTTATATTGAATATCATGCTGCATATTGAATGTTAAAATGCCATGCTGTATGTTGAATGTCGTGCTGAATGTTGAATGTCAAGATTTATTTTGAATGCCATGCTGTATACTGAATATTACGATGTTGGTTAAATGTCATGCTTTTTTTGAATGTCATGCAGTATACTGAATGTTACGATGTTGGCTGAATGTCATGCTTTATGTTGAATGTCATTATGTATATCGAATGTCATGATTTATGTTGAATGTCAAGTTGTATATTGAATGGCATGCTGTTTATCGAATGTCATGATGTACATCGAACGTCATGCTGTATGTTGAATGTCATGCTGTATGTTGAATGCATCCTTGCGGATTAACAGTAATGATAAAGATTAAATGTCACTCTGTAGCTAAAATGTGTCAAAACATACTGAGCCGCAGTCATAAATATCTGGGGCCCCAGAAAAACTTCGATAAGTGGGACCCTTCTGGCCCCATCTCATTTGCAGCTAAATACAGCATTGATAAAAATTGCGAAACTGGTGGCACCCATTATTTGTTATTGATAATTTCTTTGTTGGAGGTGGTAGCTTAATCCGCTTATATAAATTGCATATCCCCGAACTTAATCAAGGTGTTATTATTGTTAGCCAAGTCTGTTATAACTTGTGGCATCTTGTTCAACTTTGACTGACGACGGACGAAGTTTACTTCTTCACAGAGTCACAGAAAAGAGTCCAATCTGTCACTAAATTGACTTACAAAAGTATTTGTTGCCATGAAGTTTACCCAGTTCATCTGTTTCACTGCTCTGTCTGTCTTGTTGAAGATCGGCGGTATCGCCTCACAGGGTAAAAAAAAAAAATTAGTATTTTATTTTTTTTATGATATATTTTATGAAGAGTTCTGACTAAAGAAAAAATGTGTTTGATGGCGACAGTTTTATTTGCTAAACAATTACATGAAGAAAAGTATTTAAAAGTAAGCACTAAACAGCGACAAGATACTATCAACCGAAAAACAGGCATACCCCACTGTTTTTTTTTAATGTTCCGATGTATTTGTATCGAATTCAATTTAGTCAAATTACAGAAATTCTGCTAAATATCGATATCCCTTTTAGAATGTACATGTAGCCAAATCTCGCGCAATCTCGATGCGTACATTTCGCTATTTTTTTTTTGTTTGATTACGGGCATAATTCAGACCAGTGTGTGCTCATAAAGCGACTGATTTAGACTTGTTTGTGTTTTATTACATACATATTTATTACTGTTTGTTACACATTAATGCTGTTGACAGTATTAATTCCTAACCATGTTAGGAAAAAAACATGACCAGAATGTGTAAAATGTACAGATGCAGATGTTAATTTTCATCCAAATTAGGCAAAAGATTTAGGATCTAGCAAAAGACCTGGGATTGGAAGGTTTGAACAAACGTGATGTGCTTGATCTACTTGAAGCTGATAGGGAACCACTTTCATATAAGGAACTCGTTCAGCTGCAAGCAGAACCGGCACTTAACAGTTAACACGAAAAACATTGGTCGAAAGCTTTTATTTATTTCGAACAAGGAATCCTCCTTGAAAACGATCCTGACGTCGAACGTAGTAGCGCTAAAGTTGTTCGAGGAATTGAATCAGCCATTATCTGTTATAAATCATTGAAGAATGAAGTAGACAAGAAGGCAAGACAAACTACGTTGAACAATTTTTTTTTAAGCCAGTCTCATCCTTACCAGCGAAAGATCATGACGTCATTGAGTGCAGGTTACCATTTCTTCATCGTCTTCATTTGAAAGCCATTAACAAAAAAATGATACATAAACATATTGTATGCAACATGAAGTTGTTTCATTAGAGCATTTTCGAGAAAAAATGCTCTATTGTCCCCGTTTTGTCTGTCTGTCTGTCATCACCCTAGATCTCAACAACCATAAGTCCTAGACCCATGATGTATATATCATTTTGTAGGTCTTGGCCTGCCATGTGTGCAGCAAAAGTTCATTTCATGATAGGACCTCTGAGGGCCGGGCTTCAGGGCTCCGAAGGGGCTTATATATTATATATACACCTTGTATAATCAATAACCCATTCATTTGGTGCGAAATACTGCAGCACGTAGTTTCACCAAGATTTATTAAGAAACTCATCAAATGAAATAGTAAGCTTGTGTTCTGAGTTTAATTGAAAGTATCAGAGCTATGCAACAATTGACGGAGTTTTCGGACGATTAAATGACTATAATTTCGAATGTTTTCAATTATGAGTCCTATTTCAGTAACCACAAACCACTTGTAGTTAGATTTAAGAGACAATAATTTTTTTTCAAATAAAAGAAACGTCTTTATAATTTTTTTTTTACAGATATATGCATTACACAATTGAATTTATAAACATTTACAAAATTTACAAATATTTACTGAAAGCTAACAAACGTACTGATACATAACACGAAAATGCGCTAACACGTCCTGTGTCCAGAATGGAACAGGCTTAACTGCTTGTTTTTGTTTTTAGATTATCGTTTGATTTTGGAGTCTGTTATTATTTTATGTACAAATGTATGTAATTGTTATGTATTTTTGATTTAAACAAAATAAAAGAGGAAAATACATTTTGAATGGTAAGGCATGTGACATAAAAATTTGGAACCGATCCCATTGAATTTGTATATATTTGTACTAGAATAATTGATTCCTTATACGGCATTTCGCTTTGCGGCCAAGTATGGTGGAGCGTATCTAGGCTGTAAAGTGAGGTAGGGGTGTAGTTCATGCTCAGGATCATTCCTTTCCTTTACTTATCAAATATAATTGAATGATTCGTTGTTGCAGCCACACAAATACAATTGAATGATTCGTTGTTGCAGCCACACAAATACAATTGAATGATTCGTTGTTGCAGCCACACCATTAGAGTTAAATGTTGTTGTCAACCCACTGATACACTTGAATGTTGTTGGAACCACACAAATACAATTAAATGATTCGTTGTTGGAGCCCCACAAATACAAATGAATGATCTATTAGTGGAGTCACACAATACAAATAAATGATCCGTCGATCAAGCCACACAAATACAATTATTCACTTCATTTGTTTCTGTAGACACAACCTATATACATATCCTTGATCTTGGCAGCAGAATTCATTAGGTCTCAAAAGCTTTGTCATTTTTATGTTGATGTTTTTCTTCTAGCACGTCAAGTTTTTTTTATATACATTTTTTAAAATAAGACTTTTATTTAACATAACGGGAATTTCTAAAGGATTTTTTTTAAAGTCCATTGCAAGAAGTTTTTTTTTTTTATTCTTAGAAAAATAATGTATCTCCGACAATGTTTCAGGGCTGTGTAAGAACTCAACCAATAAAATTGCTTTCTCCGCTAGATTGTCCAAAGACCAAAAGTTCTCTGCTAAACAGACTGTTGTGTATGACAAGATTTTCACCAACGTTGGCAATGCTTACAGTCCGAATACTGGAACTTTCACCGCCCCAGTAGTAAGTATTTAACATGTAAACAGAAATTAACACTAACACTATAATCAAAAATCACCAAAAAAAAAACTCCATTTTAAAATAATATAATTATAGTAGGTTTAGATAATGTGAATACATTTAAAAAATAATATTAATCTTACTTAATCATAACAAGAAGCTTAAAATGATAAGATACTTTTCAAACTTTGAAAAAACAAAAATTTGCTTCACTTAGGCGTCTTCGCCTGTGTTTTGGTTAATACGCCTTTAGATTCACTTATGAATTGTGCTACACACAGACTGCAGATAATTACATTGGGAGAGACAACTTTTCTGCACACGTTGAACTTAAAGTTCATTATGAGTATATTTTCATTGACTGTACGTTATGATATTCTCATCCTGCAGGACGGTATATATATTTCATATCACTCTGATGAGTCAGCAAAAGAAATTGTCTGATCTGAGGCTCCGTCACAATTCAGAAGATAAAATTGCTATTTATGCCAACGATGAAGATAAGTGGGGTGAAAGTGGTCAGTACATATCTCGTTTAATATATAAGTAAAGTTCCCTTAACCCTAACGGACCATTGGGGCAGATGAAGTGTAGAATTCATCTGTTTCTATAACCTCGGCATATGAAGGGGTTATGTGGTTAGCACAACGCCCAGCCGCCTTCACTCCCCCAGGACCTGAAAAAAATCCCAAGGTTCTCATTGAGATTCGAACCCGGGACCCTCCGGTCGACAGTCCAGCGCTCTACACCGCACGACCACCCGTCCCCTTTTAATATATAAGTATATTATATATTGTTTAGTGGCCACTAAACCTTGAGGGCCCTGATAGCATCTTTATACCGAAATGGAGTGCAGTTTAAGAAGGGGTACCAGGCCGTCTTGAGTTTTCTCTTCAAGAGAACGCTTCTTTATATATATATAAAAAAAACTAATTTAAAAAGAAAAAAGCACGCACGTACATCAACATAGTTTGTTTACAGGAGGAACACCAAAGCTATGATTGAATTTTGTTTACATTATTTTGTACGTAACAATCTTACCAAACCAAATACTTAACTTGTTTGGAATAAATAACTATATATATATATATATATATATATATATATATATATATATATATATATAAATAGTCGATTCCGCTTAATTGGGACACATCGGGACCGAGGCTTTTTGTCCCAATTAAGCGGCTGTCCCAATTAAAAATACAAATTTACTATTGGCTTCTTGGTTTGGTTTCTTTGAGATTTGTCCCAAATAAGCGGCTGTCCCAACTAAGCGGTGTCCCAATTAAGCGGAATCCACTGTATATATATATATATATATATATATATATATATATATAGTTAACACTCCTTAATTGATTGATTTCTATTATTTCCCTTTGGTTGAATCTTATTTGTGAATGTGACCTGTGCTTTTGTAAGGTCAAGCAAATTTCGGTGAAAGGGTATGAGCGGTAGAGTGTTAGTGATTGGTCAAGGATCACATGACACTGTGGAGAGGGCAGGCTTTATAGGGCTGTCCGAGCCCAGATGAGACCGAAGACACACACACAGACACACACATACACACACATACACACGCCCGCATGCACGCACACACACTTACGACGAAATTTTGTATTTTGTAGGGTCAAAATACACTACTACACTGGACATTTAGTCCGAGTGTATTTTTCTTTTAAGAATCCCACGTGGTAGTTTTCACGATACAGTCTCAGAGAGGATGAATGAAGACGATTCTATATTGGGAAGTTTTGGTAGTAAGGTATATGGTAAATAAAAGAACTTATATATTCCGACGATTAGTAAATAGGTATTAAATAGTTATATACGTTATTGATAAATGACAGATTAAATGTAAAGATTAACATCAACAGTTTTTGACTAAGGGTTCGTTCGCAAATGACGTAAAGCTTAGGGGTGGGAGGGGGGGTCTAGGATTTTGTGACATTTTGTGACAGGGGAAAGGGGGAGGGGTCTGTGAAATTGTGACGTCACATAAAATAATAATTATCTATGAGGGAATCCAAAATTTGATTGAATTTTCTGCCAAAATTACAATTCTTCTCAACTTGAAATTTTGAAAATTGACCGTTATGAAAATTTTTGTATCATAAAAATTTCGATAGTTATTACTTTTTTTGACTAGGTTTGACTCAAAAACTGTTTTTAATACGCTAAAAGTTCATTATCTGTCTCCAAAAAATAACGAAAGAAAAATAAATCAGTAATTTGAGGTATTTTAATTTATTTTAACTTGCGACGTGACATGGGGGGGGGGTGAAAATTTTGTGACACTTTGTGACAAGGGGGGAAGGGGGGGGTCTAAATGTCGTTTTCTTTTGCGTTACGTGATTTGCGAACGAGCCCAAATATTGAACAGAAAATTCAAGGATTTCCACACCCTGAAGAAAGAATGGAGTTTTTTTTTTCGGGCGATGAATTGAGATCCTATTTTGTTAGGTTACAATTAATCAGTCTTAGTGGTGTCAGGAGCATTGTGTGTGAAGTCCCTGTAAGGATGAGATGAAATCTCTTAGATCCTATGACCCACTAATGGGACGGTTTTTATATAGCCGATAGTGCAATGGCCATGGAGGCACCACGGGAGATAAATCGGGAACTTGAGCCAAGACCTGAAAAAATTCCTTGGTCCTCACCGGAGATCGAACCAAGTACCTTCAGGTCGACAGTAGAGCGCGCTACAGCACGACCTTCCGTCCCCTATGCATTAACATGAACTAAAGGTCCGGGGAGGGGTAGGGGCGTTCAGTTCCGAGTGGCACTTACTTGGCTGCGTGGCAGGGTTAAAGTAAGAGACTGGTGGGGAGGATCTTCTAGTCTTTAGTAATTTTAGTAAAAGGATTGGTGCTCCAGTTTCGGCGTCAACGGTAGCCTCCCCTCCCACCCCTCCTCCTCATCCTAGTCACTCCATTGTCACTGGGGGTGTGGCTGTTATTGTCATGCCTGCCTGGACATTTTGTATCCTGCGCAATGTTCTGACCAGTCCTGCTATTCCTGAGTCCTATTTTTTTTGTCTCGATCCTATAACGACAGACACAGTGATAATATTTGTACAATAATAAGGAATAAAGGAAAAAAAAGCGTCAGTGTTAAGAACAATTTTTTTTTTACAAAATAAAAGACGTTGAAACATTAATAATGTTAACTACAGTTGCCATGCGAAAACAATGTATATATTGCTATTATTATACTGAACGCAGTGGCTACGGTTCGGTCCGACCGAAACCGTATTTTTTTTTACTTCGGGTTCGACCCATAGATAATATTGCTCCACACCCTAATCCTAACCCTATCCGTAACCCTAACCCTAACCCTAATCCTGAAAAAAAATTCTGAAAAAAAAATTATATATGCCATGTTCCTTTTACCCTAATATAATGGTGCCGGAGCCACTGCGTATCATGAAAAGCATACATTTACTAGGTTACAACCTCAGTGTCATTAGATAAATTTACTAGTTTACAACCTCAGTGTCATTAGATAAATTTACTAGTTTACAACCTCAGTGTCATTAGATAGATTTACTAGTTTACAACCACAATGAGCTAGATGTTTAAAACTTAACTTCATTTCCGTATGCAAGATTTACGTAGCCAGAGTGAGCTAATAAAGATTAAAAAAAAATAACTCAAATAGCTGTGATAACTACACTGAGTTAATACACGACATGGATTTAGATTCTTTGTGAATGAATACAATTGAACAGACACTTACCTGATGATAAACGTTCGTTACTTTACGTTTAAATTTTGTTTCTTGTAATCAGATTGCTTTCCATCAGATATTAACAGATATTGTTTCGACTGACTCTCTCCATGATTCACTGTCATTACACATGCAACAAATTATTCAGGTCTGTAATAGAGTTATGTTATAACTAATGTACAATCTCCGCACAATACTCCATATGTTTACTTTTTTCTCCGCTGCGGAGGGGGCTTACATTTGTGGCACGACTTGTCAACAGCCACAGTTGAGGGTCAATGAGAGACAAAACTGAGGTTAATGAGAGCAAGAGTTGAGGTCGATGAGAGCCACAATTAAGGTCAATGAGAGGTCAATGCAAGTCACAGTTGAGGTCAATTAGAGCCACAATTAAGGGTCAATGATAGCCACAATTGAGGGTCAATGAGAGCCACAATTGAGGTCAATGAGAGCCACAATTGAGGTCAATGAGAGCAAGAGTTGAGGTCAATGAGAGCCACAGTTTAGGTCAATGAGAGACAAAACTGAGGTCAATGAGAGACAGTTTCGGTCAATGAGAGCCACAATTGAGATCAATGAGAGCCACACTTTAGGTCTATGAGAGCCACAATTGAGGTCATTGAGAGCCACAATTGAGGTCAATGAGAGCCACAATTGAGATCATTGAGAGCCAGAGTCGAGGTCAATGAGAGCCACAGTTTAGGTCAATGAGAGACAAAACTGAGGTCAATGAGAGACAGTTTCGGTCAATGAGAGCCACAATTGAGATCAATGAGAGACACAGTTTCGGTCAATGAGAGCCACTATTGAGGTCATTGAGAGCCAGAGTTGAGGTCAATGAGAGCCACAGTTTAGGTCAATGAGAGACAAAACTGAGGTCAATGAGAGACAGTTTCGGTCAATGAGAGCCACAATTGTGATCAATGAGAGACACAGTTTCGGTCAATGAGAGCCACAATTGAGGTCAATGAGAGCCACAATTAAGGTCAATGAGGGCCACAGTTGAGGTCAATGAGAGCCACAATTAAGGTCAATGAGAGGTCAATGTAAGTCACAGTTGAGGTCAATTAGAGCCACAATTAAGGTCAATGAGAGACACAGTTTCGGTCAATGAGAGCCACAATAAAAGGTTTTTGAGAGCCACAATTAAGGTCAATGAGAGCCGCAATTAAGGTCAACGAGAGGTCAATGTAAGTCACAGTTGAGGTCAATTAGAGCCACAATTAAGGTCAATGTGAGACACAATAAATTGTTATTGGGAGCCACAAAAGAGGTTAACGAGAGCCACAGTTGAGGTCAGTGGGTTAGTTGTGTAATGCTCGTTGTTGTTTTGTGTATGCACAAAAAGTTTTCCATTTAATCGATATTTTCCTTTTTTCTTTTTTTTTTTTACTCATTTCCCTATATTCAATAGAGTACACCTCCCATCTTTTCCTTAACCTAATTAAAACATTTTTCATTATTTTTACCACTTAGATATGGCCGGGGGACTAAAGCCATGACATGAAATATCACCAGGTACCCTAAGGTTGACTGACAGTCGAAGGTTTTACAACACGACCTACCCGTCCCCCACTTACGATGCACAATAGCATTATCAATGAAAGCTGAAAAAAAGCCTGTTCTTTATATCTTCGTTAAATTTGAAATACTTAGTGAATGCAAAGTTAAGGTCATACAATGCAATGATGGGCACATACATTGTATAATGAGACAGTTTTCGCCGATGCGAAATTTTATACAAATCGTCATCTGCATTCTTCTAGACATATTTAGGTCATATCTGGACATTAGATAGGTGGTGGCATATTAGTAAGATGACGTATGAAATGTAGATCATTTCTGCATGTTATGTAGGTGGCATAAATTAGCATCCATATCTTTACCTAATGGTGTGTTGGAAATGTTTCAAGTGTCACGTTTAAACTTCTGACTTACAGGGCAACGCCGGGTACACTGCTAGTACGTTTATATATGAATATATATTATGAATATGGAGTGGCAAGTTCACAGAACTCAAGAGCAAGTTAGAAGAGTAGGAGGTCCAGAAAAGCAAGCAGTTGCACTGAACAAGTGGAAAGATCTAACAGAAATACCGCGAGTTGAGGCACTGATATTTGACGAATGGAAGTCTTCAACAGTGCTACAGTGAGGTGAAGAAATAGGAATTGGGAGTGCTGAAGATTTTTGTGTCAACATATTCGTGCAAGCAAACGTTCTCTTGCATGAACATATTACAATGTCAAGTAAAAAGTCAACTAACAAATAAAAATATACAGGCGTTCCTGAAACTGAAAATAAGAAGTTATGAGCCAGATTTAATCCAATTTTAAAAAAAAAAGCGTGCAAGGCCAATGCTTCCATTGATGTAACAATTGTTGCGATGTATTAAAAATCATTTATTTAAAGTTTAAATTTTTTATATGAATAAATATTATTTCGTATTTAAAGCCATTTATTTTTAATCAAAAATCGTATTTATAAACCTAATCCTAATCAAATACCATAATATTGAAACAACAATTTTAGTGGCTCTTTAAAAACTGAGAAAAATGTAAATTATAACTTTTGGCTCTTCCGTCTCAAAAGGTTGCCGATCCCTGGTCTAGACAAAGATGGACTTAGGTCAGTTGAAGTTCAGGACGCAGAAGATAACATTGAACGTCTTAAAAACGCAAGACGTATAAAAGTGTTAAAATATGGTCCCTGTTGGGCCCACCAAAATGTAAAATACAAAATTAATTAGTCATATTTATCCTGTGCCCCCCTTGGCTACGGGGCTGGCTATACCACGAAGTTTGCACATTTGAAACGTATAGTAATATAAGTTCGCAACCAGTGCCGACGAGTGGGGGGCAGGGGGGCCAATGCCCAGGGGCCCGGCGAGTTTTAGGGACCCGGACTGAGCTGGCCAATCAACTTTTTAAAATATTAATATCAGCCCAGGGGTTCGAAATTTCTGTCGATGGGCCTGTTCGCAACCTTGTAATAGTTTTATATATTGATATCTTCTGAGGACAACTAGCAACTTAAATAAGTTAATAAAATAACATTGGCTTCTGACTTCATTTTTAAACATATGTATAATAAAATAATAAAGTACAAACTCCGTGATTTCTGAGTGATGTTATTTAATTTGCAAATTTACTTTTTAGCAGAATTAATTTTATTTTAAATTGAATAATTGCGACTGTTGTTGTTGATAGATCTGTTCTTTGTTTTCAATATTTTATAAGAAACATCACACAAATAGCTAAGCTTTATTCGTGCATCTTTGTCGTTCTTCCCGGGTTGTACGTTAAACAAACAGTATAATAATATAAATCAGGTATCTATTATGTAACAATTGTGTAGCAGAACTATTGGTCAATATATTTATAACAGGAATCAGAAATTGCTCAGCCTCAATACATTTTTATCATTAAAACTCTTTACTATTTAAATTATTTTTAACAAAACTGCAACATGCCATGCATTATTGAAACGTAGTTAAAATTATATATTTCTAATTAATAGCTAAACAATCGGTACTAAAATGCACCATTCCAGATATGGAACTGCAAAAAATTTCTTGGGGAGGGGACTCACTGAGATCCCCTGCCCAAACCCCTCCTCTCCGTTCGCAAGCTTTCGGCGCTTCGCGCCTCCATTTTCGCCCCTCTTCGAACATTTCTTCTACCCCACCAGGGGCGGATTTAGGGGGATCGGCCCTGGGGGGGGACATGCCCCCCCCCTCCGTTATCGCAAATTTAGGTAATACATCATTAAATTATCGAAATATTTTTTGTTGTAAGACCAATTTTCAACAATGAAAACAGTTTTGCCCCCCCTCCGTCAAAGTTGTCTAGATCCGCCCCGATCATTTCTTCGGCTACCCCCCCCCCCGAAAAAAATTTCTTCACCACCCCCCGCCCCGAAAAAAATTTCTTCACCCCCCCCCCCCGAAAATGTCTTCGGCCCCCCCCAATCCAATATTCCTGGCTACGGGCCTGCAGCGATCTGAGCCCCTGTGAGAACGATCGGTCTGCAGAATGTCTGGAAGCTTGTTACAACCATGGCCCCGGTTACCTTGACTATCCAGACAACCTAAAAAATGTCTACACAGCAGAAATGGATGCTGGTGAAAACAATTTAGCCAGCCTTTGGCAGGGAAACATGCCATGCAGCAATAACAACCGGAGAGAGTACAACGATTGCTGCGGATACCCTAACGATAAGCACCGGCCAGATGATGTGAACATCAGGCCCAGCTGCACCCCGTCGTGGAACAAGAACTGCACCTACGGCGCCGCCCAGGGTGAGTGCAAGTGTAAAAAGACCTACCAGCCGGACCTGGCCAACAAAAAGCCGGAGTGCTGCGTCGATTACAAGTACGTGGCCGAGTTGCCGCCGCCCAAGTCACTCTGCGAGACCAGCGACCCCATTTGCTGTGCCTGCTCTGGTGGCCAGTCCCAAGAGCTGGTCCAGAGGAACAAGCACCCCGATCGGTCCAAACTCTACGCCAGCATCCCGGACACTAAAAGATGCAAGGAGATCAGACGGCTAAACGCCCGCACCAAGATGAAAGTGGTTCATGTGGACGGACTATACAGATACTGTTGTAAGAACTGACCTGTCCGGGACGGACATATTTAAGAGGGGGGGCAGTGTTACGACCATCTCGGTTCGCACCGTACAGTCTACAGAGTGAACGCGATGACGCAGTAGAGACAGTGACGAAGGAGCCGGCAGAGAAAAAGAGTAGCGATGTTATTGTCGTTGTTTATGTCTAAAAGATAAAAGAAATACTCTTGGAATCCACGCCTGTGTGTTATTTTCATTTTATATAGAGAATTTAAGAGTTACTACAACTATATACATATATATATATATATATATATATATATATATATATATATATATACCACAGCTTAGTCAGTGAACATAAATAGTAGTGGTGTATTCGACATAGTATCAAGTTTATGAGTCAAACAATTTTAATGAATATATACATGAAACGAATGGGAGGGGGGAGGGGGGTGATTAGGCTTGTTATTGTAAAGTATTGTCACTTCTACACGGAATGTAATTTGTAGATGTCATCTACTGTCTATCTGTCTCTTATTGAGTTTAACCCGCCTATCCCTATAACATATTCAAGATAAAAGGTTATATTAGTAATTTTATTTTAGACATTATTAAAAAAAAAAAAATCAGTGCATTTTCAAAAGGGGTGCATAGTAGTTATTGAAGTAGATTAACTTGACGTATCTTTTACTGGCTTTTCGAATTCAGCTGATGTTTCACACACATTTTAACTGACCTCTTAGACACCTTTCTTGACCACTTGTCACACACTCTCTGCAATCAGTCATTTGCTATGCCCGTCCAAATCCTTCTACATTACACATCAGATAAAGCAACAAACGTACGTACTTTATAAATATAATGAAATGTTTATCAAACAAACTCATTACATCTTCTTTTTTTAAAATTTATAATTAAAAAGAAACAGTTACACTATAAATCTAAAAAAAAAAAGAGTTTGATTTTAACCATGTAGTTATATTTTTTATATGAACATACATTGGCACTAATTAAATTCATTAGCTCGCTGTGCGCACTTGAATCATTCAGACATTATTGTTGATTTACATAGAGAGTGAGATTCAAATCGCCCCTGAAAGAGGTCTGTAGGGTTGACTAGATTATATTAATTCTTGTTATGATATATGTAAACTCTGTATAAATTAATGTAACATTCAAATATTTAGCATATCTATTATTATTTTTTTTTGTTTACCAAGATCAAAATCTGTATTGCCAAATGTATGTTCAGTATATATAGAGAGCTTTAGCACACACAAAAAAAAATAACAAAGAACTTCAGATACACACTGTCCGGTCAGTTGTACACTGTCCGGTCAGTTTTACACTGTCCGGCTACTTATAAATTTACCTTTGCAGATGAATATCATCGAAACGATTACGTAAATGAAAGTGACAAAATTAAACTTTGTTTAGTTTAACACAAATTGAAATAGAGCGTAGAATAAACAGATATGTTGCGCTCTTGGTGAATAAACAGACATGTTGCGCTCTTGGATAATGAAGAGGCATGTTGCGCTCTTGGAGAATGAACAGACACTAATCTTACAAAATTACCCTTTTATTAGAGATCCAATAAACCTTTGTTTACAATACTATACTATTACATTATTTGTCATTGATAATATTCATCATTAGAGGTCGTATCTTATCTAAATTGCATGTCCCCGAAGCTAATCGAGGCGTATATATATATATATATATATATATATATATATATATATACATATATATATATATATTATTAGCCAATTTTCTTATAGCTGGCAGTATCGTGTTAACTGTTACTGAAGGCTTATGAAGTTTACTTCTTCACAGTCACACATAAGATTCCAGTCTGTCACTAAATTGACTAACAAAAGTGTTGTTACCATGAAGTTCACCGAGTTTATCTGTTTCACTACTCTGTCTGTCTTGATGAAGTTTGGCTGTGTCGCCTCACAGGGTAAGTAATCATTCCTTTTCTTAATCTTGCTTTATATTTTATTTTACTAAAATGTGTTTGATGGTGACAATTTAACTGCGAAACAATTTACCACAATTGTACATGAAATCACAAGTATTTCAAAGTAAGCTTTCGTATTCCAAACTGTTTCATACTAAATAACCGCATAGGACTATCGAAGAGTACAACGGGCCAGGTCTAATGTTGATTTTTTATTATTTATTTTTAATTGTCGGATGTGTAGACATAGTAGTGCTCAATCCAAAGTTCGTCACATGGAAGAAAATCTGGTCAAGATCGATATCCTGTCATAATGTAACAGGAACAGGGTGGGTTTGGCCCGTGGCATAAATGAGAGGGAAGGGGGCCAATCCTTCCCGGGTGACCCTCACTCAGACGCCGATGGGATTGGCATCTATTAGATAAAGTGATACCTCCTACTAATAAAGCCGAATTGAGCTTGCGCGTGGGTGCTGTATCGTGCCACACCAACTTGTCTTTGTACTGCAGAATCGCATAATAAAGTAGTTACTTTTTACTTTTCAGTTCATTTTTATAAAATCTTTTTTTTAATGCTTTGTTTTCATTTTAACATTGAGAGGATTAAGGGTAAAACGTAACGGGTGACATAAATTAGCACCCATATCTTTATATAACGGTGTTTAGTTTTGTTTGGTTTGGTTTGGTTTACGTTGTTTTGCTTTGGTTGATGTGGTGGGTTTGGTTTGTTTGGTTGGTTGGTTTGATTAGTGGTTTGGTTTGGTTGGTTAGCGTTTACGGGTAAAACGTAATTTGTGACGGGTTTGGCTTGGTTGGTTTGGTTTGTTGGATTAGTTGGCTCGGTTGGTTTGTTTGGTTGATTAGTTAGCTGGTTTAGTTAGTTAGTTTTGTTGGTTGTTTGGTTGGGTTGGTTGGTTTGTTTGGTTGGATGTTTGGTTTGGTTGGTTAGCGTTGACGGGTAAAACGTATTTTGTGATGTATGAAATGTAGATCATTTCAGTTCATTAGGAAGGTGGCATAAATAAGCACCTAATGAACCTAATTAATCGTATTTAAAAATTCAGTAGTTAAATTGATTAGGAAGGAGTTTCACATTACACCTAGATTTCCCGGGCGACGCCGGGCTTTATATCTAGTTTGGTATAAATTGCAAACGTTTTTTTTATGAAAAACTTTTTATATATTTTGTTAGGTCTAAAACCTTAAAAGAAAGTTAAAAACCAAATCTCTCTTCTACGTCGTAGAATTTTGAGATTTTTAGAGCATTTTTGATAAAAAAAAAATGCTCTATTGTCCCCGTTTTGTCTGTCTGTCATCACCCTAGATCTCAACAACCATAAGTCCTAGACCCATGATGTATATATCATTTTGTAGGTCTTGGCCTGCCATGTGTGCAGCAAAAGTTCATTTTGCGATCTGACCTCTGAGGGCTGGACATCAGTTTTTTACCGTTTTTTACTATATAAGCTATATTATTTATCATTTTCATGGCCCCATTCTACACCTTATACGTTCAATAACCCATTCATTTGGTGCGAAATACTGCAGCACGTAGTTTCACCAAGATTGACGTCACACGTCTTCTGCGCAGTAGAGTATTTATTCTTCAGCCACAATAATTTTATTTTCGAAAAACATCCTTTACAATTACACAATTGAATTCATAAACATTACCGAAATTTACAAATATTTAATGAAAGCTAAAATACGTACTGATGCATAACACAAAAATGCGCTAACACGTCCTGTGTCCAGAATGGAACAGGCTTAATTGCTTGTTTTCTTTGATTACGCACCGAAACCTATTTAAATATGTGCGTTCAAGTGGGCACAACATTTTGTTTATTTCAGAGGCGTGTACAAACAAAACCATTCGAGTTGCTTTTTTCGCTGGTTTGTCCAAAGACCAAAAGTTTAGCCCAAACCAGGTCGTTGTGTATGACAAGATTTTCACCAACGTTGGCGATGCCTACAGTGTGCATTCTGGAACTTTCACTGCCCCAGTAGTAAGTAATCAACATGTATACAGAAATAAACAATAAAAATATGACCGAAATCACCAAAAATAAATAAATTAGATAAAAAAAATAAAATTCTATTTTAAAATCCGTTAATTTTTGTAGGTTTAAAGAAATAGAATACATTTGAATAATAATAGTAAACCTATGTATGATTCTAAACTTATGAAGGCCAGTTTTAGTAAACCTATGTATTAAAGTAAACCTATAGGCCTATATAAATCTAAAAAACTGTACTGTAGTAAACTTATGTATTATAGTAAAGCTATGTGTCATATAGTAAACCTACGTATTATATCCTAAACCTATTTATTATAGTAAACCTATGTATTATATAATTAACCTATGTATTATATAGTAAACCTAAGTATTATATAGCAAACCTATGTATTATATAGTAAACCTATGTATTATATATTAAACCTATGTATTATATAGTAAACCTATGTATTATATAGCAAACCTAAGTATTATATAGTAAACCTATGTATTATATAGTAAACCTATGTATTATATAGTAAACCTAAGTATTCATGACAATAAGATCGAGCCGCTATAAATAGTTATTTCAGGTCCTTGTCTAAGTCCACAACAACATGTGACCGTGGTGCAATATTGGCTATAAGTGGGGATGAAAGAAGGGCACCATAAAAACCATCCCATTAGTGGTTTACAGGATCTAATAGATTTCATCTCATCCTTACAGGGACTTAATATTCACATACTAACTGCAGCTTAATAAAACCAGCATCTTAACCCTGTTCCATTCTGGAAACAGGACGTGTTACTGTTAGCGCATTTTCGTGCGAAAACTCTGTCGATTGTCTCACATATAAAGCAGTTATCTTGTAGTCCGTCCGTCCGTCCTGTATGGGAAAGCCGTCGCTATAAATAATCTATGACGTCTCGATGGTACATTTTTTTTTTTTTGCAGAATGGGAGCGCGCGCCGTCGCTATAAATTAATAAAAAATTTTCTTGACGTCATTTCCCGATGGGTGCTGTATCGTGCTTTCGTGCTGCTAAATGGCATAATAAAGTAGCTATTCACTAAGAGATGTTGCTTAAACCGGCTATTTACTAAGTTTTTTGTTATGCACTAGGAATTCCGTGTTAATAGTTCCTATTAATTCTCATATTGAACATTTTATTGAGATAAAAACTTTAGTTGCGAATGCAACTGGCAAATACTAGTTGTTTGATAAATTGTTTTTGCCAATCTTGTTTCACTTTCGTTCAATTCATTTGGTGCGCCATCAAAGCGTATATGGTGTAGAATGGGGCCATGAAAATGACAAAATTATTAATATATCCAATATAGTACAAACGGTTAAAACACTAATGCACAGCCCTCAGAGGTCAGATTGCGAAATGGACTTTTGATACACGAATGGCAGGCCAAGACCTACAAAATGATACATACATCATGGGTCTAGGACTTATGGTTGATTAGATCTAGGGTGATGACAGACAGACGGACAAAACGAGGACAATAGCGCATTCGACTTTTCGAAAATGCGAAAAAAAAAGAGTGATTATTTTCTGGACTTGCACTTGTTCATTGATCTATACATGTTATGATATTTTCATCCTTGCAGGGTGGTATCTATATATTTCATATCACTCTACAAAGTCAAAAAACGGAAAAATCCTGACTTAGGTTTCGTCTAAATTCAGAAGAGAAAATTACCATTTACGCGTACGACGAGGATAGGTTTGGTGAAAGTGGTCAGTACATCTGTATTATAATACACCTATCTTTTAATTAACTATATATATATACTAGCTGTACCCTGCAAAACCTTTGCAAATAGTTATATGCTTGATCGGTAGGCTGGGTTATTTTTAGTTTCGGGCAGATCCGATTTTTTTCATGATTGTATTGTAAACTGGAATACTGTTGTATTAATTCTTTACTTTCGATTTAACGCACACTGGAAATGAGTATTTTATATATATATATATATATATATATATATATATATATATATATATATATATGTATGTTAGGGCCAATGTTTACAATCCGGTTCGGTCGACCGGTCAATGTTGAGGCGTTGTTTTGAAATGTATCGTATGAAAGATATAAGAACGATTGAGATCTCTCTGAGTATGGATAAATTATGGATTCTTATATCGATAAATAAGCAAAGATACATTACAAACCGGGATAGACCGACTAATATATCAAATATAATGTGTGCGATCAGTGTAGTGGAAGAATGTACTTGTTCTATTTGGAAGCTAATTTTAAATTACTCAAACTGTCCATCTGAATACTAGTAATCGATGTAATTTTTTTTTCACACGATACTGTTTACATCGGCACTTCGACATTTGACGGCTATTGTCGGGCTATGGCCGGTCAATATGGACGTTGGCCAGTTTTTCTGGCTAGCAAACATTGTTTTTTGGCGCCCTAGACTACTATACTTTCTGGGCCCCAATAACATCTTTATAAAAAAAAGGGCCCAGTTTGACAGTCGGGTATCAGGCGGTCCTGAGTTTTCTCCTCATGAAAAGGGTTCTTTAAATAAATAACACCCTATTCTTATATTAATAGACATCTAATCCTTACAGACTACCATCTTATCCTTACAGAGACTAACATCTTATCCTTACAGAGACTAACATCTTATCTTTACAGAGACTACCATCTTATCCTTACAGAGACTAACATCTTATCCTTTCAGAGACTACCATCTTATCCTTTCAGAGACTAACATCTTATACTTACAGAGACTACCATCTTATCCTTACGGAGACTACCATCTTATCCTTACAGTGACTAACATCTTATCCTTACGGAGAGAACCATCTTATCCGTACTGTGATGCATGTCTTACCTTACATGGGGGTTTAGTCTTATCCTTAAAAAGGGATTAGCATATTCTTGCTTGCAATAAATAACATTTAATTCTTACAGGAAGTATCATTTCGTCCTTACAGAGACTACCATCTTATCCTTACAGACTAACATCTTATCCTTACAGTGACTAACATCTTATCCTTACAGTGACTAACAAACAAGTTCAGAACCACAACATAAATTAGTATGGATTAAAAACTGATTTAGTTTGTGTGTGTTTGTGTGTTTGTTTGTGTTTGTGTGTGTGTTTGTGTGTATGTTTGTGTGTGTGTGTTTGTGTGTGTTTGTGTGTGTGTTTGTGTGTATGTTTGTGTGTGTGTGTTTGTGTGTGTTTGTGTTGTTGGTTTTTTGTTTTAGATAGACTTGAGAGAGAGAGAGGGGGGGGGGGGGAGAGCAGGAATACAAAGGGGCGTTTATTGCATTTTTTTTTCTACCTATCTCAGTCGAGATAGTTTAAGGGTCCACTAATCTGAATGATAAAAATATTTTGTTATTTTTTTTTTCCTTTTTAAACCTTCTAGCCGCGTCATTGATACTTCAACTCAAGAAAAATGATCAAGTCTATCTGGTATCCCGTTTTAACAGTAACAGTTTTTTAACGGCAGACCTGGGGGAAGTTCACAATTTGTTCTCTGGAAATCTTCTTTATCCTGACGAAAAACCATGCTGAAAAAAAATCGATTTAAAAGAAATAATTCAGTAAGAGACTGAAATAAATAAAAAAAATAAAATTATGTATGTATTTAGTGTATGTGAGTTAAATAACTTTTTTTTACATCACTATATTTCAAAGGATAATTAATTCAATACCAGGCGGGTGGCTACAATATTAGCCACAATTGAGGTCAATGAATGTAGACGGCTTGATGGGGAGGGGGGGGGAGAGTCTATTTATTCTATTATAATCATATGGTACTGTGTTGAGATGTTTTTTACCGCTGGAGTTGGACGGCAGTTTCTTCAGACTCTGAACCCCCTGGCTTCACCAACTCAGGTTAGGTTAGGCCCGATGAGTCAAAGGACGCTATGACCTATTTAGACCGTCCTAGGCGGAGGAGTTGGTTGGGATTGGGGGGGGGGGAGGGAATATAATTTTAGACATATATGAAGGCCCTATGTATAAGTTGGTCTGCTCAAGTCCATCGGTATGGAATGTAAAAAATAGGATTCGAAATATCTCGACTGGTCACGGATGGTCGTGCGGTAACGCGCTCGACTGTCGACCTGAAGGTACCTGGTTCGATCTCCGGTGAGGACCAAGGAAATTTTTCAGGTCTTGGCTCAAGTTCCCGATATATCTCCCGTGGTGCCTCCATGGCCATTGCACTATCGGCTATGGTGGGGATGAAAGAAGTGCACCATAAAACCGTCCCATTAGTGGTTTATAGGATCTAAGGGATTTCATCTCATCCTTACAGGGACTTTACACATCTCGACTGGTCAGAGCTTTGCTCGAGATACAAAGCATCCGGGGGGGGGGGGGACAAGACGATAACAAGCACAACCCAGTGGCGTGACTAGGCGTGGGGCGCACGGTGCGGACTATGAAAAACGCCTCCAAACTTGCGCACCGTAACGTCATTTTATAATAACGTTATGGGTTGTGTTATTAGGTTAATTGGGATTATGTCCTTTCTTTGGTTCACTTGTGGTAGCAGTGGCGTCACTAGGGGGGTGCGGACCGCACCGGGTGACACCCTCACAAGGGATGACACTAAAATGCAAAATATCTAGTTTTAGGCCTATATTCTTATTTTGTAATTTAAAATAATTCAAAGCCGTATTTAATTTTTAAAAATAAATAAAAATATCTCCGATTATTAACAGCAAATGACTTTATAAGGCTTCGAAAAAAAATAATGCCAAATATAAGAATATCTCCGATTATTAACAGACACTGCGTAGTTTTTATTATTAATTATTTTAATGAACTTATTGGTATACTTGCACTGACCTATAGATATCAATTATCGCTAAAATCCTGACCCCGGAAACGGAAAAAAAATAATAAAGTCGCGCATGCAAACATATATACGGTCTCTGGAAAAAAAATATGGAGACCGGTGTGTCATGAGAGGGGTGCCACCATGAGTTACCGCACCGGGTGACACCAACCCTAGTGACGCCACTGTGTGGTAGCGTTCAATTCAGTTGCATTTACAAAAAAAAAAAACACACCATGAATGAGGCAAAGTTCCACGATTCAAGTGGAAATAAGATCTTATGTAGTAGTGTTCACAGATGGCTGAATATTATCTCACAGTATTTAGCCGTCCCGAAAGATTGAAGCAGAAATATTTGATCAAAATAAATTACAACTAAATACACACTAAAACTTTATCTTCTCTTTAAGTATATTACCGTCTCGAAAGATTGAGGTAGATATACTTGGTATGTCGGTCGGTCGGTCTTCGATCCTCAGTCTCTATTCGGTATGCGATCGATCTCTATGGGGGTCTCTGGTCCGTCTGAAAACTGACTTACAACTCATTATATTATTAGTGGATTAAGCCATGATCCTAAGACCCCGAATTCTTCTGATTGGCTAAAGAGACAGTAGTGCTTTCCCTTTGACACCTGAGACAGATGGCTAATGTATCTAACTTACTAAACTTTCTTTTCGACTTGGATCACTAGAGACTATAGAATCTGACTGTTGACCATTCTGTACAAACTAAGATTTAACCTTGAATGTAATTTGAGCTAAATATATAAATGTGATCCTGGCCGTATGAACTTTTTGAACTTGAATAACTAACTGAAATTTATCAACTTATCAGTGGTTCTAAAGTTGTAGAGATACATATTTACAACTATCGTTATAGTACCATAACAGGAAGAAGTCTCTCCCTCCCCCCCAGAGGCGTCCCTAGGGGTTTGGGGGCCCGGGGGCTTGGCCTTTTTGGGGGCCCCTGCAGATTTGACATACGATATCATATGTCTAAATTCAAATTAGTACAGTATATCAATAAAATTAACAAAAATAATCATTAAAACTCTTATAATGAATAATTTCATTATTTAGTGACGAGATAATGCACAAATGACAAATCTCAATTTATTTTGCCTCACGTTGTGCTTTTTGTGCAGTAAAGGCATTTATAACATCATCTAAATCAATGTTGTCTAGTATTTTTGACTTCACTTACATTAAAGCCATGCTGTTAAGTCTTTCTTGCAACATTGTACTCCTGATATAGTTTTTTTATTGACTTTGAGTTTTGAGAATGTACTCTCACATGATGCAATGGAAGTGGCCTGAGTTAGCAGTATTCGGATGGAGGTTGCAAGGTTTGAGCAAACATCATTATCATATGAAGCCAGCTTCCTCAATAAGTCAGTTGGTGATTGTGGTACTGGTTTGTTGATGAAAGTGCTCGTGCATCAATGACACCACTGAAAAAGTGATTTGCCTGTAGGTCATCATACAAACAGGAAAAAGTAACAGTTTTTCATCAGTGTGTGTAATCATCCATAGAATTCAACAGCTATCTTGGTTTAAGAAGAACCCCAAAGGTGCCCACATGGTTTTGCAACCTTTGGAATCTATCCTTTATCTCCATATGAAGTCTCTCAAGCACTTCTGTCGCAACACGTTTGAATTGAAGTTCTATTTACAGTCCTACATAAGAACTTAACTCCCCATCAAGTCTTTTCTTCTGGTTGTTTTGCCTACAGGAAATCTATAGCATTCAATGCATTCTTTTGCTCTTTCGATGGATTGGGTGATCAGTTTCGTCCGTTTCTCATCATTTTGCAGAAAGCATGAAATGATCTTAATCTCTTCAGCATCTTTGTCAAGATGCAAGGAAAGTGACGACGTATCTTCTTCTCTTGAGTACCACCATGTAGGCCGACTACTCTCCTTTTTTTTTTTAGTTTCCCGGCTCCAGTTTCTTTCAGTTTGGTCTATCTCTGGGGTGAATTGGAAAAAAAAAGGTTGAGCAATTCATGAAAAAAGGTGACAATTGCTGGATCTATCTCAGCAGAATGAAGAGCTGCCAAGTTGAGAGAGTGATTATCACAGTTCAGAAATGTTACGTTTGGATTTATGTCTAAGAGATGTTTCTGCCGGCCAGACCGACGGCCACTCATTGTGGCTGCGTTATCATAGGTTTGATCTGTCCCCAGATTAAAGTCTAGTTCAATGTCTTAACGAATTTTCAGAACAAGTTCTTCATTATGTTTTGCATCTGGCTTCACAATTTCAAAATAACCAAGGAATGACTCTGTTATTTCAAAATTCTCGACATCCAAGTTACGAACTTTAAGGGATACTTGTTCTTTGTGAGAAACATCTGGAGTGGAATCAAACATCAGAAGAAAGTAACAAACTTGCTTGACTTTCCCAACAATTGATTCCCTATCTTTATTGCCCATCAAGCTTATGAACTCATGTTGAATTATTCAAGTGATGTTACGTAACTTCGTCAAATTCTGCAAGAAATTTCAAAGATTCTAGGAAGTCCCAGGACTTGGAGAATCTAATTTTTCTTTGTGGCCAAGTAAGCTTGAGTTGGTTTTTGCTATGTACTTCACAGCTGTTGCTGCACTGCTGTATCTTTGCATGAATTATCTGAATGGTGATACTTTTCTTCGCCATGTTCATGGTCTTCTTTGTTTTCAATGCTATTATCAGGTTTCTTCTTAAAAAACCCTTCAAATTTTCCTTGATTTTGCAGCCTCTCGTCTTTCTGTAGCACGCTTTTTCCGTTTTGTAGCCCCACTCTGGTAAACTCATTCTTTCGACATGGGTGAAGTTTCTCTATAAAGAATAACACTCTTTACATTTCACAAAAAAAAAATATACAAAAAATTATGTATATTTGTTTCATCCGCCATGATTGTGAGATTTCGTCAGACGAATAGACATAAGTATACGAACTATGACCCTTCTATTTATGTCTATGGATAGATGGATTATAGCATGGACAAAAAATGGAAGATACAATTCCGTCAAGATAACGTGTTTTACAACAACCAAAACTATGTTTTGACACTTTTAGTAAACTTATTACCAGTTTTTATTTGCGTGATGATTTACGTAATTTTGAAATCCTTGATCTGTGTGGAATACCTGCAACAGTCTCACTAACTCAGTGGCATCACTATGGTTGGTGTCACCCGATACGGACAATTCAGGGTGTCACCCCCTCCCCCAAGACATATAGAATTTTTCTCTCAATACGGTCTTCGCTTTAGAGAATTTACTTTAAAATATTTAAGCGATGAAAACGATAGTATTATTGACTGTATTTCAGAAATATGTAGGCTCTATATCACTTTAATTCAACTAAGTTTATAAACTACGTCTCCTATTTCATAAAACTCAAGATTGATCCGAGTAGCTTTGAATTAGATTCATTTACCGCTCTGCATGATGACACCCTGTGCTACTGCTCGTATGGTGGCACCTTGTGCTACTGATCATGTTTTTGACTATTATCGATTATAAAACTGACTATACCGAGTTCTTTCTGCTATGAAATCTAGAATTGTTCATTGTGGTGTCACCCCTATGTCACCCCTATGTTGGTGTCACCCGGTGCTGCCCGCACCTTCCCAGTGACGCCTCTGCACTAATTTATATAACAACGTGCATAACAAGATTACATGGCGGTGGCTTTATCTATGTAGATAAAATGTAAATAGGATTCACGCCTAGCTAATAACTTCTAAAGTTCTTCACCAATTGCCTTGAAATTTACACAAAAAATTGCATTAAATTAATAAACTGAATTTTTCTCAATACTTACTTTTACATTAAAGTAGGTGTCATAACTACTTGTATTATTAGTTATGCATTGTGAGTAGAAGTTTGGCGCCATGTATACGAAACCAGACAGTAGACAATTAGCTTATCACAACATTTTTCTCTCGAAAATATAAGGACGCTTAGCCTTGCTTTTAACTCCAGCCTAACTAGGTCATCTAACTTAACAGGTATGTGTCCCCTAAAAATACAAACTCTCTCTAATCGTAACCGACATTGTACCTATGGCGCATTTCCAGCCATTCCAAAGTAGGTTATAAAAACATAAGGACTTTGGTCGTTACAGAAGGCTTAGTCACGGCAGCGCGTGGCGGTTACAGCTAGTATTTAATATTTAGTGTTATAATAAAAACAATTGGAAACTCGTTTGGGGGCCCCCCTCAAGGGTATGTTCAAATTTGGACCCCCCTCCCCCCACCCTAGCTACGCCACTGCTTCCCCCCCCCCTTTTATCTGGCGCAAGAGACAGATTGTATCCCTTCTTCCGTAACTAGATTGTATTGAACGATTTGACTGAATAGGTTGTATTGGAACATCTTATTGACTAGGCTGTATTGAACATCTTATTGGCTAGGCTGTATTGAACGATTTATTGACTAGATTGACCCACGCCTGAGCCCTTACCTAGCTGCACTTTGTGTGTTTAAAATAAAAACTCGTCATCTCTGTGTGTTAATAAATAATGTCATAAGATTGGTTTCTAGTAATTATTTGAGCTAAAACAGAAATCAAACAATTACATCATAATAATATGACACAATCAAAACCAATATAATTCACTTATATATATATATATATATATATATATATATATATATATATATATATATATATATATATATATATATAATTTATTATTACGTCGATTCTTTCAATAACAACAAAGTAAACGTCTTTGAAAAATAATTTAGCTCATAATAATAATCCTGGATTGTGTCTTACACTTTGAATGATTAAATGTGTTAATATTTAGGATGTATACTTTGCTGGATATACTGAGACACGGGGTGCATCTTCTCTAGTCAGGATACAGCAAGTGGCCAGAGAATAGTGTGTGGACTTCATGAGGTAGTCCGTAGATATAACTAATATCTTGAGATCTTATATACATCTCATCAAATTTACGGAGATGAAGAATCACAGAAGCACATATAACACATTTAGAGAGTTAGAGATAGATAGATAGATAAATAGATAGATAGATAGATAGATAGATAAATAGATACATAGATAGATAGATAAATAGATACATAGATAGATAGATAAATAGATAAATAGATAGAGAGATAGATGGATAAATAGATAAACAGATATATAGATAGATAAAAGATAAGTAGAGAGATAGATAGACTTTTGACAATATGTTTTCAAAATTAAACAAGACACAAATTGTAAATTTAATTTTCTTTTTTTAAATTTTGCAATACACGTGTATGTACCGCTGCTTTGACCTTCCAGCACGCAGTAGTCACGTGCTAGATTACTCATTCATTGTTTTATCCTGAGTTGAATGATGTATTTATCTCAAGTTTTATATAATTAGTAAGAACCATATATGTATTTATTATTTTCACCAAGAATGCTTTAAGACATCAACATGAAGTTTTTACCATAGCTAGTACTTGCCAAGGTTAACAAGTGTGTAAAATATGAAAAGTGTGAATTACTGTTCACATGGTCATCTGGGGGTCGCAATGTGTGCGAAAATTGACGACCATGATGCTTAATGGGGCCCACCATGAGTACACTATTATTGATTAACAGGAATTATCTATCAAAATAATAAACACATATATGGTACTTACTTATTATATAACAAACATCATTTCATGTCTTATAGGTTCTTGGCTATACCGGGTCCAATATTGATGAAAACTGTCTGAAGTGCAATGTTTGGAAATTTTTAGGTCATTCTTTGTGCAAGCTACCCTTGATATAAATACATCTGTAAACTCAAGATAAAACAATGAGTAAATACTGAAAATTTCAGCCTGATATCTCTTTTAGCTTTTGAAATATTCACATTCAAATATCGCGCAAATGTAAATGTCACGCGAACTCGCGACTACCCTTAAAAATTTAAAAAATCATATCTCAGAAAGTTTTTGACCAAATGGCCTGAAAATTTCAGGAAGCACGCAACTTTGAATGTACCACAAGCTCTGAAAATTTCAGGAAGATCTGAGAGGGCCGGGTGAACACCACTGGTTGAGTTGACATATGACCCATTAGTATTCATACAAGGGATGTAACCCTTTTATTAGTGCAGTTCGTCATACTCAACAGGGCTACCTCCGAATATTTAGTTATGAGAAATCTTTTGACTCGTAGGTTAAAAATAAAAGCCAATAACTGAATGCAAAATTAGTTATTCCATTATTCATTGTCAAAGAGCGAAAACATGCTTGCACAATTTCAAGAAAATCTATCACTTAAGAGTGCCTAAAAAATCGAAACAATGGTTTTCATTAACAAATAAATAAACATACATTTTGAGTTGAGAAAACGGTTAGAAAAAATTAAAATCATTACAAATACTTAACAAATAATTCATTCTTGCCCAATGTTGCCCTTTAGTCTTTCTTCTGTATGCTTACACAGCTAACATTCCACGTTAATTTGTCTTGTTTCCAATGTCTGCCAAAGTTTCTGACGACCCACGAAGGATGCCATCCGGGTGTTTTGAGCCCTGTTGAACCCTAATAATATTTTCTCTTTTTTAACGATAAATAAACTTACCAGTTCCCGATTTACCATGTTGGTCACTTTGGTAGACGGACATTCTAACTTGTAAATTTTGATACAGATGCAGGTGTGCAGCCTCTGATACAGACTGATATGAAAGATATATATACCAGCCTGCAGAAAAACAAATTTCACAACGTACAATCGTGCACTCGCGCTTTTATAAAATCATTGTTAACAATTATACATTCAAATATGAATTTAATCCTTACATGAAAATATTCCGAATTCCAAAGTCGTATAGGAAAGACTAAAACAAAGCGCAAATCTAATCCGCTCTAAAATTTCTCACGTGATAGTTTTTTAAGCGCGAAAATCCCTCGCTATACCTAAGCGAGGCAGAAGTTTGCGTCGGCAGACCGGAAATATTGATATTTCTAATTTTCATTTTTTTTTATCTTGTTCTGGGCATCGGCTGAACAGAAATAAAATGTTCTGCTTACTAAATACTTTCTTCAATGACTGTATTTAACCTGCTAGTAGTTCTTATTGACTATAAACAACTGATGAGGCGGTTTTTCAAGGTGTTCTTTCATTTCCACCATAGCTGATAGTGCAACGGTCATTGGGGCACCACGAGAGATAAGGCGCGAACTTTACAATATCCATTGGTCCTCACCGCATATAGAACCAGGGACACTCATGCCAACAGTCGAGCGATTTACCGCACGACCGTCAGTTTCCTGTTTTTACCGCACGACTCTCTGTTCCCTGTCTTTACCGCACGACCCTCTGTTCCCTGTCTTTACCGCACGACCCTCTGTTCCCTGTCTTTACCGCACGACCCTCTGTTCCCTGTCTTTACCGCACGACCCTCTGTTCCCTGTCTTTACCGCACGATCCTCCGTTCCCTGCCCTGTTTATGTAGCCACTACTCTTCTATGGGATTGTGTGGGTTATACATTACCAGCTGCTTTATCTTTCCCCAATAAATTACGTATACCAATTTTTATGCTGAGTGGACTTAGGGACATCGATCGGACTAGAGAAAAGTCTCGGCCCTCATCGGGGATCGAGCTCAAGACCCACACTGCCATCGCGTACATACTAACTATTGGTTTAATAGTCCCAGGAATAAGTGTGTAGAGTATGCTACAATGTTTATCCCGTGGTACGCCGCTGTTTTATATTATTTGCTAATCGTACATACCACAGGGCAGGTGAAGGTTCCGAGGTCACGGTTGAAGGCATCGCCGACGTTGGTATAGACTCGGTCAAAGAGGACCACTAGCTCTGACCAACCTGTTTTATTTGGGTTATTTCAACGGAAAAGGTCACTTTAGTGGTTGTGTCGCCAGACCCAAGTGAAGCAGACACGTTGTACGCTAAGAATTAGAACATGTTTCCACGGAACATAAGAAAAAAGTTATTTTGTAGATACTAAAAATCTAATACATAATCGGTTAGCCTAGCGTACGTACGTGTGTATAACTTCCGCGGCTAAAAATAGACTGGGGAATTTATAAAGATGGTCAAAGGGATACAACTCAATTATAAGGAGTCACTCGCCGGTCCGGGTAACGGGCCTTTTTATCTAGTGTCTAAATAAAAACGTCCGCGCTGGTGGACAGTCTCTAAGTAATTTATATAACATGACAGAAATTATACTAGCAAAGTCAGTGCTGAAGCCATATCGAGAATACGTTGATAGGTTGCCATTTTTTTTTTGCTTTTTTACTAAAACCGTATCTGTGATACAGTGTAAAGATGTTGTATTCTTTAATATAAAAATATAAGGACAAGAAGAAGCGGCATATCAGGGGCCCCAGTTATTTATTTGGCAGCGAAGTTGTATGAAACTGGGAATAGAGTGGCGTTTCATTCTCATAGGCAATCAAGGGGGCCCAGTTATTTATTTGGCAGCGAAGTTGTATGAAACTGGGAATAGAGTGGCGTTTCATTCTCATAGTCAATCAAGGGGGCCCAGTTATTTATTTGGCAGCAAAGTTGTATGAAACTGGGAATAGAGTGGCGTTTCATTCTCAAAGTCTATCAAGGAACCATGGGTCCTTCGTGATTCATTGATAAATCTTTTTAATAGTACACTTTTATTGCGTTAAAATAAATCCTATACTAACAATCGTGTTCAGGTGAAGTAGAGTTCATCAGTTTCTGTGTGAGTGAGGTCCCTGTAAAGATGTGACGTTTATATCTTAGACCCTATAAGCAACTACATAAAACAGTTTTGTGATGCCCATCTTTCATCCCCACCGATTTCGCAATGGCCAAGGAGGCACGAAGGGAGACATAGGTAGGGCACGGGACACGCCGGAAATCGAACCCGTAATCCACTGCATGAAGATCCTAACCCACCTACTCAGTCAACTATAAGCTGGGTGGACTTAGTGACATCAACAGGACTCAACAAAAGGCCCGCTCTTTATATTTTCTTATAATTTATATTAGTTGTCCCGCGTCGTATACTTCGCCTTATCAATCACTATAAACAACACGCTTGCTGTGATGCATCTTGACCCACTTTAACAACACGCTTGCTGTGAACTAGCCCTCCCGTCTTCACACTATAGGGTTTTTTTTTCCGCTGTCGCGAGTTGTCGACGTATTCGGTAATTCCACAATCTATATATAGTCCTGCGTCTTGCGTCTCGAAGTTGTGTTATATATATATATATATATATATATATATATATATATATATATATATATATTGTTTAACAAAATACACATGTTTTTACTGGTAAAGTTTATATACAAATATTTCAAAATTTTAAATCAATAAGGCTTCAAAAATCTTGGCAATTTAATATTTCTCAAAAAAAAAAAAAAACTAGCATTTTTATACTTTTTATTAGAACTTCCAAATACAGCAAGTTTAAGTAAAATACTTTTAAAAGTTAGAATAATCAATAACAAAAATATTAGTGCTTACTTACCCTGTGAGGTGACACAGTCGATCTTCAACAGCACAGACATAGTAGTGAAACAGATAAACTGGGTGAACTTCATGGTAACAAATACTTTTGTAAGTCAAAATTTAGTGACAGATTGGAACCTATTCTTTGACTCTGTAGAGAAGTAAACTTCGTCCGCCTTCAGTCAGGGGGTTGAACACGATACTAGCCTACACAGTAGACTTCGATACCAAATGTTACAATGGTCACGACGATACTAGCCTACACAGAGGACTTCGATACCAAATGTAACAATGGTCACGATTGGATCCTGCTTTTTGTGACGAGGTGACTTAGCCTACCACATGGAATGATGCACCTTTTTAACAGCAACAATGATTTGAAAAGTCTACTATTGTTAACAAAGTGTATATGGAGTTATATGACCTTAATCTTTTCTTAGTTATGGAAATTGAGGGTAATCTGCTAAGGGTAATACGTTAAGGGCATTGGGGGGTAAAGGCTATATGGTAAGGGTTGTATGGTAAAGGTAATATGGTAATGGTTGTATGGTAAAGGTGATATGGTAAGGGTTGTATGGTAAAGGTGATATGGTAATGGTTGTATGGTAAAGGCTATATGTTAAGGGTTGTATGGTAAAGGTGATATGGTAAGGGTTGTATGGTAAAGTTAATATGATAATGGTTGTATGGTAAAGGTGATATGGTAAGGGCTGTATGGTAAAGGTGATATGGTAAGGGTTGTATTGTAAAGGTGATATGGTAAGGGTTGTATGGTAAAGATATCAGGCTTGTTTTTTCTTACCATTTCGACATGGCAAGCGATTATTTTCCAAATTACTGAATACAATTATGAATGGGGTGGCTGGTGTTTATTATTAATTATATAACCATGTCAGAATGGTTCCAGGATTTTTTTTTGTGTGTGGATTTTAATTGACTTTTTTTAAATAAGACACAGTGCAATTAATCATTTATTTTAATATACACACATTAGGCTTTAAAAAGCCACCATCTCGCTATCCCACCTTCTCGCCATCTAGCTATAAAGCCAACTCACCATCTCGCTATCTCACCATCCCGCTATCTCGCATTCCCACCATCTCACCATCTCGCTATCTCACCATCCCACCATCTCGCCCTCCCACCATCTCACCATCTCGCTATCTCACCATCCCACCATCTCGCCTTCCCACCATCTCACCATCTCGCTATCTCACCATCCCACCATCTCGCCCTCCCACCATCTCACCATCTCGCCCTCCCACCATCTCGCTATCTCACCATGCCGACAACTCGCCTTCCGACCATCTCGCCTTCCCACCATCTCGCCATCTCGCCATCCCACCATCTCGCCATCTCGCCTTCCCACCATCTCGCCTTCCCAACATCTCGCCTTCCCACCATCTCGCCATCCCACCATCTCGCCATCTCGCCATCCCACCATCTCGCCATCTCGCCATCCCACCATCTCGCCTTCCCACCATCTCGCCATCTCACCATCCCACCATCTCGCATTACCACCATCTCATCATCTCGCTATCTCACCATCCCACCATCTCGCCCTCCCACCATCTCACCATCTCGCTATCTCACCATGCCGACAACTCGCCTTCCCACCATCTCGCCTTCCCACCATCTCACCATCTCGCCTTCCCACCATCTCGCTATCTCACCATCCCACCATCTCGCCCTCCCTCCATCTCACCATCTCGCTATCTCACCATCCCACCATCTCGCCTTCCCACCATCTCACCATGCCGACAACTCGCCTTCCCACCATCTCGCCTTCCCACCATCTCGCCCTCCCACCATCTCACCATCTCGCCTTCCCACCATCTCGCTATCTCACCATCCCACCATCTCGCCCTCCCACCATCTCGCTATCTCACCATGCCGACAACGCGCCTTCCCACCTTCTCGCCATCTCACCATCCCACCATCTCGCCTTCCCACCATCTCACCATCTCGCTATCTCACCATCCCACCATCTCGCCCTCCCACCATCTCGCTATCTCACCATGCCGACAACTCGCCTTCCCACCATCTCGCCTTCCCACCATCTCACCATCTCGCCTTCCCACCATCTCACCATCTCGCCCTCCCACCATCTCGCCTTCCCACCATCTCGTCATCTCGCCTTCCCACCATCTCGCCTTCCCACCATCTCACCATCGCACCATCTCGCCATCTCGCCATCCCACCATCTCGCCTTCCCACCATCTCGCCATCTCACCATCCCACCATCTCGCCTTCCCACCATCTCACCATCTCGCTATCTCACCATCCCACAATCTCGCTATCTCACCATGCCGACAACTCACCTTCCCACCATATCGCCATCCCACCATCTCGCCCTCCCACCATCTCGCTATGTCACCATGCCGACAACTCGCCTTTCCACCATCTCGCCTTCCCACCATCTCGCCCTCCCACCATCTCGCTATCTCACCATGCCTACAAATCGCCTTCCCACCATCTCGCCTTCCCACCATCTCACCATCTCGCCTTCCCACCATCTCGCTATCTCATCATCCCACCATCTCGCCCTCCCACCATCTCACCATCTCGCTATCTCACCATGCCGACAACTCGCCTTCCCACCATCTCACCATCTCGCCTTCCCACCATCTCACCATCTCGCTATCTCACCATCCCACCATCTCGCCCCACCATCTCACCATCTCGCTATCTCACCATCCCACCATCTCGCCCTCCCACCATCTCACCATATCGCCCTCCCACCATCTCGCTATCTCACCATGCCGACAACTCGCCTTCCCACCATCTCGCCTTCCCACCATCTCGCCCTCCCACCATCTCGCTATCTCTCCATGCCGACAACTCGCCTTCCCACCATCTCACCATCTCGCCTTCCCACCATCTCGCTATCTCACCATCCCACCATCTCGCCCTCCCACCATCTCACCATCTCGCTATCTCACCATGCCGACAACGCGCCTTCCCACCATCTCGCCTTCCCACCATCTCACCATCTCGCTATCTCACCATCCCACCATCTCGCCTTCCCACCATCTCACCATCTCGCCTTCCCACCATCTCACCATCTCGCTATCTCACCATCCCACCATCTCGCCTTCCCACCATCTCACCATCTCGCCTTCCCACCATCTCGCTATCTCACTATGCCGACAACTCGCCTTCCCACCATCTCGCCTTCCCACCATCTCGCCTTCTCACCATCTCGCCATCCCACCATCTCGCCTTCCCACCATCTCGCCATCTCACCATCCCACCATCTCGCCCTCCCACCATCTCGCTATCTCACCATGCCGACAACTCGCCTTCCCACCATCTCGCCATCCCACCATCTCACCATCTCGCCATCCCACCATCTCACCATCTAGCCATAAAGCCAACTCAACATTCCGCTATCTGTCCATTATGCTATTACGCCATCCCTCAATCTCGCAAAGCCGCCGATGGACGAAAATTCTAGCCCCAGTTAAACATACACAGCCAAAACTGGCAACTTGAAACACTAAATGAGTTTTACCACTCGAAATATTTCAGATGCTCTGTATGTATTGTTGGTTTCCTGTTCCTAAAATATTCAGACTGATTTACACCTCGAAAACACAAAAAAAATCGATAATGTTTGCCTCGTGTTGTGGATTTTCCATTTAACTCTTTTGTTACGATAGATTGAACTCCATAAAACAATTGTTATCACAAAGAACTGAATCAAGTAGATTGTCTGTTGTGCTCCGGTCTTTCGGTTATTCATAGCAAGTTGTGTAGGGCTCCGATTTCTTATGGAGCGTACGCCAACCTTTTTTTTCAAATAAAAATATATGTAATAAAAAATAAATGATATACTTTCTGAATACATTGTCTGTGATACCAGTATCAAGGACGCTTATAGGAAGTTGCCATCTGGCAACTGATAAGGGACTTTGGTCTAAAACAGTGCAGGGTTTGATGCGTGACTCATCACCAAAGCAAGTGCCCAAGTATTGCATTAGATCGGTAAACACATTCCATTTTGAACGTATGCCCATTTATTCTCAAAACATAAGTGTGGTGGGGTATCCGAGTACAACCCATTGGAGTATCTGAGTACAACCCATTGGGGTATCCGAGTACACCCATTAGGGTATCCGAGTACAACCCATTGGGGTATCCGAGTACAACCCATTGGGGTGTCCGAGTACAATCCATTGAGGTATCCGAGTACAACCCATTGGGGTATCCGAGTACAACCCATTGGGGTATCCGAATATACCCATTGGGGTATCCGAGTACAACCCATTGGGGTATCCGAGTACAACCCATTGGGGTATCCGAGTACACCCATTGGGGTATCCGAGTACAACCCATTGGGGTATCCGAGTACAACCCATTGGGGTATCCGAGTACAACCCATTGGGGTATCCGAGTACAACCCATTGGGGTATCCGAGTACAACCCATTAGGGTATCCGAGTACAACCCATTGGGGTACAGTCACGGGAAAAGGTTGGGAACAACTAGCCAAGAGCAGGTAATGCAAATTAAAAATGTATCACAACAATATTGGGCTGTGTGTCGCAACAATGTCAGTGGCGTGCCAAGTGTGTGAGGGGGGGGGGTAAAGAAAGTATGCGCATCCCGCTCCCCCCACCAACCCCCTCATTATACAGAAGTGGTCTGAACAGTACACTTATGGCCGGATGTCAAATGATGGGCCGTCGGCCGTAAGAGTTAACTATAAATTGCGTCACCCGATCTTCCGTCGCAATGCCCGTCTCATCCCCGGGGCCTGAGACGATCGCCCTATATGTACCACCTTCCCCCCCCCCTCCCCACATTATACTTTTTTTTTTGTTTGTATTTGTTATATATATATATATATATATATATACAGTCGATTCCGCTTAATTGGGACACATCGGGACCTGAGGCTCTTTGTCCCAATTAAGCGGCTGTCTCAATTAAACATACAAATTCACTATTGGCTTCTTGGTTTGGTTTCTTTGAGATTTGTCCCAAATAAGCGGCTGTCCCAATTAAGCGGTGTCCCAATTAAGCGGAATCCACTCTATATAGTGTGTGTGAATGTGTGTTTATGTGTATGTGTGTGAAGAATAAATCAAGTCTTTAAATCAGTTACAAACATAAAAAGTTTAGTAAACAATATCTGATAAAGAGTTGTTTTTTTTACCTCAAACAATATCAGTAGTATTTGCATACATATTCACCGTACAATTTCACAAATAATACTTTTCTTCTTCGTCTTTCTTTGGCCCAACAGCCCATTTAGGGCCATGGCCTGCCATACTACTCTTCTCTACAGCCCATTTAGGGCACTGGCCTGCCATACTACTCTTCTCTACAGACCATTTTGGGCACTGGCCTGCCCTACTACTCTATAGCCTATTTAGGGCCATGGCCTGCCATACTACTCTTCTCCACTTTTCCTGATCAATGGTCTTCTTCCTCCACTCTCTCACTCCTATAGCTTTCTCCACTTCCACAAATAATACTACTGCTGTTCAATGTTTTGTTTATCAGATACAAGGGCAGTGTTGCTTAACGATCCCCACATGTGATGTTCATCCATATGGCTTAATAAATGGTTTTCGCCCTTGATTTTTATTTTGACAATCATTGTCTAGACCTCCTACCACACAGTTCGTTAAAGCCATCTTTATATTTTGTGCTCATGGTATAGTATATGAAGATGTTCACACTAGCCTGGGTTGTGCCCAGTATGAAAACGAACGACCAAAAACAGTGGAACAGGGTGGACAGTCGCCCGGAGATACCAAAATCTGGCACGATGACCGTGAACAGGGATAAAACTACGACAGGGAGGTAGCAGATCACCATGACCGTGGCGATGAGGATGACCATCTTCACCGTCTTTCTGTCCCTATTGCTGACCGTGCTGGAAGGGTCAACCCTACCACCTGTGTTATCCTGGCGCCACCTCGACTTCCGTCTCAGTTGAATGACCAGCACAGACGTCAGCGCCACCACGGCCACGAGAGCCACGGTGATGAGCACGGCGTGGATGGTGAAGGTGACGCCCTGGAGATCCGCCCTGTTGCCCCGGAACGCCATGGCCAGGAGAGTTTTGTTCTTCGCCGGGAAAAACTGCCAATCTAAGTACGCGGAGATGTACTCCGGAGCAAGCGCCAAAAACGTTCAGGGCGTCAACGGAAATGAGAACAACGCAGGTTCGGAACGGGGTGATGAGTTTCTTGACTTTGAGGGGGGTGACGATGCAAATGCATCTCTCTGCCGTGACGTACGCTGCGATGAACATGGTGATGCGGTTGGCGCAGCCCACCGGCCAACCCCCGGTCAGGTAGACGATTCCGTCGAAATCAAACGGCACGTCCATGTCCCGGATGTAGGGAGACGAGCAGAAGTTCATCCAGTGAACCGTGACGATTCTAACAGAGTCGGACACGGCCATGGCAAAGAAGCTGATGTTGGTGGACGTTTTAAGGCCTTGCTTGACGAAAACGCAAATGTTGATGACGTTGGACGCAAGGCCGAACGTGCCGACTACGGAACACAGAGCGATTCGGTTCATCAAAAAGATTATTTCTATTTCATATTCATCCACCGATACTGGAGTTGCTGATATCTCCGATGTAGCCACATTACTGGCATTATGAAACTTCGCTTCCATGCCTCTTTGCATCGATTTTTTGTTTCACCAGTAACCTGTTTGAGTATTTGACTCGCATACTGATTCAAATCGAAGTCTTGCTATCTTTATACTGCGAACTAGGTTATTAAAAATCATGAACTACTAATTACTAACCAGTCTTACAATTTGTAACAAACTTGAATATTCGAACATGTCATTCAGATAAATATTAAATTACACATTATTTATCGTGTCTAATATTCCTGTCTTATTATTATCTCAACTTTATCTTAATATCGTCTAGCCAATATTACAAATCAAAAGCCGTTTTGACAAATTTTACCTTTAGCTTTCAGTAAATTGTATGTTGTTTGATAATGATTCATTGATCCACGAAAGACTGTTTTCATCTTTCCGTTAAGTAAATCAGCTAAAGAAATTTCAATCTTACACAAAAAAAAGTTACTTTTTATGTTATGGTGTAAGCATCGTATTATCTAACATGATATGTAAACTTTCATTTAGTCTAATTTGAGCTATGTTGAAATTCAGAAAGTTTGATAGGTAATTTATCTTACATATCTTTATCTATCTATCTATCTATCTATCTATCTATCTATCTATCTATCTATCTATCTATCTATCTATCTATCTATCTATCTATCTATCTATCTATCTATCTATCTATCTATCTATCTATCTATCTATCTATCTATCTATCTATCTATCTATCTATCTATCTATCTATCTATCTATCTATCTATCTATCTATCTATCTAAATATATATATATATGTGTGTGTGTGTGAGTATGTTTGTGTGTATGTCTGTGTATCTGTGTGTGTGTGTGTATGTGTGTATGTGTGTGTATGTTTGTGTGTGTGTATGATGTCCAATTGAGTGCGACACACAGTTCTTTTTTTCTTTTAAGATTATACTAAGTTAATTCGAATTTTTTCTTTTTCATAAAGTCTTAATGGTGAGGCTCTCTGAAGTAGTTTTCACTATTTAAAACCAAATTGAGGCTCTCACCAACCACATACCTGGCTACCCCTGCCAGGACCGTCCTTATGTTTTATGGGCCCCTGGCCTAATGACCATAAGGTAAAGGTATATTTGGGAGAGGAAATAAGTTAACACAGTCAAAGTCACACCTTACAATCATTTGGTAATATTTGACTACTAGGCCCTTCTGAAACGTCTTTTTTTTTGGAGGCCCTCAAATTGTGAATCTAGCAGCATTCTTGTATGTTAACAATATAGGCTATTCAGAAAGTGGAACGTATGTTTCATTCAGTACAATCTGACACCTTCATGAGAGGATTAATAAAATATGCACGTTTTTATAGCGTCAAATTCAATTTTAAAATTTGTATGGGGTTGTGGGGGAAAAAAGTCCCAAACAGAGGGCTTTCCAAAAGGTAGGGGCCACTTTAGAAGTGGGGGTACATCTTCAGAAGGGGGGGGGCATCTTTGGAAATGGGGATATCTTTAGAAATGGGGGATATCTTTAGAAATGGGGACATCTTTAGAAATGGGGACATCTTTAGAAATGGGGACATCTTTAGAAATGGGGATATCTTTAGAAATGGGGGATATCTTTAGAAATGGGGGATATCTTAAGAAGTGGGGGGACATCTTTAGAAATGGGGACATCTTTAGAAATGGGGACATCTTTAGAAATGGGGGATATCTTTAGAAGTGGGGGGTTGGGGGCATCTATAGCAGTGAGGGACCAAAGCAGCCAATTATATTCCCTGCTACATATGACTACAAAGTTAACTCTCTAATAGCTGCCTGTAATGATTATTCTGTCGTTGCTATCTTACTTCATATTTAAACAAATTTTGTTGTTGTTGTTTTGACCTTACTTCACCGTTAAGTAAACTGTAGCTTTGAAAAAGTTAAGTAAGTTTACCGTGTCTTACTTTGTATCTGAAAAATGTATTATTTAGATCACAGATGTAGATTGTAGTGGTGCACCAGCCCCATGGCAAAGTCTATTGATCTTTGTACACGTAAAAATTTGATTCTTCAATGACTGAAGTTAAATTTATGGAAACAAAGACATTTTATTGCTATTATTATTTCTAAATTGGATTTTTTTTTTTTTTTAAAAAAAAGACCTTTTTAAATCTTCAATCCGAAGCCCTGCCTGAGACAATCACTTAGCAATTGACCATCGGTCTGACCAACCATGATGCTGACCACTACGTCCATTGTTGAGTTTGACGCATCAGTGGAGCCACGTCTGGTAATTCATTCTGAGTCAGAATCTACGCTTTTTGGAACTGACATAACAGCTCAATAAAATGTAAATTGTTATGCAATCATTTGATTTGCATTGAAAGAATCGCCAAACGAAAGGTAAAGAATTATAATATCCTGCTAATTAATTGTACATTACATGAAGCATTATTATATTAAACAATATATAATTTGTTTTTATAACGTAAATGATATAGCTCTATTTAAAAATAACATTTGGTTTGGAAAAAAGGGGACATAATTAGAGTCTTTTCATGACAACCTAAGAGCTATTTCCCTTAGATTTAAATCTGCTAACGAAATGCGAAATAGTCGGAAATACCCTGGCGTATTTAGGAAATCCCGGTTGTCTCTGCCAATACATATACAGTCGATTCCGCTTAATTGGGACACATCGGGACCGGGGCTTTTTGTCCCAATTAAGCGGCTGTCCCAATTAAACATACAAATTTACTATTGGCTGCTTGGTTTGGTTTCTTTGAGATTTGTCCCAAAATAAGCGGCTGTCCCAACTAAGCGGTGTCCCAATTAAGCGGAATCCGCTGTATGTTCAAAATTGAATATACGTACTGTTAAATTTTGTTTAAATGTGTTTCCTTTTTTTTTGCAGTCAATTAACTAAAATTAAATAAGCGAATGTGGGACAGATGGCCGAGTGGTGTAGATACTCGGTTCTCGCATTGAGTGTCCTCGGTTCGATCCTTGGTGACTACCAATGGGAAATTTTCCAGGTCCTGTTGAAAGTTGAAGTCCCACAAGTCCACACAGCTTTAAATGGGCACCTGAGTAAAGGAGGCTGGGCGTCGTGTTGACCACACAATCCCCCTCTCATATGGTGAGGTCATAGAAACAGGTGAATTCTACATTTCAACTGACCCGATAACCCTCTTACAAAAGCTCATAAATAGCAATAAATAAATAATCTGTAGTACTAGACTGTCATTACGTATATATTTATAAATTATTCATAAATTAAATAGATATGAGTGTAATTTAAGTTTAAAAAAAAAAACCTTATGGAGTCAGTGTATTATTTTTTAAATAAATATACGTATACATTATTGTATGTATCTATGTATAATTTTGTGACAGTGTTGGCATTTAATCCAGCTGACCCAATCCAGCAACCCTAATCAAACTGCCAACACCTGACTGACCCCATCTAACAGACCCCATCTAACTGACCCCATCTACCTGACCCCATCTAAATGACCCCATCTAACTGACCCTATCTAAATGACCTCATCAAGCCAACCACCTCATCCTAGGATAAATCGTGACACCTGTGGATGCTTCAAAATCAACGAGAAACTCCCCAAACACCCATAGATATCATCATATTCTGCTAATACAGATATTAGTTTACCAAGAATACAATCTAACTTTGTTTCCTTTAACCGTATGTTTTCAATACACCAACAAAGAGCGTCAACAGTATATGATCAATAATATAAACTCTCTGAATGTGTGTAAATCATCTTACATTTTTAATTCATATCACAACCACAACTTTATATACAATGGACAAAAATATGGTGGCATTTATATATCAATAATTATACATTTGTTGTCATATAGCAATAATCAAATTTCATTGTGACACAAAGGTATGTGAAATGGGAAAACAAAATGAATTGGACAAGCAGACCATTTAGACAATAAAACCAAAGGTTATTGGTTCATCTCATCTTTGTCTTAGTTAATTATTGAACTGGACAAAATGTAAATAGGTTTTCTGAAGATCTCTTCCGAATTTGTTTACGCCAACAGTGAATCAAACGAAATCAAAACCTACCACCCACAGTAATACTGGATAACATTTAACCGATTTAACCTACAGTGAATAATAGGTCCCCGGACCCCGCGGCGTGGGGCCCCAAAGTTAGGGAAAAGAATTGGAGACACCAAAGCTGTTATTAACGCCAGGGTCTCGGCCCATAAGTATAGGGTCCGATTGGCCAAAACAAGCTGATTTGTCCAACACGTTGAGTGACCACAACACGTTGATTGACCGCAACACCTTGTTTGACCATACATAACACGTTGATTTGTCAAAATACGTTCATTGGCCACAACACGCTAATCGGCCACAACACCTTGATTGGCCACAACACCTTGATTGGCCAGAACACGTTGAGTGACCACAACACGCTAATCGGCCACAACACCTTAATTGGTCACAACACCTGGATTGGCCAGAACACGTTGATTGGCCACAGCACCTTGATTGGCCAGAACACGTTGATTGGCCACAACACCTGGATTGGCCAGAACACGTTGATTGGCCACAACACCTTGATTGGCCAGAACACGTTGATTGGCCAGAACACGTTGATTGGCCACAACACCTTGATTGGCCAGAACACGTTGATTGGCCAGAACACGTTGATTGGCCACAACACCTTGATTGGCCAGAACACCTTGAGTGGCCACAATACCTTGATTGGCCAGAACACGTTGATTGGCCACAACACCTTGATTGGCCAGAACACGTTGATTGGCCAGAACACCTTGATTGGCCACAACACCTTGATTGGCCAGAACACCTTGATTGGCCACAATACCTTGATTGGCCAGAACACCTTGATTGGCCACAATACCTTGATTGGCCAGAACACGTTGATTGGCCACAACACCTTGATTGGCCAGAACACGTTGATTGGCCAGAACACGTTGATTGGCCACAGCACCTTGATTGGCCAGAACACGTTGATTGGCCACAGCACCTGGATTGGCCAGAACACGTTGATTGGCCACAACACCTTGATTGGCCAGAACACGTTGATTGGCCACAACACCTGGATTGGCCAGAACACGTTGATTGGCCAGAACACCTTGATAGGCCAGAACACGTTGATTGGCTGCAACACGTCTATTGGGCAGGCGGGCAATAATGTATTTGTTTGGTTTATTTATTTAATTTTTTTTGACTCTATGACGTTAACCTTTATTTATATTATTTCGCCCCACTGACTTTGGTCCGTGGCCCTCTCTTCAGTTAAATTGTATAACCCATTGTGGCCTTCGGTTCAAAACATTAGCCCACCCACGGACTAGAATATCCCGTGACGTGTGTGACTAAATGCTTACAGCCTGTGACGTAAAAAGGTGGGTGCTAGGTGAGGGGACTCGCGGTGTCACCAGAATAGAGCCGTTAAATGATTTCTCCCTTTTCTGATCTAGAGGAGGGCGCCAACAAGATGTGACTATCACATGGCGCGAGCTAAATCTCTATACATTACCATATAATGTAACTCCCCTGTCCGGTTTATCTGTACGTTTCTTTATAAAAAAAAAATTGGCTAAACATTTTTTTTCCTCTAAGATAAAAGTGTTATGTATTGGATTTCTTCTTTCTAGTTGACGTGTTCTACTGTCACATTAGGCTAGCTGAATGTTCTACTGTCACATTAGGCTAACTGAATGTCCTACTGTCACATTAGGCTAACTAACGTGTCCTACTGTCACATTAGGCTAACTGACGTGTTCTACTGTCACATTAGGCTAGCTGACGTGTCCTATTGTCACATAAGGTTAAAATATTAAAAAAAAATGTGTTGGTAATTTATACAAACACAATGATTTTACCCAAATCTTAAGAATATTCTAAGCACTTATGTGATAAATTATGGAATTTCATCAACATGCGCACACACACCCAGAGCCCTGATAAAGTCATTGGGCGCCCTAGTGTTTTTGGATCCCTAAGATCTTTGGTGGCCTTAAGGTCATTTGAAATTCTACAGTCCCTAATGTCATTGGGGCCTAAGGTCACGGGGGCCCTAAGTTCATGGGTGGCAATAAGGGCATTACAGTTCCAACGGTCGGAATATCGTTGAGGCCCTAGGGTCATTTTAGGTCCTAATTAATACTTCCCGAAGTATATTAGGGAGCATGTAATCTGTCGAAGGTTCGATCACATCTTATATGACTTATTAGCAGTGGGGGGAAGGGGGGGGGCGGAGTGTTTAGAAGGGGTCAGTAGGCGGGTTGTCTGGTCAGCCTACCCGTTGTAACGGCTCCACACACACACGCACGCACACACACACATACACGCACCGCTCGGATAAATGACATATTGTGGGTGCATTGGTTTTAATATCAAAACACAACAATATATCTATGTTTCAGTGCAACAATTATTTACATAATAAATAAATACATAGCATAGCTACTTGATACCTACTGCAACAACTTTGGTCCTTGTGGTGACGGGTATTGCAGTTGAAAGATATACAGTCCATACCTGAGAAAGCAGTCATTGAAATCTTTCAATGGTGTCAGGGCCCCCCCCCTCACCCCCATCACATAATCGAGGGGCAGCCTGCTGTGGGGGGGGGGGGAGGAGGGGGTGGATATCGAAGAAAAATTGTATTTAATCGTATCAGTCGGAGATCTTGCTTGTGTTGATAATTTATGTCGATCAAAAAGATCATCTTGCTTTGTTGATAAGTGATTAGCCCAGGAACAAAAAAATGCATACAGCACTGTCATTCAGTACTGTACTTAAATAAGTCAGTTGATCTGTGCCGATCAGTACTCTAGCCCAGTGAATGGGGGGTTTCACTTCATACATTTATCAGTACTTTTTTTTTCTTCAATCTATCAGTTCCCAATCCGTTAATCCGTTTGCATTCATTGAGATTCAATAACAATCAAGCAGTCACTATCCTAGCTAATCATTTACAATATCAGTATATTAGTCACTATAATACAGGTCAATCAATCTCATTACCTGTCAATCGCAAATCAGTCAGCTGCTACCCTAGTAAATCTGTTTCAATACCAGTCGATCAGTCTCAGTTCCAATCAATCAGTCTGGGTACTAATCAGTCAGTTTCAATACCAGTCAGTAGGTCACTCTCCCAGTTAATCGGCCTCGATGCCGGTCTATCAAACACTGTCCGAGCCAATCAATAATACTCTCGGATCCACATTCTATCATTGCTCTCTATCCCAGCTCTTTGCGTTTGCTCTCTTGCAGTAACACAACGTTTGAACCGTCAAACAACACACCGGCGTGTGGGTCACACCTGCATTTCAGTTTAGAGTTCCTACACACGTGTTCCGCCCCTCCACCCCCCTTCTGCTTGACCCTCAGCGTGGCGTCGTCAACACTCGATCCGGACGAAGGCTCGCGCTCCCTGGAGGTAAACGCCCTTCGCTTCCCGGCGGCGAGAAAGACGGTCTTACTCCTGTCAGTGTACTGGCTCGCCGCCGGGTTAAGTTCGGTGAAGTCCATGTTGCTGTAGTTCGTCACGCTGTTCAGCTCGCAGGTGCACAGTCCGGCCACGTCCAGCGAGGGCGTGCTCATGGTGTGTCCGTTTCTCCACTTCTGTCGGTTGCCCTTCAGCTCGTGGCGGTGTAGGGACTTGGTCAGGTAGCTCCCTCGGGACTGGACGTGGTAGCTGGCGTCGTGCACGTTGCAATCGCCCAGCTTCCACCTCAGGGCCGCTGACCGGTGCTTCAGTTTCTTGTGGCCCCAGCGTCGGCGTAGACACGAGTGGGCCATACTGTTTAGATCCGCCTTTGAAAAAAAATGGCAAAAAAAAAAAAAATGGCACAAAAATATAAAGATGCGTTTATATTTTCATTGTCGATTGTTTTTTTTTTTTCAATCTTGAGAAAAAAAATATTAATAATGAAGTTTGATATTTATAGGTACAGACATGCTTAAAAGGAAAGGCTTCGGGCTCAGATAAAATTAATAGATTTTTGATATATATATCAGTGTTAAAATTTCGACTCTGTTAAGCCGTTAAAAGTTTGGTTTCGTTCGCGCATCCGGTGCACACGTCCTTAGATCCGACATTGCTATTTTAATTTAAAAAAAAAAAACATATATTAACATAAATCCATGAATAATAAAATAACAATAAATATGACACAAGCTAATGTGTATTCTATTTGAAATAAAGAGTCTTATTAACTATAGTAATGCGATGTGGGGGAAAAACCGTAGTTAACTAAAAATAGAACTGATCGGAAATACCCTAAAACTTTCATTCATGAAGCCGTAGATGAGCGGGTTGACGAAGCTGTTGGCCATGGACAGCCAGTGGACACCGAAGTAGATGGTGTTGGCAGCAGCCCCAAAGAAGTTGAAGTTGAAGGTGATGATGATGATGAAGATGTGAAGCGGCAGCCAGCAGACCCCGAACAGCAGCACGATAGTCACCAGCATTTTGACCACCTACAACGAGACAATGCAGCCGCTCTGTGTAGATTTATAGGTTGCACAGTACATAAATAAAGTAATGCATGATATTGTAAGAATTGATAAGTGACATGATGCCGCGGCTACGGAGAGAGATGAACTCTCTTTATCTGCCCATCTTTCTACTTTATCTGCCCATCTTTCTACTTTATCTGCCCATCTTTCTACTTTATCTGCCCATCTTTCTACTTTATCTGCCCATCTTTCTACTTTATCTGCCCACCTTTCTACTTTACGGCAAAAAAGAGATTCATTCCGTTCAGTAAATCTATTGACTGTTTTTTTTTGGTCAGTCTGTAGTCCTATATCTCATCTAGCAGTTTATCTATCCATTCAACCATTAATCCATCCTTCCATCCATACGATCCATATATGAGTCAATGTGCCATTTTTGTGGCTTTATATTGAAATGCCAATATTTTATTTTTATGCATCAAACTTATTTTTCACGTCTCCATTCAATATCCAAATCTATCCATCCTATTCATAGTAAATCTCTGTTTATCAAAATAATATATATAAAAACGATTTCGGTTCTGCGTTAAAACGAAAGTACAGAATTAATACAACAGTATTCCAGTTTAAAAATACAATCATGAAACAGTCGGATCTGCCCGAAACCAAAAAATAACCTAGCCTACTGATCAAGCCTAAGGGGATATAACTCTGTGCAAAGGTTTTGCAGGGTATATTTAGTGATATATATATATATATATATATATATATATATATATATAGCATTGTTTGTCTTGTCTGTTTATCGGTAGTTCCCCAACGGTATTCCTTGTTTACGCCAAACTTAATATTATCACGTGACTTAAGTTCTTAACTAATGTCTAAATCACTCTACAAAAGGAGCAATGATCTGGTGGCTGCATCCATCAGCTGCCCCCCCATCCCCTCCCCCTCCCCTTTTCAATTTTGAAAAGTACATTCATTGATTAAAAACAAAGACACATTTCAACTTTCACCATACACAGGAAGTAAACAAACTAACACCCCCCCCCATCGCTATTGTCTATTGTCCGGCCAGCCAGCTATATACGTGACCTATCAAGATGATATCGCCTCCTGTGGACTGATCAAGATTATATCAGCTCCAGTCTATTTGTTATTTGTTTACTTTTGGTTTTATTTCTATCACCGTGTTCATGAATGAAACCAGTGTTTCAATACACCCACGCTTGAAAAATAAATGCGTTAAGCAAATCAGAGACATCTTTATGTCCTAAGACATTGTTAACTCTTGATTAAACTTTGTTTAACCTTCTGTAACTTCTAGTTTTTACCTTCTGTAACTTCTAGTTTTTACCTTCTGTAACTTCTAGTTTTTACCTTCTGTAACTTCAAGTTTTTACCGTCTGTAAATTCTAGTTGTTATCTTCCGTAACTTCGTTTTTAGACCATTTTCGAAAAAAATTGCTCTATTGTCCCCGTTTTGTCTGTCTGTCTGTCATCACCCTAGATCTCAACAACCATAAGTCCTAGACCCATGATGTATATATCATTTTGTAGGTCTTGGCCTGCCATTTGTACATCAAAAGTTCATTTCGCAATAGGACCTCTGAGGGCCGGGCTTCAGGGCTCCTAAGGGGCTTATATATTATATATACACCTTGTACGTTCAATAACCCATTCATTTGGTGCGAAATACTGCAGCACGTAGTTTCACCAAGATTTATTAAGAAACTCATCAAATGAAATAGTAAGCTTGTGTTCTGAGTTTAATTGAAAGTATCAGAGCTATGCAACAATTGACGGAGTTTTCTGACGATTAAATGACTATAATTTCGAATGTTTTCAATTATGAGTCCTATTTCAGTAACCACAAACCACTTGTAGTTAGATTTAAGAGACAATAATTTTTTTTCAAATATAAAGAAACGTCTTTATAATTTTTTTTTACAGATATATGCATTACACAATTGAATTTATAAACATTTCCAAAATTTACAAATATTTACTGAAAGCTAACAAACGTACATAGAATTCAATTCATAAAATTTTTGTTGTATACATTTAGTTTGTAAAATTATATTTATGCATCTATTTAATGTTTCTTACTACTTTTTTATTTGTTTAGATTTTTGGTAGTTTTAATTTTTTGCTTGTTGATGTTTGTATAATATATTCATACATTCAAAGAACTTAACGATGTGTTGCAATTATTAGCCTTAAGTTGAACAAATATTAGGCTGAGATTTTTTTAAAATATATCACTATGCATTTTCAGATGCGTTAATGTAGACATTTCCCGTGATGCATTGCAAATCACTTAATTTCATGATTCGTCACGAGCAAAGATAGAAAAAAAGGAAGGATAATTGCCCCTGTGTTTCAGCCCTGGAGTTAAATAATTTCTAAAAGTTAATGGAATAAAAGTCTTTTTTTTATCTTCCATTGATTGATTCCATTGCAGTCTTCTCACTTCATTTCAGCCTTAATCTCTTCAATGAGTTCACTCCTCCATGAATCAAACCATTACGAGCTAATCAATAGCCTAGCAATCATTATGTCATTACGTCATTCCACTCCCTTCGGCGCAGCGGTGACTTCCCTTTATTAAACTGCGGAACTCTTCAGTTTTATTTTTTTTTTTTGGCTGGGCCCGGTATAGAGAGTTCCGCGATGAAGATCAGTTTTAATCTCTTGGAAGCTGGGGTACCATAGCTGGGTGTAGTGGTTTTATTATACATTGGTTGATGAACAGAGAGAGTCTGCATCGAGTATTATGTACACAGAGTAACTAGATGGATACATTTTGAGGTCGTGGATAGAAACAGCGGAGTATCTGGATATATAATGTTAAGTGCAGTGGCGTAGCGAGGAGGGGCAATGGGGGTGCATCATGCCCCTGGCGCTACTCGCAAAGGGGCGCCAAATGGTCCGCAAGACATATAATATTATATAGTTTTGGAATGGGGGGGGGGGGAAAGCTAAAAAGGTATAGTGCCCCGGGGCGCGAGTTAGGCTCGCTACGCCACTGATTAAGTGATTGAAATAAAAACAGAGTTAAAATAAATGCCATGATGGGAAATTGTACTATACATAAGGTATAATTTTGTCTACAAAAAAGTTGGCCAATTAGACTGGAGCAGAGCGGGAGTTTAGGTCAAATCCAGACTGACCCACATCAAAATCCATTTGACCTTGATAATGTTTCCTGGCGTTTGTTTTGTATAGTGTCCGGAGCGGAAATGAATGTCCAGATAAGTCATTCACGGGTCCAGATCAGACACTTAGGGCCCAGACTGTCAATCAGGGATCTAGTGCATCATTTAGGGGTCCAGAGCATTCATTCAGGGGTCTAAAGCAGTCATTCAAGGGTCTAAAGCAGTCATTCAGGGGTCTAAAGCAGTCATTCAGGGGTCTGAAGTAGTCATTTAGCTTGATTTAAGGTTTAAGAGCAGCCATGTATGGGTATAAAGAAATTTGACCATCGAAGTCTGGAGCAGTCGCTCACTGACAAAAAAAAAAACATATTCACGGGACTTGGCCAGTCATTCAGGAAAGCTTACTGAAATGAAGTATTGCAGCGTTTGTAATAATAGCAATAATACCATGTTACTTCAGTAACAGAGTTAATACCATGTTACTTCAGTAACAGAGTTAATACCATGTTACTTCAGTTACAGAGTTAATACCATGTTACTTCAGTAACAGAGTTAATACCATGTTACTTTAGTTACAGGGTTAATACCACATTACTTCAGTAATAGAGATAATACCGCAGTGCTTCAGTAACAGAAAGAAAGATAGACAGAACGACTAACTCAAACACATACAGACAGGTAAGCAATTACATAGATGAAAAGTTTGTTTGAGGTCAGACCTAATGTCCTCAAAACTGTGTGCAAGTAAACTGTTGGAATGGACTGAATGGTTCAGTAATCTTCTCTCTATGTCCATGAACATTACAAAGCATTTGTTCATAACAGCTAGCTAATTACCACTGGCCCAGACACATCATCTGGCCCATCTTACTCCCGGGTTCAGAAGAACTTTTCACCCCCCCCCCCAAACCTATTCCCACCCCCCCCCCCCACCATTAACTTTCCTACTTTTTAAAATAATTATTTATAAATATTACATTATTTAATACATTATGCAGGTTTAAAAAAAAAAAGTAAATAAATTGCCGTTCCGAGAATACTGCTATTTATAGAACAACTTTGAATCGTCTTGTGTTTAATAAAATAGGAAAACAAATAAAAAGGCACGAATATGTTGGAAATATAATAAGAACTTTGGTTTGAAAATGAAAAAAAAAAAGAAAAATACATTTTAGTGGAATTAAGAAAGATACATTGACATTCAACATTAGAAATATATTTTTTTAAGTTTTTGCAATTGTATATTCTAAAGTCAGTTCATGACAAATTTTACGTTCGATGCTGTCAATGATATAAAGCATCGGCTAATAGATATTCGATCATTTAAAGTCTTTGATCTCCATAACGAGCCTCAGACAATCTCTGCATGATGTGCCCCTACGATAACTACACATTAATTTTAAAGCCCACTATAACAGGTTAAGGTGGCCCCTAAAGACTCAAAGGGAGCCCTAAAGACTCTGGGGGCCCCTAAAGACTCAGTGCCCTTTGACAGGTGTTTAGTAGTCCATCATCCAACAGGGGCTTAGGGCGAGTGTCACGTGCATTTAGTTTTGCTGCAGTCAAGTCAAACAAACAAAAATCGATCGAAGTGCGGGGGCCTTTCATTCGGCATGGGCCCCTGCGACCCTGGGTCACTGCAGTGCCCACCTTTTAAGTCTGCTACTGCCCCTTCTGGGGTCGGGCCTGTGAACTGTATTAGGAAGATGCGTAAAACTGCATTATGTGGAATGCAAAGACATTAGTGGCAATAATAAACATGTATTTCAAGAAATCTGAAAAGGACTCATTGATTGGTTCCAGAACATTATTAATTACTTCTCGTTCAGCCATTAGATCCAATTCAAAATAATAAAAAATATTTCCTTTAAATCAATTAGAGATTTCATTTAGTTTCTCTTCACTATGTCTGTTTTGAGGCTGTTGTTGTTTATATAATCGCAATTTGTTGTTAATAGGTCATAATGACATAAATGAGAATTCCTCATTGAGTGTGTTCACATCTGTCATGTATTTATGTAATTGTGGTGTGTCGCGTATTTATCCAATTGTGGTGTGTCGGTATTTATGTAATTGTGGTGTGTCACGTATTTATCTAATTGTGGTGTGTCTGTATTTATCTAATTGTGGTGTGTCACGTATTTATCTAATTGTGGTGTGTCGGGTATTTATCTAACTGTGGTGTGTCACGTATTTATCTAATTGTGGTGTGTCACGTATTTATCTAATTGTGGTGTGTCGGTATTTATCTAATTGTGGTGTGTCGGGTATTTATGTAATTGTGGTGTGTCACGTATTTATCTAATTGTGGTGTGTCTGTATTTATCTAATTGTGGTGTGTCACGTATTTATCTAATTGTGGTGTGTCGGGTATTTATGTAATTGTGGTGTGTCGGGCATTTATCTAATTGTGGTGTGTCACGTATTTATCTAATTGTGGTGTGTCGGGTATTTATCTAATTGTGGTGTGTCGGGTATTTATCTAATTGTGGTGTGTCACGTATTTATCTAATTGTGGTGTGTCACGTATTATCTAATTGTGGTGTGTCGGGTATTTATGTAATTGTGGTGTGTCGGGTATTTATCTAACTGTGGTGTGTCACGTATTTATCTAATTGTGGTGTGTCACGTATTTATCTAATTGTGGTGTGTCGGTATTTATCTAATTGTGGTGTGTCTGTATTTATCTAATTGTGGTGTGTCACGTATTTATCTAATTGTGCTGTGTCGGGTATTTATCTAACTGTGGTGTGTCACGTATTTATCTAATTGTGGTGTGTCACGTATTTATCTAATTGTGGTGTGTCGGTATTTATCTAATTGTGGTGTGTCGGGTATTTATGTAATTGTGGTGTGTCACGTATTTATCTAATTGTGGTGTGTCTGTATTTATCTAATTGTGGTGTGTCACGTATTTATCTAATTGTGGTGTGTCGGGTATTTATGTAATTGTGGTGTGTCGGGCATTTATCTAATTGTGGTGTGTCACGTATTTATCTAATTGTGGTGTGTCGGGTATTTATCTAATTGTGGTGTGTCGGGTATTTATCTAATTGTGGTGTGTCACGTATTTATCTAATTGTGGTGTGTCACGTATTATCTAATTGTGGTGTGTCGGGTATTTATGTAATTGTGGTGTGTCGGGTATTTATCTAACTGTGGTGTGTCACGTATTTATCTAATTGTGGTGTGTCACGTATTTATCTAATTGTGGTGTGTCGGTATTTATCTAATTGTGGTGTGTCGGGTATTTATGTAATTGTGGTGTGTCACGTATTTATCTCATTGTGGTGTGTTGGTATTTATCTAATTGTGGTGTGTCACGTATTTATCTAATTGTGGTGTGTCACGTATTATCTAATTGTGGTGTGTCGGGTATTTATGTAATTGTGGTGTGTCGGGTATTTATCTAACTGTGGTGTGTCACGTATTTATCTAATTGTGGTGTGTCACGTATTTATCTAATTGTGCTGTGTCGGGTATTTATCTAATTGTGGTGTGTCGGGTATTTATCTAATTTTGGTGTGTCACGTATTTATCTAATTTTGGTGTGTCACGTATTTATCTAATTGTGGTGCTAAAAGCTTTGAAAAAAAGCCACACGTATTTAGAGATAAGCTTTAAAATTTTGAATTTCTTTATTCAAACGTTCGTATCACGGGTATGGACATTAGGCAGGGCACAGAATAATGTCTCCAATTGAAATATTTTATTTGCTTCAACCGTTCTTCGTTTTTGTAAACTTTTCGCGTATATGACTAGTTTGCTCGAAACAGAGATTAAAATATTTAGTTCTGTTTTTTTTTTAGTGTAAAATTTGTACTAACAGCATATACCCGTGAGACTATAGAATATATGTTTCAGATAATACAAAAAACATCTATCATGCAAACATCAGCTATAATACAAGCTTCAACAATAATACAAACCTCAACTACCACACAAACTTCATCCATTATACAAACTTCACCTATCATTAAATATTCAACTAAACACCATGTCAACCCAGAAGCTGCGATGTCTACTTCACAAAATCTCTTGCGCAGTAGGCCTACATTTAACACTCTTCATACGGCAATACAATTTTCGACCTTTACTCCACACCGATCAAAGTTGTTTGACACACCACTCTTTCACTCACTCCCGATGCTTTTAACACATTTTAAACAATCCTCTTGCAGGTGATGGCCATGCCATAAACTGTAAACAAAACAAATTATTTTTTTTGTATTTTCTTACTTAAAAATTTTTCACACAGTTGGTTGCACAACGTGAGTTCACGCCCCTGTGGAGACAAGGGGGGCGTCTACTTTTCTGTCTAGGGCAGTGGTCGGCAACCTGCGGTTCGCGAGCCGCATGCGGCTCTTTCGATCTCAAGTTGCGGCTCTTTCGATGTCCAATCGCGGCCTTATCAAATACCATAATACTAGAACATTAATTTTAGTGGCTCTTTAAAACCTGAGAAAATTGTGAATTATAATTTTTGGCCCTTTCGTCTCAAAAGGTTGCCGACCTCTGGTCTAGGGGAAAACAAGTTTTCCATTATATCATTTGAAAATGTACTTTGCTGAGTTTCATTAACATTTTTCTACTTATCTCTTCCTACAACTTATCCATTCCTAAAATCATTTTCCCCTCGCTGAAACCAACTTGCTAAGACTTCAATCAATAATCAGTTGAGTTTATGAATATTCCCAGCTAATGTAAATAAACGACTTGAGAAATTTAAAAAAAAAAAGACTTACACTAAGATAAAACTTAGAAACGATAACTTTGAAGTTATTCTTCGAGGATTCTATCGCTGTCGCCCGAGGGTTCTGTCGCTGTCGCCCTGGGGTTTTGCACACCCATGCACCGTAGTTGGGCACGAAACTGGGTAGAAATGTAAAACGTATTCTGGGTTGTTGTTTTTTCCAGACATATGTAATTTTATTTTATTTTCCCTGGCTGTCCGTGTTTCTATTTTCCGTTTTTCTTATTGCTCTTGCACGCAAACATTCGATTGGTCCAAACAGTTTTGTCATGTGACAAAATGGTAATGTATGCGGCTAAATTAATGATGACAGAAATATATTTTCTCTGTCTATCTATCTATCTATCTATCTATCTATCTATCATCAATAAATCTATCTATCTATCTGTATGTCTGACTGCCTGCCTGTCTATCTAATCTATCTAATCTATCTAATCTATCTATATATGTTGCAATCCTTTTCTCGCTCATGCCCATCAGTTCACGTATATTCACCACATATTCACCACGACACAACAGATGAATAAGACAAGACATTAGCACTGACTAGATATATATACATACAGTGCCGGCTTTAGGTATAGGCGATATAGGCAGCTGCCTAGAGCGGCATTATTTCAAGGGGCGGCAAATTCCAGCAAAATAAAAAAAAAAAATTAAAAATATAAAAATTAAAAATAAAATAAATAGATTTGAGAAAGTGAAGAATAAATAAGAGAACAAAATTGATTAGAATGGCGACAGCAAATAAGTCACATGGATTAACGCTCTATCTTAATTAATTACATCACTATCATGACATCACTATTTTCAAAATTATTTTCTTATTTTGCATTTAACAAAATTAGATCCAGATATAAGTGATAATATTCGTTGTTTTCTTATTCAGCATGATCCAAAGCAGATCAAATTTGAGTCTGGTTATCCAAAAGATGAAAGTGGGAGACAATTTTCTAATTACCACTATACACGCAAACTGGCTAAAGGAGAAACTTTAAAAAGGAAAAAGTTGATGTATTCTACGTCAGCAGATAAGGTATATTGTTTTTGCTGCATAATATATAGGCTAACAGGATAAATCTGACTTAGCAACACATGTCAGTTGTGACTGGAAAAATATGTCAAGTATATTGCAGCATCGTAAAAAAATCTCCAGATCATTTAACCAGTTATCATGATTGGAAAGAACTAAAAATGAGGATAACAAATAATAAAACTATTGGATAAAAGAGAGGTTTTCAAAGATCGCATAGGCCTTCAATTAGCTTTAACATCTGAAAACGAAGATTCAGCAGACATTTATGCAACAGAACTGTGCGATGAATTATTTGCTTTATCAAGGATAATTACAAAAAAATCAAGCCCTAGAGTTATATTAGACTATCTATGTGGAATGGGCTTGGCTGCTCTTTTTCCGAATGCGTACGTGACATTGCGAATTTCGCTTACAATCCCGATAACAGTGGCGAGTGCAGAGAGAAGCTTTTCGAAGCTCAAACTCATAAAAACATATCTTCGTTCTACCATGTCTTAGGATCGTTTGGTTGGTTTAGCTACAATATCTATAGAGAAAACGATTGCAGAAGATTTGGATCTGACCGAAGTAATTGAAGAGTTTGTCTCTGCAAAAGCTAGAAAAGCATATTTTTTCTTGAATTCTCTTCAATCTTTTTAATGCTTAATAAACATGACATTTCATTTTTAGAGCATTTTCGAAAAAAAATGCTCTATTGTCCCCGTTTTGTCTGTCTGTCTGTCTGTCATCACCCTAGATCTCAGCAACCATAAGTCCTAGACCCATGATGTATATATCATTTTGTAGGTCTTGGCCTGCCATTTGTACATCAAAAGTTCATTTCGCGATAGGACCTCTGAGGGCCGGGCTTCAGGGCTCCTAAGGGGCTTATATATTATATATATGGCCCCATTCTACACTTTGTACGTTCAATAACCCATTCATTTGGTGCGAAATACTGCAGCACGTAGTTTCACCAAGATTTATTAAGAAACTCATCAAATGAAATAGTAAGCTTGTGTTCTGAGTTTAATTGAAAGTATCAGAGCTATGCAACAATTGACGGAGTTTTCGGACGATTAAATGACTACAATTTCGAATGTTTTCAATTATGAGTCCTATTTCAGTAACCACAAACCACTTGTAGTTAGATTTAAGAGAAAATATTTTTTTTTCAAATATAAAGAAACGTCTTTATAATATTTTTTTTTACAGATATATGCATTACACAACTGAATTTATAAACATTTCCAAAATTTACAAATATTTACTGAAATATAACATACCTACTGATACATACACGAAAATGCGCTAACACGTCCTGTGTCTAGAATGGAACAGGCTTAATTGCTTGTTTTTTATTTTTCATTCTTTTTTAACTTAGCAAAAAAAAAAAAAAGCTTCAAAAAATACACGCGTCCGCTCTCCGCTCATCTCTGTTCCAGATACAGTTGGTACCCCTTGAGAATAAGCTATTCGAATTCGTTTATATATATATATATATATATATATATATATATATATATCTATATATATATATTTATATACTAGTCGTCCCGCGGCGTATCATACGCCGCAAAGAAAGGGGGTAAGATACTGACACAATATTTGATACAGACACAATCTTTGATACTGACACAATGACAAAGCAAAGTATGTTTTCTGTAAAGCGAAATTTATTTTGAAACATTTTAAACATCTATAGCTGACGGGTGAAGACTTCCTGAGTGATCCATCTTGAGCCACTTTCACACTATAGTGGGTTTTTTTTTCCGCTATCGCGATTTGTCGACGTTTTCGGGAATTCCACAATCTATAAATAGTCTTGCGTCTTCTCGAAGTTGAGAATTATATAACATAAAACTACAGTGTGCACATATCATACATAATATTATTCCATTGTCAGTAAGCTGAGTAGCCTGCTGCACACTATGTTTGTCTTCTGTAGTCCCCCCACCGCCCCGGCCCCTCATCCCCCACCCCCGGGGTGCCCCCCAGTGTTCAATAAACTGCAATTTTTATATGAGCGGTTAGTCTCGGCCGTGCTGGTGATGAGCTAGTCAGGCGGAAGACAAACAGGCAGAGGAACCTAGCCATGTGTATAGTCATCTAGCTAGCCACGCGTGGAGGTATATATATAGTCAAGTGTTCTGACCGTTGCCTATGGACACAAACACAAAGTTCTTCACGACTAAGCGCCATTTAAAAAAAAAACAGATTTCATAATGCTAACGGTGGGGGCCAATATTAGTTATAACGAAACATTTTGTTGAGTTGTGTGTGAGGTGGGTGGTTTAGGTTTAGTGGTTGGGGGGGGGGGGGTATACTGCCTTTTTATAAAAATAAAATAATAATAAAAAAAAAGACTTATTTTGAAAATTTTACAAAAAATGTAAAAAAGATAAAACCTTAGCCCCCCTCCCCCCCCAGAACACAAACATGTGTTGTGTACAGATAATATCGAATAAATTAAACACACATAAACTTAATGAACACGCAAACACTGCAAGTGTTTCTAAACATAAACTTAATGAACACACAAACATAGAAAATGTTCAAAATAAACACATAAACTTAATGAACACACAAACACTGCAAATGTTAGAAATAAACACATAAACTTAATGAACACGCAAACACTGCAAGTGTTTCAAAATAAAGACAATGAAGGACAATGGAGAGAACCGAAATATATATTAAAAAAATGGTTCCTTTCATCGCGTTTTACTCAAATTACCGAAAGATCCTTCGGTGTAAACGGGAAAAAAAAAACGGGGTGGGGGGGGGGGGGCAACTCACAATACAGACGAAGCAATTATTTTCATCTCAAAAAAAGGGGGGAGGCGAGCCAAATAGTTGTAAGACAAGGAGAACAGGCAAACCCAATTTTTTTCAATTATTTCCATTCCACAAGAAGATTATCTCTCTTTGAACCCTTTCTATCTTCAAGGTTTTTTTTTTTGGTTTTGTTGGTAAGGGGGGGGGAAATGAGTTGTAGCAAGGTTAGACTATAGGGAGGAGGTGGAGGCGTGATCGAAGGGGGGGGGGCGGGGCTTGAAACAGAAGATGACATTTGCGGAAGTAGGCGACAATTACACAGATGTAAACAAATGACGTCTCTACATCGGAAATGGGTGGACTGGGGGGGGGGGGGGGGGGGGGTTAAGAATTGGCATAGTGGTTCTCATACTTTGTTACAAATAGCAACCAATTTACCAAGAAAAATGCAAAGTTATGTATCAGATTTCTGACATTTTGTGCGTTTTCCACCTTCATTGGTGGCATTTTGTGCCCTTTTTTTTGCGCTTGTGACAGTACTAATTGTAAAAAAAAAATATTTTCTGGTTTTGTGGTAATTTAATCGGGAATAAAACCTTAACATGCTAGTGGAACGACCATTCCAGCCAGTCTGCGCCCAGCAGATTCTATGGAAACTTGACTGTAGTATACATCTTATGAAAACATTCTAAACTGACACTTGCTCACGTGCTATTGGCTCAATTCTTTCTCCGTCACTATATCGATGTCTCACTAATATGTATAAGGGAGATCGATAAATCAATAAATTGTAGCTATAACCCTAAATCCGTGACAACCCTCATATATCTGATGTTGTTGTAGTTGTTACTAGATGGCAAGGGTAGATAAGTCACACATAAGATGTCATTCAGTTATTTTTTTCTTCAGTTTATTTTATAAGCTCCCCATACTAGTTAAAATTTATTTTGTTTTTAATGTTAAGAAGGTATTCATAGTTTTAATAGATATTTAATTCTGCGTGTGCGGTATTTTTTTTTAAATGAAAAAATTCAAAGAGTTATCTGCAGCCCAACGCTAACAAGAGCTGATTACACTTTTATAATGATTTTCTAGCTTTACTCAATTAAGAAAACATTGGCTCAATTCGCTAAGTAATGTATTTCATTTGTTAAAAAAAACTTATGCAATAACCCTTTTGTTTTAAAATAATCGCCCCACTTGTGGAATTTAGGAAGTGAACTCATTTGAAACGACGAGGGTTTGCATAGCTTGCTTAATAAACAAACTACTCCATGTGGAGAAATCTCAGTGATAAACTTTTAAGTACTTTTTTTAAGAAACCTATGGTTTTTTTTTTGTTTATAATTAGATAAATGAACAACGAAACAGGTAAATAGAACTTGTGGAAATAATTAACGAAAAGAGTAATGAGAAAAAATTACTGTATCGCTAACAGCACCCAGCTAAAACAAGTTTCGGCTGACCTATAACACCCCCCCCCCCCCAACCTATGCAAAATGTAAAAGCTGGTTGTGTCGGGAAAAAAGTTTTACTAATTAGAAAAACACATGTTTTATTTACCATGAAAATTAAATTCCCGTGTAAAAAAATCGGACAAAATTTATGACACAGCAGAATTTTTCCATAAAATGTAATGTAAATACAGACAGACAAGACAGACAGACAGATAGATAGATAGATAAACAGATAGATAGATAGACAGACAGATAGATAGAGAGAGATAAATAGATAAATAGATAGATAGATAGATAGATAGACAGACAGACAGACAGACAGACAGACAGACAGACAGACAGACAGGCAGGCAGGCAGACAGACAGACAGACAGACAGACAGACAGACAGACAGACAGACAGGCAGGCAGGCAGGCAGGCAGGCAGACAGACAGACAGACAGACAGACAGACAGACAGACAGACAGACAGACAGACAGATAGATAGATAGATAGATGATAGATAGATAGATAGATAGATAGATAGATAGATAGATAGATAGATAGATAGATAGATAGATAGATAGATAGATAGATAGATAGATAGATAGATAGATAGATAGATAGATAGATGTACTTCTTTTACTTTCGTAACTCATAGTATGGCCAATAGTGAGTGTCATAGGAGGAGCTGAGAGCGTGCACAAGGTGAGCGAGTGCTAATTCCTCCTGTGTTAAAAAAAAAACAAACTTTTTTACGATGTGAATTTTTTTACGATTTCTTCTAAGTAAACTCCCTTAGTCATCTATAAAGCCACCATGATAGTTAAGTGTAGTATTCATCTGTCTGTCTTACAATACGTCTAGCCACCTTTGCTTCCCTCAACTCAAGTCAGGTATCCATCTTTCACTAGGACCATGGAAAATTCCTTTGGTTAGCACCGTGGATCGAACCAAGGGGACTCTCCTCTGGGCGCAAGTCGAGCGCCCTACATCGTTAGACCAACCGTCCGCCTAGCGACGCCGCCTCCCTTGACATTTAAAAAAAAAATTAATTCTGACCGATTCTCTTCAGTCAATAATTTATCCTCACCATCAGCGATCGAACCATCAGCGTTCAATCTACGTAATCTTTCGGGGCTGACCCGTGATTAACGGAGATCCAGTAACCGGAACTCGTGCAGCATAAGTTCAGAGTGTGTTGACAGTGGAGTCGATCATCCGATTCACACGGAATACAGTCCAATTTCTGTGCATTACTTGCATGGTTCAATGAATCAATTGTATTACTGTTTTCCTCCCTCATTATTAATTTTTTTTTGGTCTGACCATATGCAATCATAATATTTACTATAATTATTATGTTTCTCACTCCATAGAAGTAGTTCAGAAGTAATAGTTTTTTTTTTTTTCAAATTATGACTTTTGATTTATTATAACAGCTCGTCGCTATAAAAAAAAATACACAGATAACATTGACAGCTAATAATAATATAATGCATCATATTTTCTCCACATCTGGGTGGATTCAATTGTCACTGGGGATGGTGGTATACAAAAAAATCATTAATCACGCATACATCATATCCTGTGCAACAAATCATTTATTAAAACACAGCAAGCATGTCAAATGCTAAAATTGATGTCCCACTGGACGGGTAAAAAGTTCGGTGGTGTGAAGGCGGAGAGTTGGGAAGATACGTTGTGTACAGCGATGGAAAGGGGGGGGGATGATGGAGATCAGAGAAGAAGAAAAAAACTTTCCCACTAATGGGACGGTGCCCTGCTTTCATCCTCGCCATACATAGCCGATAGTGCAATGTCCGTTGAGGCACCACGGGAGATACAGCGGGAACTTGAACCCAGACCTGACAATCCTCTGGTCCAAACCGAAGATCGAACCAGGGACCCTCAGGTCGACATTCGAGCGCTTTACCACACGATCGTCCGTAGCCGCTGTTGGTAGGGCTGGGGGGGGGGTTCAAACTATGCGGGGAAGGGTGGGGCTGTGAGGTTGGGTGAAAATTACATCCCCCCCCCCGTGCAGCTCTCTAGTGTGGATAAATACAATGTTTTTAAAAGAATGTCTACATGTCTACTTAGGAAAACATTACTCTGAATACGAGAGCAGTGATAGATGTGAGTTACTGCCCCTGGAACTGCACACAATTATGTGTCATTAAACTATTTCTGACACACACACACACTTGACTCAGTTTACTCACAGGTAACACTAGCTCCCCCTGTACTCTGATTTATTTGTCCACACGACAGATTGAGAACCCGTGGCCATCAATCATATCTCTACTGGACTTTGACTGCTCACGTCCGAGACAAAAAAAAATAAAAGGAGGGGGGGGGGAAACTAGATTATAAAGAAAACAATCAGCTGGACGAGAGACCCTCACACACATACAGACACAAACACAAACACCAGTTGTTTTGTTTACTACAATCAAAGTTTGGGAATTGGTTCAATATCACGTGACTTCTCCCATAGCGGCTGTATAGCAATAAATCCACAAGTGCTGTTCTATAAATAATTTCGTTTAGGCCTATAGGGTGGTTAGTGTTTTTGTTCTACTATAGGAAAAGATAACTCTTGAAAAACTAGCGTTTCGTTACGTCACTAGTGCGGTTATCTTCCTTAGTTTGGGTTTGTTTACACTTACAGCAATCCAGCTATTGGACATGAACTGCGTGTAAAAAAGCAAAATGAAAGACATGATAAATTCAAATAATAAACGGCTGACATAGCACATACAATAGTTGCTTTATTTCTCCACGAGAAACAAAAATAAATTAGGTCACACCATTTAGTCCTTGGCCTATTTTTCACCGCTTGACACAAAAGTCATTAATTAGATTTTCTTCTTAGTTCCCCCCCCCCCCCCTTTAGGCCATCTATTGTCCATGGAAGGAAGCTTGAAGCAGCAATAATTGAGGGTTCCCCAAAAGTATCGCATGAAGTGAAGTAAAATTGATCAGACGATACCACACCACTGGGATGGATGGGAGTCTTATATATAAAATGCCTTCACTGTCATTTCTGAAGATTAAAAGCTCGACTTTTATTTAGCACTAGTGGAAAAGCCTTATGAAGCTGGCTGAACGAAATCCGACAGAAGGGATAACAAGGAAATATACGAAATACTGCAATAGAAAAGAGTATGTTGCCTTTATTGCCATGAACAGAATAACGATATGAACAGAAATAACAAAGAAATGTGTGAAATACAACGCATACATCGCACGATATGAAAACTAGTGTTGTTTTAGTCCCAGGTCATATTTTAGTTTCAGTTTTTATTTCGTTTTTTCTGTAATAATTTTAGTTTTCGTCTAGTTTTAGTCTTGCTTCTAATTTTAGTTTTAGTTTTAGTTCTCGTTGACGAAAAGTCAACATTATCGTTAACGAAGGTTTTAGTTTTAGTTTTCATGAACAAAAGCAACACTATATTTTAGTTTCAGTTTTTATTTCGTTTTTTCTTTAATAATTTCAATTTTCGTCTAGTTTTAGTCTTGCTGCTAATTTTAGTTTTAGTTTTAGTTCTCGTTGACGAAAAGTCAACATTTTCGTCAACGAAGGTTTTAGTTTTCGTCAACGAAAACAACACTAATGAAAACTACCTGAGGGAGACACACGGGTTAGACGATTATGTATTTTAGGATAATCACACTCTTGAAAATTGTAGTTCATAATATAGCCATGATGTTTAAATAACAGCGTGCTAAGAATAAATGCAAAAGATACTTTTATAATACTAGAATAATGAATTAACATAACTTCAAATCTAAGCATTTAGCCGCGGAGTATATTTATCTATTGAATGAAGCATGCAAAGATTAATGCCTTTTATATGCGTTTATACATCAAGATCATATGTATACATGTGGTGTACCTATCTCTGGATTGTGCGATTTTTCCATGAACGAGAAGCTATCCGGGAGCTTAGCGGCTATGAGCGGCAGCGGCAATTTAAATCAAAACAATCTAAAGTATAAAATCAACATACCCCCCCTCCCCCCAACATCACCCAAGTGGGCCGCGGTGAGATTATCAAATGTCGACCGATCCCCTGCGAGAAAATGGTAACAAGTACCATACACTGCATACTAAATATCGCCACCTTAATCAAAGGTGAAGGACTGGACGTTTTGATGGCCAGAGTAGAAATAGTGACACTAATTGTTATGGTTGTAACACTGTGTGCTATGTGATGAAATCAAAATGTGTACAACGGCATGTTTCATTAATTAATGCTCGATGAGCCAACATATCCGACATATCCGTCTGTCTGTGTGTTTGTGAGATGGAGAGCTGTGCGTGTATGTGTAATGTGTGTGCATCATAGTGCGTTTTGTGTCTCTAGAACGTATGTGTTGTGTGTATTTGTGTGAGAGACAGGGTATGTTTGAGTGCATGTGTGGTGTATATTTGTGTGAGAGACAGGGTATGTTTGAGTGAATGTGCGGTGTGTATTTGTGTGAGAGACAGGGTATGTTTGAGTACATGTGTGGTGTGTATTTGTGTGAGAGACAGGGTATGTTTGAGTGCATGTGTGGTGTATATTTGTGTGAGAGACAGGGTATGCTTGAGTGTATGTGCGGTGTGTATTTGTGTGAGAGCTAGGGTATGTTTGAGTGTATGTTTGGTGTGTATTTGTGTGAGAGACAGGGTATGTTTGAGTGTATGTTTGGTGTGTATTTGTGTGAGAGACAGGGTATGTTTGAGTGTATGTGTGGTGTATGTCTGTGTGAGAGCTAGGGTATGTTTGAGTGTATGTGTGGTGTGTATTTGTGTGAGAGCTATGGTATGTTTGAGTGTATGTGTGGTGTATGTCTGTGTGAGAGCTAGGGTATGTTTGAGTGTATGTGTGGTATATATTTGTGTGAGAGCTAGAGTATGTTTGAGTGTATGTGTGGTGTATGTCTGTGTGAGAGCTAGGGTATGTTTGAGTGTATGTGTGGTGTATGTCTGTGTGAGAGCTAGAGTATGTTTAAATGTGTGTGCGAAAGTGTGATAATTTGAACAGACAGCATTAGGTGTCTGACACGTGGCAGGTCAAATTAGACCCGAATTTCGACCAGGACGGGTTACAGGTAGCTGGGAGTGAGTTCACATGTGCCTGTCAGATGGTGAGTACTGAAAACAAGAACATCTCGGATGTTAACAGAAGATTTCCTTCATCTCGCGATAACGTAACTAATGGCTATTAGTGGACACTCTGATACACACACACACACAAACACACACACACAGAGTACCATTCTTATTGGGGGGGGAGGGGGAGAGATGGACGACCCTAAGTAAATGTTCATTTGGGGTGGGGGGCTCATTGTAATGGTACAATTGGAGGCTCTAGGTAAATTCAGATTTGGAGGCTCTAGGTAAATGCACATTTGGAGGCTCTAGGTAAATGCACATTTGGAGGCTCTAGGTAAATGTACATTTGGAGGCTCTAGGTAAATGTACATTTGGAGGCTCTAGGTAAATGCACATTTGGAGGCTCTAGGTAAATGCACATTTGGAGGCTCTAGGTAAATGTACATTTGGAGGCTCTAGGTAAATGTACATTTGGAGGCTCTAGGTAAATGTACATTTGGAGGCTCTAGGTAAATGTATATTTGGAGGCTCTAGGTAAATGTACATTTGGAGGCTTTAAGTAAATGTACTTTTGGAGGCTCCTGGTAAATACACATTTGGAGGCTTTAGGTAAATACACATTTGGAGGCTCTAGGTAAATGTACATTTGGAGGCTCTAGGTAAATGTACATTTGGAGGCTCTAGGTAAATGTACATTTGGAGGCTCTAGGTAAATGTACATTTGGAGGCTCTAGGTAAATGCACATTTGGAGGCTCTAGGTAAATGTACATTTGGAGGCTCTAGGTAAATGCACATTTGGAGGCTCTAGGTAAATGTACATTTGGAGGCTTTAGGTAAATGTACATTTGGAGGCTCTTGGTAAATACACATTTGGAGGCTTTAGGTAAATACACATTTGGAGGCTCTAGGTAAATGTACATTTGGAGGCTCTAGGGAAATGTACATTTGGAGGCTCTAGGTAAATGTACATTTGGAGGCTCTAGGTAAATGCACATTTGGAGGCTCTAGGTAAATGCACATTTGGAGGCTCTAGGTAAATGTACATTTGGAGGCTCTAGGTAAATATACATTTGGAGGCTCTAGGTAAATGTACATTTGGAGGCTCTAGGTAAATACACATTTGGAGGCTCTAGGTAAATGTACATTTGGAGGCTCTAGGTAAATGTACATTTGGAGGCTCTAGGTAAATGTACATTTGGAGGCTCTAGGTAAATGTACATTTAGAGGCTCTAGGTAAATGTACATTTGGAGGCTCTAGGTAAATGTACATTTGGAGGCTCTAGGTAAATGCACATTTGGAGGCTCTAGGTAAATGTACATTTAGAGGCTCTAGGTAAATGTACATTTGGAGGCTCTAGGTAAATGTACATTTGGAGGCTCTAGGTAAATACACATTTGGAGGCTCTAGGTAAATGCACATTTGGAGGCTCTAGGTAAATGTACATTTGGAGGCTCTAGGTAAATGTACATTTGGAGGCTCTAGGTAAATGTACATTTGGAGGCTCTAGGTAAATGTACATTTAGAGGCTCTAGGTAAATGTACATTTGGAGGCTCTAGGTAAATGTACATTTAGAGGCGCTAGGTAAATGCACATTTGGAGGCTCTAGGTAAATATACATTTGGAGGCTCTAGGTAAATGTACATTTGGAGGCTCTAGGTAAATGTACATTTGGAGGCTCTAGGTAAATACACATTTGGAGGCTCTAGGTAATTGTACATTTGGAGGCTCTAGGTAAATGTACATTTGGAGGCTCTAGGTAAATGTACATTTGGAGGCTCTAGATAAATACAGATTTGGAGGCTCTCGGTAAATGTAAATTTGGAGGCTCTAGGTAAATGTACATATGGAGGCTCTAGGTAAATGTACATTTGGAGGCTCTAGGTAAATTCACATTTGGAGGCTCTAGGTAAATGCACATTTGGAGGCTCTAGGTAAATGCACATTTGGAGGCTCTAGGTAAATGTACATTTGGAGGCTCTAGGTAAATGTACATTTGGAGGCTCTAGGTAAATTCACATTTGGAGGCTCTAGGTAAATGCACATTTGGAGGCTCTAGGTAAATGCACATTTGGAGGCTCTAGGTAAATGTACATTTGGAGGCTCTAGGTAAATGTACATTTGGAGGCTCTAGGTAAATGCACATTTGGAGGCTCTAGGTAAATGCACATTTGGAGGCTCTAGGTAAATGTACATTTGGAGGCTCTAGGTAAATGTACATTTGGAGGCTCTAGGTAAATGTACATTTGGAGGCTCTAGGTAAATGTATATTTGGAGGCTCTAGGTAAATGCACATTTGGAGGCTTTAGGTAAATGACTTTTGGAGGCTTTAGGTAAATGTACTTTTGGAGGCTCTTGGTAAATACACATTTGGAGGCTTTAGGTAAATACACATTTGGAGGCTCTAGGTAAATGTACATTTGGAGGCTCTAGGTAAATGTACATTTGGAGGCTCTAGGTAAATGTACATTTGGAGGCTCTAGGTAAATGTACATTTGGAGGCTCTAGGTAAATGTACATTTGGAGGCTCTAGGTAAATGTACATTTGGAGGCTGTAGGTAAATACACATTTGGAGGCTCTAGGTAAATGCACATTTGGAGGCTCTAGGTAAATGTACATTTGGAGGCTTTAGGTAAATGTACATTTGGAGGCTCTTGGTAAATACACATTTGGAGGCTTTAGGTAAATACACATTTGGAGGCTCTAGGTAAATGTACATTTGGAGGCTCTAGGGAAATGTACATTTGGAGGCTCTAGGTAAATGTACATTTGGAGGCTCTAGGTAAATGTACATTTGGAGGCTCTAGGTAAATGCACATTTGAAGGCTCTAGGTAAATGTACATTTAGAGGCTCTAGCTAAATGTACATTTGGAGGCTCTAGGTAAATGTACATTTGGAGGCTCTAGGTAAATACACATTTGGAGGCTCTAGGTAAATGCACATTTGGAGGCTCTAGGTAAATGTACATTTGGAGGCTCTAGGTAAATGTACATTTGGAGGCTCTAGGTAAATGTACATTTGGAGGCTCTAGGTAAATGTACATTTGGAGGCTCTAGATAAATACAGATTTGGAGGCTCTCGGTAAATGTAAATTTGGAGGCTCTAGGTAAATGTACATATGGAGGCTCTAGGTAAATGTACATTTGGAGGCTCTAGGTAAATACACATTTGGAGGCTCTAGGTAAATGTACATTTGGAGGCTCTAGGTAAATGTACATTTGGAGGCTCTAGGTAAATGTACATTTGGAGGCTCTAGGTAAATGTACATTTGGAGGCTCTAGGTAAATGTACATTTGGAGGCTCTATGTAAATGCACATTTGGAGGCTCTAGGTAAATGTACATTTGGAGGCTCTAGGTAAATGTGCATTTGGAAACTCTAGATAAATGTACATTTGGAGGCTCTATGTAACGTCACATAAGAGTCGTCCTGTACAATACGTCGTTAATTAAAATTCTGGGCCCCTCATTCGACAACGGGGTACACCTGACCACCCCCCCCCGACACACACACACCCGTCCATCTAAACCACCATAACTGTAGTAATTCATATTATTTGTTTAGGCCACTTTAGGCGAAGGCAAGATAAAAGTTCCAATACGAAAATCCCTAAGCAAAAATGAAAGTTGGGCGGCTGGGGGGTTGGGGGGGGTGTGGTTCTAAGCTGCAATTCTGTTTACTTATCAATAACTATCTCCCTGTACCACGATCTAACACTCTGTATTGCTGGCGACAATTTAATTCGATTAATCAGAATAATATACAGTTAATTAATTATCCTGATATAAAAGAGAGAGAAAGAGAGAGAGAGAGATATATATCTAAATATCAGAAAGACATTTTTATTCTATATATAGAAAAGTAGTAATAATAATAACAGGCGTGGGTAACGTATAGCTCTGTATTGCATAATCTAGTACCAATCAATGGTCCACCAGTCGCTTTACAGGCAATAATCCGTTTGCAGCTTTGTATGATGCCCCCTACGGGAAATGACGGTTCATTTTATATATATATATATATATATATATATATATATATATATGTATATAGGTATATATATATATAGTATATATATGTAAATATTTACTATATATAGTTAGAAATCTCTCCCTCCCTGCCCTAGTTGGTGCGCTATGAAAAGGGAATTCCCGTAGACCAGCGCACCGTATAATTTACTTATTGAAAGCAGTGACTTTGTGACGTAAGAGCAGCAGAGTTTTGATGATGAAGCCGCCGGCAGTGTAGAATGGTGGCCATTGTAGTTGTTGATTGTATATGGATTATTAAATGCTGTGTTTTCTTGAACCTACGTCTGTGCTTTAGTGAATTCCTTGGAGTATTGAACAATATATATATAGTAGCTGTACCCTGCAAAACCTTTGCATAGAGTTATATCCCCTTAGGCTTGATCGGTAAGCTAGGTTATTTTTTGGTTTCGGGCAGATCCGATTTTCTCATGATTGTATTTTAAACTGGTATACTGTTGTATTAATTCTTTACTTTCGATTTATCGCAGAGCCCAAATCAATATTATATTATTGGATATATAAGTCAGTTGGCCTGTCTTTCAGTCCTACTGGTCTATCTGTTTGTTTATCTATACGTCCATCTGTCTTTTCGTTGATGCATCGGACTTTCCGCTCATCAGTATTTCTTTTTTTTTTTGTGTGTCCGTTACTTCCTTTGTCTGCTAATCAATACGATCGTCTGTCTTTTTCATTTGGGCCGGTCCGTCTGTCTGTCTGTCTGTCTGCTGGCTAGTACTACGTCTATAACCTTGCATTTGTAAACACTGGAGCAAGCGGCTATCAATGCGTGACTTGAACATCACAAACTAAATCAATGCCACCAACAATTTACAAAAAAAAATAGCTCCTATTCCCATATAATTTTTTTGTATGCTAAATAATAGATTCCCGTCTTCAAAAAAAAAAAACAAGAGATAAGGAGTGATGTTCAGATTTATTTACAAGCTAAATCTATCACAAATCAAAATCTTGTAAAGATAGCGTATTTTTTTTTTGTATTCCGAGAAGTCTTTGAGTGCATTCGGTGAAATACATTATACGGGATATCTCACAAATCTAGGGGGTGCGGGGGTATATATTGAAATACACCGTCCTAGATCTCTGGGTAGTGTGTGAATTCCACCGTCCTAGTGCTCAATAGTGCGTTCTTTACGTATAGTGCTTAGGTACTTTTATTGATATATTGTGATATTAAACTGGGTGACTTTTAAAGTTGGCTGAGAATGGGCCCGAGGAATGGGCCCGAAGAATGGGCCAAAGAAATGGGGCCTAACTGTCATAATCGTTAGGACAGCAGTAGCGGTATATACAGGTCTTCCTCTAAAGGTTTCCTAAATATATAAAAATAAAGTATACATTAACTAAACTCGAGTGCAGTGATTCATGCCACGTCCCCGGGGAGTCATAGAAGTTGACTGCCCCATATGTCCAGGCACGAGGGGGGGGGACGGAATCACCCGTATCTTCAGGTGGAGAGGATTAGTCACTCAGTAGTGTGATGGGATTGAAGAAGCTTAAAAGAAAATTAGCTGCTTTACTGACCTTGAAGTGACCGAAATGGACTAGTGATGTTTACAGAGTTTCACGTTGAAGCTGACATCCCCCCCCCCTACCAACACACCCGTCCCCTCCCCCTTATTTTTAAACCAATAGGGGTGTGGTAGTATAACGATGAAATAGCGGCATGAATAATGGTCATTGAGGCTGGGGAATGCTATTATAAGCGTGTTTGATGCTGCGGGTTCAAACCCTCGCGGCTCTATCTTTTAAGCATTGGGACGACGGATTATTGTAGCCGCTCCATCCCCCTCTCCTGTCGAAAGCCCAGCGATATAACTTTTTTAACATCTAGAAAAATCTAGAAGTAACAAAATCAAAAACTGTCCCCCTCTAATTACCCCCACACACACACACACACACCTCCCCTTCGAGCCTATAAACCACGCATGTAACATTTCTTATGATGCCCCAATTGACACCCCCCCCCCAATATCCTTTATCCCGTATCATTAAGAGTAACACTTTTGTTTCACTATATTACTGTACTAGCTGTACCCTGCAAAAAAAACTTTGCATAGAGTTATATCCCCTTTAGGCTTGATCGGTAGGCTAGGTTATTTTTGGTTTCGGACAGATCCGATTTTTTTCATGATTGTATTTTAAACTGGAGCTCTGTTGTATTAATTCTTTACTTTCGATTTAACGCAGAGCCCAAATCGCTATTATTGTATTAAATGTTAGCACGCTTTATAACAAAGTGAGGGAAGTTAGTTGACAAGACACGTCATGTAAATAACTCGTCTTAAATTTGTGGAATTAGTAACAGGCCCCCTTGTTCTAAATGTATTTATTTAATAGTACGAGTGCCTCAATAGTACGAGTACTTCAATAGTACGAGTTCATCTATTCAGAACAACGCTGACATGTAGGAAGTATTATTCTTCTCGTGAAATACTCATACTGCTCACGGTCGAATGTGAGACTGATCGAACTGATCGAAGACTGATAACCTCTTCACTTCATGAATTAGCGCTTTTTTTTTAGAAGCCAGACTAGCCTAACTCACTCCTTTGGTTAGGCTAGAATGAATCAAAATGCTTCGTGCATGATTATATATACATACATGGAGTATTTGGCAACATAACCTCTTATTAAGCTATTGTTGTAGAAACATTTTCATCTACCCCAATGCCCCCCCTCCCTTTCTCTCTCTCTCCCCCCCCCCCCCAAACCAGGGCTAAGGTGGTTTTTCTTTTACAATATGAACCGTTTAAAAGCCATTTTAACCTTGGGTTAGGGCGGACTGGCTTAAAACGATTCAGATATACTCTCTAAGCCCTGGGTTATTTCGGTGCACAGTCTCAGACCCAAATACATCTCGCTACGGTTGTCAAAGTTGTTCACATATACACCCCCTCCCCCTCCTTTCACACCCATTTTTTTTTATGTCTATTTATCCATCTTTACACACAAATAAAAGAACAGCGATCGAAGGGTATATTAGTTTACTCTCCCCCTTCCCATGGGGGTATGGGAATGTTCGTGTTATTCTTCACGGGGCAGTTGGGGGGGGGGGAGCAAGGCGCTACATCTGTGTGATTGATTAGCTGAAAGTTTTCAGCTTGATTGCTTACAAATTTTTGAGACTCGCTGCCTTGAGTCTCTGTGATGCTGAAGATTACAGAGAGAAAAATCAAATAAGATAATATCGTCTTATTCTATTCCAACGGTTCTAAAAAAAAAAAAAACACACACACACACACACACACAACAACTGAGGAGCTTATGAATAAATTAGGGGAAGCAAAATGAATAATCCGGAAGCACAATTTTTTTACATAATTTTATTTTTATAAAATATCAAATAATTCATTTCCTGTAAGATCCTTTGTGTTTAATGAAGTGGTTTAATAGTACAGAAGACTTTTTTTTATAAAATAGGGTCTCTGGTTCAAAAAGATCTAGAACCGCTAGTATTATAGTAAGTTTAAAAAAAAGAAGAGAAATATTATCCCTAAGCTCTCTTATCAATTGTCTGCGTCTGGAGCGATGGTGACCTTTTATCAGTCTCTGGGCTCTTCCCTTCACACATGGCCTTTGAGGTGACGTCATACTGTATTCTCGGACCAGGAGGGAAGAAAAAAAAAAGGTAGAAATCGCCCCCCACCCCCGAAAGGCGAACGTGTGAGTCTATCCTATGAGGGGTGGGGGTGGGTGGGGGAAGAGGGGGATTTAGAAGTAAATGAGCCGATTGGTTAAACCGAGACCCGATCACAATCCCGCCTATATCTGCACCAACCAGACGATTTCATACTCATTCACTGCTGCCACCCCTACAAACATGCTTACACGTTCACTGCCACCCTAACACACACACACACACGCCTCACACATCTACTTCCGCCTGTACACACATTCAAACATATCAACTGCTGCCCTTACACACAAACAAACACAGCCTCTGCTGCCCCTACACACACACACACACACACACACACTACACATACACAGCCACGATTACACACATTCACACATGTCCACTGCCGCCTCCCTACACACGTGCACACATAACTACTGCTCCCCTCCCTACACACGTAAAGACTTAACTACTTTCGCTTCTGAACACATTCAAACATAACTACTTCCGCTCCCCCCCCCCCCGCCCAATCCCAACAATACCACCAACAGTGGTGACGACAACTTTTTGACCTGCCGTAATGAGTAAAAAGGAGCCAGTCCACGTTTTTGAAAAAGAAACATCTGGAAATGACTGGGTCGCGCTGACATAGGTGCAACGCCCTCCGTTTGATATCAGGAGTTTACGACATTGAAAAACGACATGTATCTGCCCCCACTGTAACGACATTCATCAGCTCACTGTAGCGTCAGGTGAACAATAAACAAACTAATGACATCAACAGACTTTCTCTGTGTGTGTGTGTGTGTGTGCGCATAGGACGTGACTCGCTATACCCGGCCTACCCCCCCTCCCAACACGAAACAAAAAAAAAACGCACCCCCTCCCCCTGTTATTCCCGTACTGTCCATCAACAGCCCCGCTATTTGTCTACCAGATAGTGTGAAAGAAATTAATCTCAGCAGAGAAAGTTAAAGATACGTAGAACAGTGTTATTTACAATCTATTTAAAAAAAAAATATAATTATAATAGGGTGATGATTTTTCCATAACGTTTATTCAGCATTATGATATTCCATAACGTTTATTCAGCATTATGATATTCCATCCTAACACATATACATGGGCGGCATTAGGTGGGGACTGCTAGGCAGAAGCAGTCTAAAGACTAAGTTTCTGTTGAGGCATAAAGTGCAGAAGAAACTATTGGGTCTCTCCGAAATAGCAGACTTCAAAATGGAATTTTTTTTTTTAATGAGGCATTTATGGGGCACCCCTCAAATGTTGAGGGCTGCAGCACGCGTATATTATTAGTTTAACAGACCCCAGGATACTCGAAAGTTACCACGCAGAACGAGAAAATCGTGTCCCCCCCCCCAAATGTAACAAAACTTAAACTCTCCTCGCTGCATTTGAATCTCATCCCCCGGGCCACCAAGTTCTGATCACCACTCCACCTCTGACATTAGATTCTGGGGGTGGAGGGGAAAGGGGGGGTGCGAACATCGAATGAAACAAGTTTAGACTTTTTTTGTCAGTAACCAGTCTGTATTCTACTATTATGTGATTTAGTGAAGCACACAAAGTCATTCATTTGTATTGTGTTGACTATCTTTTGAACGCAGGCGACTGATAAAGTCACAGACGATGGAGAAATGAAATAGAAGAATTCATGAAAGACGAAAAGGTCAACTTTTTTTTCCTCGTACCTTACAAAAAAATTTCTCTTTCTCTCTGTTCTTTCTCTCGGTCTTTTTCTCGGTCGTTCTCTTTGCCTTTCTCTCTGTTCACTCTCTCTGTCCTCTGTTCTTTCTCAGCTCATTTGTGAAAACCAGTTGACCAGTGATGGTCTATGGTCAAACTAAATGACCCTGAGTCGGGAAATTTAATATTGTGTGTTTCTACTTCACAATTCAATATGATTAATAATTTAGCACAAGGTACATTATTTGAAACATATTGAATATTGAAATGTTGAGATTTTGATTATATTTATGACTTTAAGAAAAAGTATACAATATATATATATAAATATATATACACAATATATATATATATATATATATATATATATATATATATATATATATATATAATGTAGGAAAGCAAAGACATCCATTCATTGCAATCATCTTAATGCCTTCTTTCAGCATTAAACTTTACTTAGCAAAGGTTTGCCTGGTTTTTACACTTTTATGTCTCTGTAACTGTACAAAGCGTGTTTCTTATGTTCTAGAATTTTATAGCAGCAGCTCTTTGAGGTTCCTGTGAGGGTGAGATATTTATCTCTTGCATTTTATGACCCACTAGGAGCCTATACGAGCCACTTGGAGACGTTTTGGCAATGCCCTTCTTTCACCCCCATCATAGCCGATAATGCCAAGACCAGGGTGGCACCAATTGAGTCTAGGAGGGAAGTCTAACCATGACCTGAAAGATTCACTGGTCTTCACCGAAGATCAAACCCCGAAACCTTCTAGCTGACAGTCGAGAGCTTTACCGCACGACGACACATTACAATTTTGTTAAAAAGTAATAGATTTTTTTTACTAATTGTAAAAAAGGAAACTATTAAAATAATCCCATCGTTAAGTCGTTTTTTTTATTTCCTTGGGGGAAAAGGAAAAGATAACTTTATAATAATTAGCTAAACACGAAACATAGGAAAGGGGTAAGAAAATCCAGAAATATGCCATTAAGAGGGGATTAAATACATCTGGACTTCCCCATGGAAGAAAAATGAACGTTAAAAAAATTAATGATTTTTTTAAACATAAGTTATGAATATTTTTTTAAAGTTAAATACGTAGCCCTGCGCCATTTATTACAAGTTGTTAGCTGGGCTGTAATCTTTTACCCCATATATTATAAGAGAAAAGAATTACACTGTTTTAGTTTGTAACATTATTTAAGAAAACCGTTTATTGATAGGAATGAAAAAAAAATTCATCATACAGAAACAAACAGCTCAAAAGATGATTAAAAATCATTCAGTATATGCAAACAGTCATTCATTGGTTGAATGGAATCTAGTTAAACAACTGTGACGCGTATAATTCCCCCCCCCCTCCATTTCACCATGCCACACAACAATAGAACAGATCAAGTTGTCAAACAAAGTTCACCACTTGGTCGAAACACCTTTAGTGTCCCTAAATATTTTGAAGGTTTACTTAATTAAGGTATCAACTTGACCCCCCCTCCCCCCCCCAACGCCAATGATCTCCCCTGACCGTAGTTTGACGTTATGTTTTGACAAGAAACTGTTTTTGTGCTTGCGGGATATTTTAGTTACCTAGTGGACACTAACAGTGGACAGTCCATGAAAGTGGTCGCTAGTTTTAACCTGGACATTAGGGTTTAGATGTAGTTAGTTCGGTGTCGACGGTCCTGGTAGGTAGATGTAAGAACCAGTTTATAAAGCTAACTAGTCTACTTTTTAGACAATTGTATTTCTATTCTAGTGATTTAAATTGTAAGATACACAGAGTTTGTTCTCTCATATCCATGTTGAAGTCAAGTTGAGTAATAAAGTTATAAGTCGCACGCAGCCTTAAGTAAGTCACATTAGGCGAGCCAGGTCTAAATATAACATTTTGACCAGACAAATCTGAACGTCAAAGAAACAAAGGGCGTGGATGGTCGTATGGTACAGCGCTCAATTGTAGACCTGAGGGTCTATGATTCCTCCAGTGGTGCCTCCATGGCCATTGCACTATCGGCTACGGTGAGGATGAAACAAGGGCACCATAAAACCGTCCCATCAGTGGTTTACAGGATCTAAGGGATTTCATCTCATTCTTTCAGAGAACTGTACTCACTTGTTTAAACTGATACAATTCTTACAATTACAAAACATTTTAGTTTCATTATTTTTGGGCTAGTTAGCTGTAAAGTCTACTTTCGTCTATGCAATTACTTTAATTTTAATATGATAAAAATAAAGTGATATTAAAATTTCGTTCGAATAAAATTAACGTTTCATTTTTTTTTATTCTTGTGAATGACAATTAGCTTAACTTAAATGAGAAAACAATTGTTGGCGCTAATTGGAATATTCACTGCATCGTCTGCTAATAGCCACATTCTAGGTTGAAGTTAGCCATACTTCTTTCATTCATGAGTCAGAATGAGGCTGTTTCAATCTGTGATGTGGCCTCTCGAACTGCAAGGTTCAAATTTGGCCGCCGATTTTTAACTATGATAAAATGTAAATTGCCATATAATTTCTAAATATGTTTAAATCTGTAAAGTCCAGTTAATGATGAAATGTCTTCTTGCCCTGACATCCTTTAAAACACTAATGAGACGGTTTTTTTGTGTGTGATGTCCTTCTTTTATCTTCGCAATAACCGACTGTGCAATGGTCATGGAGAGACTGCGGGGGGGGGGGGGGGCATTCAGGGAACTTTTACCATGACCTGAACTATTCACTTAGTTCCTCACTGAAGATCGAACATTAGACCCTCAGGTTGATAGTTAATCGATTTACACCTCTCGACCATTGTGTCCTGATGAGGGCTCAAGGAAACATGACATTTGTATTTGTTTACGACACAGCAGTTTTATTATCATGTTTCATTATAACGACTTCCCGGTCTTATGTTGTGGCGTCATCGGAAACTATTTTAAGATGTGTCTATAATTATAGACACTGGCCTAAATTTTTAAAAAAATGTCAGCAAGCGTGACGTATATAACTAAAAAATGAAATCAATAGATGGTGATGGAATGTCCTAATCTGTATTGAACTTCCTTTAAAAAATACGTATATTCTCCAAATACCTATGATATATATGAAGGGGATAGGTGTAAAACGCTCGACTGTCTCTCGGAGAGTCCCGAGTTCGAATCTCGGTAAGAACCTTGGGATTTTTTCAGGTCCAGATGAAAGTCCTCAAGTCCACCCAGATTTAAATGGGTACCTGACTTCAAGTTGGAGCAAAGGCGACTGTGCGTTGTGCTAACCACACAACCCCTTCATATGCCGAGGTTATAGAAACAGATGAATTCTACACTTCATCTGCCCCGAGGGCCCGCTAGGGTTATGGGAACTTTATAATATATATGGTCTGTACAGTAAGAAACACCATATAGTGCCATCTGTCATAAATAAGGCCAATATAAAAAAAAAGTTGACATATGTCACGACTGGAACTTATAGGTCAAATTAAACAATGTAAACCTTTCAAAAAAGGCATTTTTTAAACAAAGACTTGTTTAAACTTAAAAATAAAAAAACAGAACTCAAACAAAAACAAAAACATTCTATTCATAGTTTCAAAGATGGACAACTCTGTCCCACTTCTCTTTTCTAATTTTGATATAAAGTCATGGATTTTTTTTTTAAAATACACATTTTTTATTGTTTAATAAATACTTTTAGTCTTCCGCTTTACTAGATACTTGAACAAACAATACTACAGTACAGACTGAATAAATTCTTCTAGAAATGTGTCAAGGGTACAAGAAATATTAAAAGACTAGCTGTACCCTGCAAAAACCTTTGCATAGAGTTATATACTACTTATATCCCCTTAGGCTTGATCGGTGGGCTAGGTTTTTTTTTGGTTTCGGGCAAATCCGATTTTTTTCATGATTGTATTTTAAACTGGAATACTGTTGTATTAATTCTTTACTTTCGATTTGACGCAGATTCCAAAATCGTTATTAATATATTATATACTTTCTTAAATAAATGTAAATACTCAGTTTTGTTTATTTATTGTGTAGCTCTACTCTGTACAACAGCAGAGTTGGAATTATTCCACAATAAAGAATGAAAATTCCCTTCCACTAATATCTTAGAACTGAGCTGCACTGTCCCAGATGTTGGACTTGAGGTTGGCTCATAAACCACTTAGTGATGCAAGGACAAGGGGATTGTCGGATGTGTTTGTGTGTGTGGGGGGGGGGATATTGGTGTGGGGGGGGGAGGTGTGTCAGGCAATAACAATTCTAACTCTTTGTGTAGAGATAAAAATAAAAACTTCTCGCTTGTAGAGTGATGCTAATTAGGCCCGGGTAACTTAATAATGACGCCACCGGGTGCTGCTCTCTCTCCCCTCTCCCCCCCCCACACACCCACTCCATCCACTCAATATAAAGAAATTTACAAACTTGCGAGAATACTAGCGACCCAGTGAACCGCTCTCAATGCTGGACAAGGCTGGAGGTGACGTAAACGTGTTGCGCTAAAGACAAAAAAAACCAGTTTAATTATATTTTTTTGTCCACTAAAATTGATGCAGTGGACTATTGGAGTATCTAGAATTGGTTGGTTGGTGTGTGTGTGTGTGTGTGTGTGTGTCAGTCCGCCACCGGCGGCGCTTGTTTCATCGCCAGCTAGAGGCCCGCATTTTCACATTTTCAGTACTTTCTTTCGGCATTGTGAGGGGGTAAATGTTTTGGTTTCACTACTTTTTGACCCCCACCAGTTCGACCCCTACCAGTTTGACCCCCACCAGTTTGACCCCCACTAGTTCGACCCCCACCAGTTTGATTCCACCAGTTCGACCCCCACCAGTTTGACCCCCACCAGTTCGACCGCCCACCAGTTTGACCCCCATCAGTTCGACCCCCACCAGTTTGACCCCGCTATTCTTCGACCCTGCTACACTTTGACCACTGGAAATTTCGACCCTGTCAACTTAAATGATATTTGCATTCTCATTTCTTTGTTTTAAAATATGTGTTTTTTATTGTTTAAAAATCTGTGATTTAGTCTTTGATGGTTTAGAAATGCACACAAATTGTGTGATTATTTGAAGACATTTTTCTACATTACCCCCTCCCATCCTTTTTCTCCTCTTTTGATAATAACCACTCTCTGGGAGGGTTGGTGAAGAGGGGGGGTAAATGTGTTATGCCATATAGTCCAGCCACCTGATAAAATCACAGCTTGTCAATCTCATACGTCACATCCAAACAAAAACGCAAGTGTGGTAAATGTTGCCAGACAGAAAGAAACAATATACTGATAAGTCAACAGGTAAACCATCCACCTTGGATATTGGTCACTTAGGTCATTGTGGGAGTGGCTAGAGCAGAAACAAACCATTGGTCAGTGAAACTGTTGTATAGGTATGAGTCGTGTGTGTCTTTATGAAATTTTGGAACGTGCTTAGAGCAAGACGACTACCAGGACTCAAATTTTACAGAAAGTGCAACAACTAAACAGTAATTACTTACTGTGGAGTGACTGGAGTATAATATTGGGATTAGTGAATCGAATCGAGGGAAGTGAACTGCGATTAAAATAAAATTTTAAAAACTTCACCGATACGAAAAAATTAAATCGGAATGATTATCATCCCTTTCTTTCCAATTTATATTCCGTATTGCATTATCTGTTGAAACTGTGGGAAAAAATATTCGATCTATTTAACTCAATGATGTTCCTTTTCAAGGATATAATGTTTATCTATTTGACCTTTTCAAGGATATGTTTATCTATTTGACCTTTTCAATGATATAATGTTTATCTATTTGACCTTTTCAAGGATATAATGTTTATCTATTTGACCTTTTCAAGGATATAATGTTTATCTATCTGACCTAATTTGGCGAAAGTTATTTTATCCTATTCTTCCCTGTCTACGTTTCAAACAAAGAATATAAAACTTAAGAAAGAATCGTACCTCCCTCCCCCAACACACACACACACACCATTCTATCTTTATTTCTTGTTCTATTAATATTAAACCTCAAACTTTTTCAGACCAAATGAAATTCAAATTAAAAAAAAAAGTCACTAATTTATTTAACAGGATGCAATAATTAAATCTCTTAAGCTGAAGTTTACGACATCACCAGCTCGCAGACGTAGTTGTCGTGGTGCAACGTCTGCTTCCCCGTGCAGTTGGAACAGTTTCAAGAAAATGAAAGAAAGATTGTGTCTGTAATAGAGTGACTGTTTTACCTGGCAATTTTAATTCACATGAAAGAAAGTCAAAATGTACAAAAGACTTTAAATTTTGTTTTTATTTCTTTGCTCGTTATTGTCGTTAACATCTTTCGTCATGTCCGGTCTGATTATCCAACAGAACCAAAGAAAGTATTTAATCATTTTTTTTTATTAATTTTGTTCGGAAATAATTAATTTCTTTGGTGACGTCATTGGAAAAATTGTCAAACATGTCTGCGTGTCTGTCTGTCTTTCTACCTGTGTTGCTTTTGTTGTTGCATTTTTTACCAGTAGTTGCGTGTGAAAGTATGTGTTTATGTATTGGTGTGTGTGTGTTTGCTGCTTTTGTACGAGTGTATTTTGGAGTAAATGTGTTTTAGTGTAGAGGTTATTAAAGTGGGTCCAGCGGTAATCTGAAGTGGGTCGTCAATCATATTTTTCAGTAGATAGATAGATCGATAGATAGATAGATAGATAGATAGATAGATACAAACATAGATAGAAAGAAAAATAGATAATAGATAAATAGATTTATCTGTTTAAACTTCTTGACTAATTTAGTAAATATTAAAACAATAGGTATTTACACCACTCAATAGATCAATAGACCAAAAGGGAGATATACATATTAGTATAAATAAAAAGATAGGTCTTGAACCCTGACTAGGAGTCATAGCTTTGACGATCTCTATCTCTCTCTCTCTATCTCCCTCTCTCTTTCTCTCTCTCTCTCTCTCTCTCTCTCTCTCTCTCTCTCTTTCTCTCTCTCTCTCTTTCATGCTATCACCATCTCCATCTCTCCCTTTCTCTGGCCATTTACACTGCTTAACAGAACGCTTTCCATAGATAAACACTTTACAAATTTATAATGCAGGTGATGTGCGTGTATTCCAGAAGGGAATGTTTCACATTAAACAAACCAGGAAATGCATTTCTCTTCGCTCAACTTAAAGAGTCATCCTAAGGTTTATTCGTAACTGGACGCGTTGCTGTTTTTTTTTTCAAGTGCAGGGGGGCTAGGAGGTTCGTTTATCTCCCTTCTCCCCCTTCCCCCCCCCCCCACCCGGCCAACACTCATCTTATGTCATAAATCTCAATCTAGTGTTCCTCAGCCTCATTAAAGACGGTAATTCTACACGCCGGTCTCTCGTACAATAATTCCCCCCCCCCCCCTTGTAATCGAAGGCGCGTGTTGTTGCTTTTTTTTTTGGCGGGAGTGAAATTTCTGACCTTTTGAAGTGTCGTCTGTTAAGAAATTATCTTGTGTGTCTCGTAAAAGATGATTTGTAAAGGAAATTTTAAATAGAGACCCGGAGGGGGGGGGAAATCATGTAAAGTGTCACAGATAACACAGACTAAGTGTCCTGTCACAGATAACACAGACTAAGTGTCCTGTCACAGATAACACAAAGTGTTCTGTTACAGATAACACAGACTATGTGTCCTGTCACAGATAACACAGACTAAGTGTCCTGTCACAGATAACACAGACTAAGTGTCCTGTCACAGATAACACAGACTATGTGTCCTGTCACAGATAACACAGACTAAGTGTCCTGTCACAGATAACACAGACAAAGTGTCCTGTCACAGATTACACAGACTAAGTGTCCTGTCACAGATAACACAGACTAAGTGTCCTGTCACAGATTACACAGACTAAGTGTCCTGTCACAGATAACACAGACAAAGTGTCCTGTCTAAAATAAGTCACTTATAATTAGAAGTGATTGACGTACTGAGTCATAATTAAAATAAACCAGACGTAAGGTAGAACATAAGTCAGATGATGGGAAGCGATTTATTAAGAATGATTCAATAAATCATCTTAACGTATCCGTGAATCGTTATTGTCAGTCAGTTAGATGATGGTGATTGATTTATACGAGTGATTCATTAAATCATCTTAAAAGATATGTGATTCTTTCTAAGTGAGTCAACTCACGTTATAATTAGATCCATCCACATTTGAAATGGGTACGCCAACAATTAGTAAATAAAGTAAACACGATTGGGCATTTTACTGACCACACATTTTCAAAGAAGTGAATTCTCATTTCTCTCTTTCTATTGTTCGAAAAAAGCTCGTGCTAAGAGCGTCAAGTTAAAGATGGCGCACCACACACATTTTATCATTCTAATTTGAATTGCTTTAAATTTTTATCCATCTTTAACATTTAATTAGAAAAAGAATAACCTGTGTTCATAAAGCGTTTATTTCTATTGTTGATGACGTAGGTAAATCCCTTTAGATCAGATATGAAAACTTGCGTGTTGGACGTCTTCTCTCCCTTGTGTACAGAAACCTATATAAGTTGATTATGAAGATCTGATAAGATACACTTCAATACATGCTCCCGTGTTTGTGGAGGAGGAAACCAAACTTAGTCAGTGCTAAGGGCATCAAAGGAATTAATGTTTGCTGGACTAAAATCATGGCATGGGCGACTGACAATGGTTAAAAGATAGATGTTTGGAGAGGTAGATGTTTGAAGAGATAGATGTTTGAAGAAGTAGATGTGTGAAGAGGTAGATGATTGAAGAGGTAGATGTGTGAAGATGTAGATGTTTGAAGATATAGATGTTTGAAGAGATAGATGTTTTAGACATAGACATTCTAAGGGAAGAGAGATACTAAAATCAGAAACAGGCAAAAGATGAAGGAATTTGTAGGAATAAATCTTACATCCCAAACAAAGATATAATGTGTAGTTTAAAAAATGTTTAATTGTAAACGTTTTCGTATTTTTCAGATCGGTTGGAGACAGTGCTCGATTTAAGTAAAAACCAGTGCCTTGGATGAAAAAAAAAATTCTGCAGAGCCAGGGATAAATGTCTTTGATTTCATCCCCGGCGGAGATGAAATTAGCTAAAGCAGAGCCGGGGAGACAGTTCATCCCCGGAGGTAAATCGAGCCCTGGTTGGGGAGAGGGGGCCGCCAAAACTTAATTCGGACAGGGAGACACAATAGCTTGATATGATCCTGCTTATATGTTACATTTATGGAAATCTTAAATATCAGCAATAACCAACATAACCACAATATAAATATTCTTTTCAGTAAATATCTTGAACGTAACAATATTCTTTAAGTCTGTATCTTCTAGCTTAAAATTTATTTATGTTAAAAAAAACATTCAAAGGAATAGTGTAAAAAAAATTAAAAACTTACTACTTGAATAAAAATACAGAATTATCTATATTGTCTGAATTTAAATACAGAATTATCTATATTGTCTGAATTTAAATACAGAATTATCTATATTGTCTGAATTTAAATACAGAATTATCTATTTTGTCAAAACTCGATAAAACTATTCTCCCATTGAATTTAAAACGCAATAGAAACAATATATATATATATATATATATATATATATATATATATATATATATATATATATATATTATATGCTGAATATATGTGATATGCTGAATATATGTGATATGCTGAATATATGTGATATGCTGAAAATGGGTGACTTATTCTATTTATCCCCTCGACCGATTCATTGGGTCAAGTTAGTTTTGATTTTTTATGATAAATATTACCCCGACGCAAGTAAATATATTAGAAGCCACTCGACTTCTCTTCAGAAATATAGCATCGTATTTTTTTTCTTCTTCCTACGACCAACGTTGTCTTGACGTAAAGCCTAGACTTACATAATACTAAGATTAATGTTCGGCTGACCCATGGTATTAAACTTGGTGTTTATCTGTCAAGTTAGGTCACTTTGACTCCCTTAGGGACGCGAAGTGTCGCTCAGAAACAATGGTGAATGATTCTCAGCTGAGTACTAAAAAAATAAATAAAATACATTAAAAAAAAAAACTAACACAGACAGGTGTCAGATCACGCGAATCAAATTACTGCAAATAGTACACTTTTCTTATTTTTAGTTACCGCCGTAAAAAAAACTTTCTACCCAGGAGAAGTCTTGAGATCAGATTAGTCAATCTCATCAATGCTGGCTACTGGCTACCTAATTTGATAATACCAGTTAATGTCTGCAGGGAACGAGTAGAATAAAATAAACCGATAATAAACGTGCAGCAGGTCTATAAACTCAATTCATGCTCTCTGACGCTCAACTTTATAAAGTACCAAGTATACTGCCATCGCAAATAACAAACAAACAAATAAGAAAACAAACAAAAAAAAAAAAGCAAATTGGTCATATAACGATCAGAGCGGTAGTCAGCTCTTGTGGAGCTCTGTGCGACTTAGATTTCACCCCATTCTTCCCTCCCCTCCCGATCTAAAAAAGTGTGTAAACATTAAACAGCGCTTTCTTTTTCGACGCCTTCTTCCAGTGGCGTAGTGAGGGGGGGGGCAAGGGGGTCATCATGCCCCGAACGCTACTAACAAAGGGGCGCCAAATGGTATATTTTACATATAATATTATATGGTTTTCGAATGGGGAAGGGGCGCTAAAAAGGTATTATGGCCCGGGTGCGAGTTAGGCTCGCAACGCCACTGCCTTCTACCTAGTTCGGCGCCCTGTGCTGCCCCATTACCCGAAGTATCCTTCATGTGTCACTGATAATAAGCCAGTGCTGATAGATTAGTCCAGTGTTGCCAACTGGGCAACTGTTTCGCTAATTCGCTATTTAACGACCTACAAAATGTTGATATGTACAGCATGGAATATGAACTTCAGAGTTTATGCAGTAAGACAAATCGGAATAGGTTGTTTTTTAAACCAATAGTACTGTAAACTTTCCATTATGTAAGGGGGGGGGGGAGAGGCAGCCCGTAGCTTGAAAATTCCACAGCAGGGGCCAGGCATTATACAGAAGGGGCCAGGATAATAGCGGGGGGGGCAGGAAATAAACGTTACTAAGTAGAGCAAACAAGCAGAGGGGGCCAGACAAAACGCAGCCCCCCCCCCCCGCAGGCTACGTGCCTGGGGGGAGGGAGAGCGAACCTGTTAACTAGGAAATGGCTATATAAATTCTTTATTTTTGCTAAAGTTTTTCCTTTTGTATTCAAAAAAATTATTTTTTTTTTCAATTAAATAAAAAATATTTTCCAAGGGCCGGACATTTGAGAGGTCAGATAGTCTAAGGGTCAACAGAATACTTAATGAACAAAAGGCATGCATCATGTGATACTTAAACTCAGCAGTTTTTCTTTTTCGGCTTTCACTCATTTTTATTTTTCGTTAACGTAAATTGCATCAAAATTTCTGCTGATTCACCAGACTCCCTCATAATCCCTCCCCCTCCCTCCCTCCACACACACACACACCTAAAGACCCGTGTTTCACATTAAACCTTGATTCATTTCATTTATAATTACATCAGCACTTCCCTAACTCCCACGTGACTGCCACTAAATAAATATCAAATGCGAGCCAAACTTAATTTCTATTTTATTTCATTTATTTATTTAACTTTGGCTTTTTTTTAAAAAAAACGAAAAAAAAAAATGGGTCTTATAATTTTATCTATTTATTTAAATTTTTAGTTAAATCTTGTTTTTTTTTTTTATTATACTTGTTTATTTAATATACATTTCAGATTTTTCAAATGTATTAATATTTTGTATCTTAAGAAAAAATGATTCTTCATATTTGTATAGAATTGATTTCAGAAGGGCAACACGGGAAAATAAGAAATACGGCTGAATATACACAGTGTGTCAATATTGATGTTTGAAAATGTATCTATTAGCTGAATGTACACAGTGTGTCAATATTGATGTTTGAAAATGTATCTATTAGCTGAATGTACGCAGTGTGTCAATATTGATGTTTGAAAATGTATCTATTAGCTGAATGTACACAGTGTGTCAATATTGATGTTTGAAAATGTATCTATTAGCTGAATGTACACAGTGTATCAATATTGATGTTTGAAAATGTATCTATTAGCTGAATGTACAGAGTGTGTCAATATTGATGTTTGAAAATGTATCTATTAGCTGAATGTACACAGTGTGTCAATATTGATGCTTGAAAATGTATCTATTAGCTGAATGTACACAGTGTGTCAATATTGATGCTTGAAAATGTATCTATTAGCTGAATGTACACAGTGTATCAATATTGATGTTTGAAAATGTATCTATTAGCTGAATATACACAGTGTGTCAATGTTGGTGTTTGAAAATGTATCTATTAGCTAAATAAAATGAAACCTAAAATTCCGTATTTTCTCGAGTAATTTTTCTAAGGTATCTTTGAACTACTTTATAAAATACTTCTTTTACTTATAAGTAAATACCATACCTAATGATATACACGTCTTGGCACTAAGTCTTTACTCCGAGTCGGGGTTAGCTGTAATAGGGGCCCCAGGGTGAGTGTTATTTACGGGCCTTTGCGAGGGGCATAAAAAAAACAACTTCCCTTAGCGTAATAGGCCTTTGGGGCCAGATGAAGTGTAGAATTCATCTGTTTCTATAACCTCGGCATATAAAGGGATTGTGTGGTTAGCACAACGCCCAGCCGCCTTTACTTCCCCAACTTAAAGTCAGGTACCCATTTAAAACTGGGTGGATTTGTGGGACTTTACACCAAGTTTGACTTGGACAAATTTCCTCCTTTTTTTCCTCACCGAGAATTGAACCCGGGACTCTCATGTCGACAGTCAAGCGCTCTACACCATTCATCCGCCCACACAAGACGAGTCTAGGACGAGTGTTGTGTGTGTTTTGCTTTTTTTTTTTTTTTTACAGTTACAGCAAAACAAAACAAAAACTCCTCGCAGGGCCTCTCAGGGGCAGGGAATTTGGCAGTCACCCTAGATGTCACCGCCTTTGGCTGGTACTGTTTTGCTTTAAAGTAATTATGCCATTGTCCCTTTTCACCGTTCACTTTGAATCTATAACGGGTTTTTTTTTATATAACATATCTATACCCATGCTAAAGATATACATGTATAGGATAAGGAAAAGATACAACAAATAAAGTAACATTTGTAACGTCATATATGAAATCTTTAAAAAAAAATTATACAGAGCAATACGAGTGTATCAGTAGCTAAATGATCCTTATCTCGCGCATGTACGGTTTTAGTATGTTCTTAAACCGCATTTAGAAAAATCGACAACATATTCTCTATGCTTCATCTACTATAATAATATATATATCCGTAATTAATATAATTCTTCTCTTTGCTGTAATATCTTAGTAATGCCTGAAACAGACCAACCGTGATAGAAAACGATTTTAGTCAAAGAACTATTTTTTTGTTCGCAAATTAAATCACAATATGATATTTCTAGTCATATCTACGGTGACCTTTTTATTTATCAGCCATCAAACTACGTAAAAAAGCTTTTTTTTTACGTTTTTACCGGTTTCTTACGACCTGGGAGGGCAGTGAATGTTCCCCATCACACATTTTTTTTTATAGAAGCGCTGCTTTTAAGACAATCTAAGCCTCTAATAAAACCGATAAAAGCCGCAGCAAAAGGTAATTATTTTCGCCTGCAAGAAGACAGCAGCGTTTGGGAAATATAAAAAAAAAAATATATCATATTTATTTGAGTTAGTTAGATGAGAATTAAACGATAGTAAAAATAAAATAAAACCCCATACCTCACACAGTGATTAAAATGTGAAACAGATTTTAAAACGTTAATCTGGGTTTTTATGTCTGGTTTCCTGGGTTTATTTTTTTAAACTTTGATCACCACTTTGGTATAAGCCTAATGATTCGTGCATCCCGTCTAACCAATCACAAGTGTGGTTACTAACAGTACTAACAAATTGTTTAGGATAGTTAGATTATAGCCTAGGAAAGGGTTAATGTTTACAGCCCGGGGTTTTATGTGTAGACTGAACCTCATTAAAATAATGTTCAAATGTTACGAAGTTTTAAAAAAATGTCTTTTTTTCTCATATTGGTTATAATTCAGAACAGAACTTTCATTATTAGAACTTTCTTGTGTTTCAATAAACCATGCAAAACATCATTTATTATGTCGTTTTTTTTAAACTTATCATCTTGTGTGTTTCTCATTACCAATTTCGAAGTCATCCGTAAATGCTTTTTTCCCATGCAACATGTTAAATAACGTAACTTACTTCAGAAGGAATAGTGTACCAGCTTGCACTCGCTTGAACATTATGCCACATTCATAATACGAACAGTAAATTACATATCAAAGCTAATTTACCCTGAATTAAAGCTGTTTGTGGTTAGTATATATAATAAAAAAAATATACTGTATGTGTTGTCAGTATCATAAACCTAGACTGTATGTGTGGTCAGTATCATAAACCTAGACTGTATGTGTTGTCAGTATCATAAACCTAGACTGTATGTGTTGTCAGTATCATAAACCTAGACTGTATGTGTTGTCAGTATCATAAACCTAGACCGTATGTGTTGTCAGTATCATAAACCTAGACTGTATGTGTTGTCAGTATCATAAACCTAGACTGTATGTGTGGTCAGTATCATAAACCTAGACTGTATGTGTTGTCAGTATCATAATTCTAGACTGTATGTGTGGTCATTATCATAAACCTAGACTGAATGTGTTGTCAGTATCATAAACCTAGACTGTATGTGTTGTCAGTATCATAAACCTAGACTGTATGTGTGGTCAGTATCATAAACCTAGACTGTATGTGTTGTCAGTATCATAAACCTAGACTGTATGTGTTGTCAGTATCATAAACCTAGACTGTATGTGTTGTCAGTATCATAAACACTACAACAAATTACTGATAATTGTGGTAAAGACTAAGTTATATGTGTGTTCAGTATGATGAAAACTATACCATATGTTTGGTCAATATCATCACAAACTAAACCATATGTATGGCCAGTATCCTATAAACTATACCGTATGTGTGGTCAGTATCATAAAAAATGTACGATATGAGTTGTCAGCGTCTTAAAAACTATGACATATGTGTAGTCAATATGATGAAAACTAAACCATATAGTGGCCAATATCATAAAAACAACTATACCATACGTGAGGTCAAAATGATAAAAAAAAGTAAGCCATATAATAGGGGGCAGGGGGGAGGGAGGGGGGTGGGTGTTGTGACTTACAACTCTACCTTTGATGTCGCCCACAAATTAGGGCATTAATAAATAACCGATTTTTTGTTTGTTTTTGTTTAGTTGTGTTAAGGCAATAAAAGTCCTACGAGGCCTGCCTTACCAGTTTGAGAACCCTAGGCAGCATCCTTTTTTTTTTCTCGCCTATCCATCAGAACGAGTCTGCGTTAAGCCTAGTGCTGTGGCTCTCAATCGGTGGGCCGCAAAAGAGTTTTAAGGTGGTCCCGAGACAAATGTTAAAATGTACAATTAAGGTGATGAAGAATGTAAATGTGTACATTGTACACAGCCCCGTAGCGTGAAAATTCTACAGCAGGGGCCAGGCAATAGCAGGGGAGGGGGGGCAGGTAATACATTTTACTAAGTAGAGCACATAAGCAAAGGGGGCCAGACAAAACGCCCGCCCCCCCCCCGCGCCCCCCCACCCCTCTACGGCCTGATTGTACAGCTACAACTCTATCTCTTTATATATGTTCGAAGCTAAAAGTTTGAGCACCACTGGTTTTGTGCATTTTAAAACCTCGGGGAATCTCGGTGTGTGTTACTGACCCATAACAATGATTTCAATTATTCGATCTGAATAGTCCGCCTTTCATCCACTCACGTTCTTACAATAAACTAAAAAGTGTTGTTGTTTGTTGAATTAAAACTTTTTTTTTGTTTTAAATTTTAAAAATTATAAAATGTATTAGAAGTATATAGTGTATTTGAATTTATAAAATAAATTGAAAATTATAATTATATATATATATATATATTTGCAAGGCGTAACACGGGTGGTCACGCTTGAGGGCAAAGACAACCGTATTCCGCATTTTCACAAGTGATGCGCAGCGTGACAAAGGACAACACCACATTCAGTTTAACAGTGTAACATATAATAAAATACTAATATGATGATAGCCGCACTAAACCCAAGAGAGAGAGACAGAGAGAGAGAGAGAGAGAGAGAGAGAGAGAGAGAGAGACAGAGAGAGACAGAGAGACCCACTGGTTTACAGCATCACAATTTTGATCAACTTTACATCTTCTGAACAGTTTATGAAAACGTTTTACAATAACGGGAATTTATAGAATATTTTTATAATTTTACTACAAAACAATTTTTTTGTTCTTTTTTATGATTGTTCATTTTGTTTAGAATTTGAGTTTAAAAATCTGGTCACTTTTTTTTTATTCAAAACAAACTCATTGGTGTAACTAATATTAATGGGTAGTGACTATAATATAATGTAAATTATTTTTCCCCTAACGGTTTTTTTCGTACATACGCCAGCGCTCAGAGCCGTAGCTAGCTGTTGGGGCGTCCTGTGAGAGTTACATTTTTATAGGGCGCTCTCCTGCCAATTTTAAAGAGTTCCTCCTAACTAGTTCGGTATCCTTTGCCGACGCTGCAGGGAGGTGGAGGAAACCGTGGATCATGTGCTTTTTTTGGGTGCCCCGGGCTGGCGGACCACAGGATGGTGGACCAGTCAGGTAGCTTGCTGGTCATTGGCCTTTATGGCAGTCTCCAGATGTTGAGAGACACAGCGAGTTTGATCTCACGTGCTCTAAGAGACTAAGTCTCAGCCCACAGTTATCACTGAGAGAGTTAAGAGAAAGAGAGAGAGAGAGAGAGAGAGTTCGGCATCATGTGCCGTCGCACAACCCAGCAGTACCACTGCCTAAGCTACTGCCGGAGCCTAACTGATACAGGTAAGTCTGATTATAACATGGGTTATTATATTGATTTTTACATTGTTGACTTCATTCTCTACATAGAACAGGGAGGGCTATGAGCAACAAAAAACATTCAAATCCATGGAGAAAGAAAAGTCTTCAGCTCACACATTTTTTATCGGTATGTATCACGTGGATTGGCTGCATCACTTGACGTCATCACACAATCCCAGGTGATCGGAAATATGTAATGATATTGCGTACATGACGATGTAAACGGCGTTTATATAAGAAATGTAAAGCGCACGGACGAGGTGTAAATAATTCAACAGTTCTGTCCTAACAATTCATTCGTTCGGTGGCGGTTTATATGGGGAGACAGTGTTGCACTGTGAGTACTGTGGTCAGCTGTGAACTCAGGCCAGGATTTTTGTTTCGCGTGTGCGGACAGTGACCGTCAGGGGGGGATCAGTGCAGTTAGATATATTCGTCTTGACTAGCAGTGTAACCACTTGTAGTAATCAACGCAGTAACAAACGGAGTAACCAACGGAGTAACCAATGGAGTTACTAGCTATGCGTGTGAGACGAACACTTAAACTGCCACCGCCCCCCCCCCCCCATTTCGTTGCGAAAATGTTCTCAAACGACACTAGATCCGATTTTAAGTGCGCCCGGTCCCACTGACATCATTCACAAGGGTACCGCTAAGCCCAAATTAAGGTACCGCTTCTATTTGCAAGCAGCTGTTGACCTAATGAGAAGAACGCCATTTGGTGACCACCTTGACACCGTCTTAAAATAAGTGCAGCATTCAACCGATTTCCCCCCCCCACTCCCCCCCCCCCCCAGACCTAGTTACGCCACTGGTTGTGGCATAGGTGATAAGACTGTTCTATCGGTCGAGCGTAAAAAAATTCAAGCCCCTGTTGAAAAGGAATTTATAAGAATAAAAAAAAAACTATAACTGGGACACACTTTGTTGTATTGATTTTTTTAGCCCTGATTTATGTGCACTCACTTATGTGCACTAATTTATCTGCACTCACTTATGTGCACTAATTTATGTGCACTCACTTATGTGCACTAATTTATCTGCACTCACTTATGTGCACTAATTTATCTGCACTCACTTATGTGCACTAATTTATCTGCACTCACTTATGTGCACTAATTTATCTGCACTCACTTATGTGCACTAATTTATCTGCACTCACCTATGTGCACTAATTTATCTGCACTCACGTATGTGCACTGATTTATCTGCACTCACTTTTGTGCACTAATTTATCTGCACTCACTTATGTGCACTAAGTTATCTGCACTCACCTATGTGTACTAATTTATCTGCACTCACGTATGTGCACTGATTTATCTGCACTCACTTATGTGCACTAATTTATCTGCACTCACGTATGTGCACTAATTTATCTGTACTCACTTATGTGCACTAATTTATCTGCACTCACTTATGTGCACTAATTTATCTGCACTCACTTATGTGCACTAATTTATCTGCACTAACTTATGTGCACTAATTTATCTGCACTCACTTATGTGCACTAATTTATCTGCACTCACTTATGTGCACTAATTTCTCTGCACTCACTTATGTGCACTAATTTATCTGCACTCACGTATGTGCACTAATTTATCTGCACTCACTTATGTGCACTGATTTATCTGCACTCACGTATGTGCACTAATTTATCTGCACTCATTTATGTGCACTAATTTATCTGCACTCACCTATGTGCACTAATTTATCTGCACTCACGTATGTGCACTGATTTATCTGCACTCACTTTTGTGCACTAATTTATCTGCACTCACTTATGTGCACTAAGTTATCTGCACTCACCTATGTGTACTAATTTATCTGCACTCACGTATGTGCACTGATTTATCTGCACTCACTTATGTGCACTAATTTATCTGCACTCACGTATGTGCACTAATTTATCTGTACTCACTTATGTGCACTAATTTATCTGCACTCACTTATGTGCACTAATTTATCTGCACTCACTTATGTGCACTAATTTATCTGCACTAACTTATGTGCACTAATTTATCTGCACTCACTTATGTGCACTAATTTATCTGCACTCACTTATGTGCACTAATTTCTCTGCACTCACTTATGTGCACTAATTTATCTGCACTCACGTATGTGCACTAATTTATCTGCACTCACTTATGTGCACTGATTTATCTGCACTCACGTATGTGCACTAATTTATCTGCACTCATTTATGTGCACTAATTTATCTGCACTCACTTATGTGCACTAACTTATCTGCACTCACGTATGTGCACTGATTTATCTGCACTCACTTATGTGCACTGATTTGTGTGCACTGACCTATGTGCACTGTTTTATGTGCACTGCTTTATGTGCAGTGTCTTATGTGCACTGATCTATGTGCACTGATCGATTTGCACTGATTTGTGTGCACCGATTTTTCGGGACAGACCAATGACTCTTTCACCCTTGTCATCTTCGTTATATACTGAGTGATAAATTGTCAGGAAAAAGAGTGGAGTAGATTCGACCCTGCCTTCATCAGCATTGTGTGGACACAGATAACACATGTCGAGTAACCCTGCCGATGCACACAATTCACTTTGCATAAGCATGTTACAGACGTGGTGAATGAACGCAACACTGCGTACGACTGTACACTCAGATACCCCAACCACACACACACAAACAAATTATATTTACTTATATGTTACAGTGCATACGGCTCCCAAGTAGTATCATTGTTTTAAATGTGTTTTGTATGTCAACAAGCGCGTCTCCCAGTTATTTATATATTGTCAACCAGGTCTAAAATTCAACCTGAGAAACAGCTGGTTGTTCTTTAAGCATAATTCTATTACTAACTGTACCCTGCAAAACCTTTGCATAGAGTTATATCCCCTTAGGCTTGATCGGTAGTATGCTAGGTTATTTTTTTGGTTTCGGGAAGATCCGATTTTTTTCATGATTGTATTTTAAACTGGAATACTGTTGTATTAATTCTTTACTTTCGATTTAACGCAAACCCCAAATCACTTTTATATATATTATTGATATAATCTTATGTTTCATCAAGTAAAAAAAAAAACAATCATTTTCAGTGGTTCCCAAAGTCTGGTTGTTGGATTAGATTCGCGATGTGGACTCGAGCGTCACAAGATAGAGTCTAGGGCCATCTGTCTAACATAACAACGCACGCTTACATAATACATCAAAAGCTAATAAAGTAAAGCTTACATAATTTCATCAAACCCTTTTGACGTTTTGCTTTGCTAGACCGTGTTGTGTATTGTTGTTGCAGGCCGGGGGGGGGGGAGCCAGAGAACTGAATCGCGGGTTGCAATTGGCTCTAAATATGGCCGAAAGGCCGGACCGAGAGCAGATGTATATGCTATTTTTATGAGCTGATATAAATTGAATGGAAACATTATTGATGTGAGAGAGGCCGAGAATAGCAGAAGGCGGGCCTGATGAAACAGTCTGTCGGGATGTTCTTGGTCTTCGTTCGCCCATGCGCGTGTTAAGAGTCATGCTTACTTAATAAAATGAAACAGTCTCGGTGTAACAATGAAGCACAAGACTAAACACTATTAATGTAACAATCGCTTTAGTACAGCTGGCACTCTTCATGAAAATGTTTTACAATACAGGGGCGGTCAAGAAATTAGCCCCCCCCCCCCACACCCTTGAGGGTTATTTAGAAGTAAAAACAAAAATATGTGGTCATGAGGTCAAGCGTTCTACTGTCGATCGGAGGTTGCCGGGCTCGGTTGCTAGTGAAGACCAAATGAATATTTCAGGTCATGGTGACAGTGCCCAGTAATATCTCCCGTGTTGCCTCTATGGCAATTGCACTATCGGCTGTGGTGGTGATGAAAGAAAGGGCACACAATAAAACCAGTCCCTATTAGTGGTTTATAGGATCTGAGAAATTTCATCTCATCCTTACAAGGACATCACGCACATAAAATATAATCTCGCAAATATAGGAACATCAGTCCCTCAATCAAATGACCTAATTCTCTAAGATGGAAATGTACAGAAATCAGGCAGAGTTCCAGATCATCGAATCCACTTATACTACTTCCACGCACCACTCACAGACACATACGTGAACCTACAAAACACATTTACATACCAATAAATGTAATATTAATAATCAAGGCTGACCATTGAGAATCTAGGTCATTGTCCGAAAAAAAACGACTTCAGAAACCGTTAACCCACAACCCCCCCCTCCAATAATCATAACCGTTACGACCATTGGCCATTCGACCATAAAATGTCACCATTGACCAACCGGAATATCTTAGCGTCGTCCGCTATTAACCGTCTAGGCGAAAGCCCTCTTGCACAAGGGCATTAACCAATAACGGCATGAAAAATTAATCCTTATTTATACAAAGTGATGTAAATAGCCTTCAATAGGTCGCCTCCCTTACTTGCCACGTCATAAGTATACCAATGAAAGCCTGTGCAGTGTACGCCCTTTTTCGGAAATTGCTGTATTATAGATTTGGTTTCTTTTCTTTTTAAGAAAGTGTTGTTATTAGCTTTTGACTTATACAGTACACCAGAGGTTCTTAAACTTATGTACTCCGCGAACCCCCACTTGAAAAAAAAATTTTTGACGGACCCCATACCAACTGTAGGTACTTTACGTCATTTTATTAGTTAATTTCTGGCTTACGATCTCATAAGGACAAGGATATATGATGAATATTTCTAACAGTGATTGGTGAATAACGATTTTTTTGCATATTATAGAACACATTTTATTAGAAATTATAATATTGAAGAAAGAAAATATAAACATTGCCATTGCAACAAATCTCACAAATTATAATGGGTACTTACATTAAATTTTTATAAATATTTAATAAATTAATGAGATGGATGCAGTTGTTTTCTTGAAACAAGAAGCTCAATATGTGGCTTAATACTGGAAACTTTTATTCTAAGATCCGGCTCTATATTTAATTTGTTTCTATATTTAGACTTAATATAAAATAGTTCCGAAAAAGCTTGTTCGCATAAATATGTTGTGCAGAATGGAATCAAATGTTGAAGTGCTTTATTTGCAAGCGCAGGGTAATCTGACCTGAGAAGTAACCAAAAGCTGGTCAATTCAGTTTTGTTGAATTTTAGTTTATAAGTCGTATCACATGATAATTCCGCGAGAATATCTTGTTCAGGTGCAGATAAATATTTAGCATTTGCAATTTTCATGTTAAATGGATCTCTGATCCAGTTATTGCAAGGATCAGGAGTAGGAAAATACTTCCTGAAGTTACTTTTCAAAGTAATTAAATGTTCAACAAGTAATTGACGCGTTGGAATAAGCAATTCTTCACTGGAGCTTTCTATGCAATCATTGAGAGTTGGAAAAGACTCATCATATACACCGTTCTGGATGCGTTTCAACAACAAGTCGATTTTTTTAATAATTGCTATTTTATCTTCAACTTTAAATATATTTACAACAGTACCTTGCAGGCTCAAATTAAGTTCATTCAATTTTGTAAAAATATCAGTCTAGTAAGCCACCTTAGCTAACCAGTTAAAGTCATTGAAACATTCGGTCAGCTCAAAATGCGCATCTATTAAGAACAATTGTATTTCATCTCGAAGCTCAAAAAGGCGAATGAGTACTTTCCCGCGGGACAACCAACGTACATCTGTGTGTAATAATAAATGTGTATGTTGACTACCCATTTCCTCACACAAAATTTTAAAAACTCGGGAATTAAGTGGACGAGCCTTAATGAAATTGACAATTTTAACAACTTCGTCTAATGTTCTTTTCAAATCTGGTGACATTTTTGGCTGCTAATGATTCTCTGTGAATGAAGCAATGATTCCAAACAGCCTGAGGCGCAACATTTTTAATACGAGCAATAAATCCAGTTCTTGTACCTGACATTGCACGAGCACCATCAGTGCAAATTCCAACACATTTTGGCCACTCTATTTCATTTTTGGCTATAAAATTATTCAAACTGTTAAATATGTCATTAGCTGTCGTTTGTGAAGGTAGTGAATCACAAAACAATAAATCTTCTTGTATTTGATTTTCTAACTCATATCTAATGAAAGCTAACAAATTGGCATTATTAGTGACATCAGTACTTTCATCCCATTGTAATGAGTAATAGTGACTTTTACGCACTCTAGATATTAATTTCTCTTTTATATTACATGACATGTCTTGAATCCTATTCTTAACCGTATCATTTGATAATGAAATCAAATTTATATCGTTTGCTGCTTTAGTTCCTAACATTATATTTGTAATTACTTTTGTAGCAGGAAGAATTAATTGCTCTGCTATATTATGCGGCTTTCCTGCTTTAGCAATAAGTAGGGCTACTTCATATGATGCCATTACTGCTTTCTTATTCATACTACCAGTTGCCGTCTTTACCATCATATTCTGACTTGAAGTAAGTTCTTGTTTTTTCATTGTAAAAAAATCCATAGACTAACATGCTCGCCGTGCTTTGTTTGTAAATGACGTCTGAGATTAGCAGGTTTCATACTTTCATTGGATAAAATATCGTGACATAGAACACAGACTGGTCTTTCCACATCATTCTTGCAAATATAAGTAGATCCAAATGATAAATAATCGTCCATATAATTTCTAATTTTGCGTTTCTTGGTAGAGTTTGCTGTTGATGCCTCCTCATCCGATTCTTTTCGTTTCTGTGGTGAACCAGTTTGTAGCCAACGATCCATTTTATGGAGCAATTTATTAACATTGAACTAAAATAAAAAAAATAAAACGAATTATTATTTATCAAATGTATTACTACTATTCATATAACAATATTTTACCTTATCAAATTTGACTTATCAAATCAATTTTCACGATCACAACACTTGGAACTTGAATTAACAAAACTGTTACAATTGGAATATATACAAATCAAAAAATTCATGCGCCATCAAATTAATGAATATTTCGAGTAACAATTGTAATTCCATTAAAAACTAGCGGCAAGTATAGCAGTCTTTTAGCAAACCCAATGCTTCCAAGTAGGCATATAATAAAATTTTATAAACATGTGACATATTTGTGAGGTTTTTAAGCTTTATATTTTATAAAATATTAAATTCTAAATTTATCATGGCAACTGTCAAAACACATTGCAAAATGGCGTGTCCAATCAAGACCCACAGACAGGGTCCTTTGCGTCACGTGATCGAGTTTATCAGCGCCACCTACGCTTCTGCGGTACAAATATGCAAACTACAAAATTTACCATTTCCCGTCATTTAACTTAAACATCCGTAATCCGTGATGCAAACGACATCGACACCCGAAACTAGCAACACGCAACGCGGTAAATTTTCGAGGGTAGGATATACTTAAACAATGAACTTTAAATATTTATATATGTATATATTTTACGATGATTTTTTTTTCAAATGGCTTTGCGGACCCCCAGTAAAGGCTTCGCGGACCCCCAGGGGTCCGCGGACCACAGTTTAAGAACCTCTGCAGTACACAATTATGAGTTTTATCAAAGCCAGTGCTTTTGTACACTTCATGGGAATTCATTTCTTGATACAGTGCTGCCGTAAGTCGGGGAGGGGCAAGGGAGATAACACATACTAAGACCTCCTGACCTTAGAGACTATCCGGTACTGTAATCTGCTATAACATAACTTTGCAATTGGTGGAGAGCATATGATAAAAGGGGGGACATAAGCTGTGTGGTGTTCATCACACGCAAAATATTAGCTGGCGACAGACGTGGTTAATCCCTTATTAAGCCATGCATAATTCCATATTAGACATTAATCCCAGCTGGGACCATCGAAATAGCGATGTGACGTCCGTCGCAATACAAAACACGCCATTTTTCTCTAAACAACGTATTACGGTTTGAGTTTGGATAACGATATTTAGAAATTACAGACTTTATAGAATGCTCATAAAGAAATTACAGACTTTATAGAATGCCCATAAAGAAATTACAGACTTTATAGAATGCTCATAAAGAAATTAGACACTTTATAGAATGCTCATAAAATGGCTAGAATGAGGATGGGGATGGTGGAAGGTGGGGCGGGCAAGTGAATCGGACGAAAAAATGGTAATTAGCTACCGTAATTACCAACTAGTTCACTAATTCAATCAAAAATTGTCCACGCTTTCTTATTACCAAATATGATTCCTTATGAATCGTCCAATCGCTAATTGATTAACATTGTAAACTTGGAGGAGGGGCGGAGCAGACGGGAGAGGGGAAACAAATAATATCATATCTCACCTCTTCCCGCCCTCTCTTCTTGTGTAGGGAAACCTGTCCAGGGGGTCGGCGAACGAGTGTCCAGGGGGGTCGGAAATGTGTCCAGGGGTCGCGGGCCTAATTGTGTTCGTAACTTTAACAGGCGGGTTTGACAAAGTGAAGATGGATGGTTTGTTGACTAACACTACTATAAATTAAATGCAAACGTCATAACATAAGAGGCTAGTGTTGTGCTGGCGTTGTAGTGTCGTGCTGGTGTTGGGCTAGTGTTGGGCTAGTGTTGGACTAGTGATGTGCTGGTGTTGTGATAGTGTTGGGCTTAACTCTGAAACGAGCAGCCAGCAGCGGGCCGGATTTAACAGTCTGGAAGGCCAGATTTGGCCCGCGGGCTACCCTAGTCGCTACACTAGCTAATCCCCTTTCCAAAAGGCCGCCATTGTGAGGGCCCGACGAATACACAGTGCGCACGTTACCGGTGTCGCTGGTGAACGGACCCTAAGAGAATGAACTCATAATTATGTATTGCACCGGTGCGGCAAACAACTTCTACGCATGGTCATAACGGCGTCATTCAGTTTATCTGACGTGGTGTGAGGCATGGTGTCAACTGTGTCATCAGTTTGTCCGACTTGGTGAGAGCCATGAGCTCAAATCCCAAAAGAAGCTATCCCACTTTAGCTGCTTCGAACTCATATCTGTTATCCCCTGTAGCTCCTACATAGATAGCCATTGTGACCCGTAATTGATGGGCATTTACAAAACAAAACACAAAAACCTAATGAATACATCGACACTCAAACCTGGGTTTCCGTATCGAGATATTATCAAACAGTTAACAGAGCACTCTAACAGAGAAACCTGAAAGATATGGCAGATAAGTTTTATCAAATTGATAGGTCACGTCTGCAAGTCCAGAAAGTACATTAGCCCCGGCTAACGGAAAGGACAGTGCCCTGTAGAAACTGTTTACTGTTACACCAGATTGATGTCGAAGCATTACTTTCATGCCTTTTTTTTTATTTTACGCAAGAAATCTTTCAGATAATTCGAAGTGTTATACCAAAATAGGTCCATTAGATAACATAGACACAATTATTTAATTACCCTCTTATATTTTTTATATTTATTAAAAGAATGAGTTACACATATATTAAAACATAAGATAACAGTGGCTAAATGTGGCTTGGGTTATTTAATAACGGTTATTGGCGGTCAAGTGAATCAGTTGTAATGACCAAGTCTCGTCAGATTAACTGATGTTGCCTGCCCATGCAAATGTTTTTAATACACAAAATACCGGAATGCAGTTTTCATGAACCTAGAACAAGCTGTTACATATACTGTTAATATGTTAATATTTTAATATATGGGTTATCGTTAATTAACATTGTTCACCTGCGACGCAATCTGGTTTTCACCCATACATTCAAAATGTGCCTGCACGTAGAAGTGAATATAACGGCCAACTTATAATTCTAACTTTATAAAGGGGCCCAGTGTTTACGCGTTGCGGGCCCCCTCCACTTCTTAGTCCACATCTGCCTACACGAAGTTTTCTATCTGTACTGAAACAAAGACAAAAATATTACAGCTATAAATAAATGACGTTACATTCCAGACTGAGGGTCCCTGGTTCGATCTCTGGTGAGGACCAATGGATCTTTCAGGTCAAGGTGAAAGTTACCGCTATATCTCCCGTGGTGTCTCCATGGCTATTACACCATCGGCTATGGTGGTGATGAAAGAAGGGAACCATAAAAATACAGTTCCACTAGTGGTTTATAAAATTTAAGAGATTTCATCTCATCCTTACTGGGTCATCACACACACACACACACACACACACACACACACACGCACACACACACACAGAGTATCGCAATCAGCAAAAAAAAAATGGTATCAGTGAAGTTGATACCCCGATCCAACTGACAAGGGAGCTCAATCTGTTTACTAGGTACGTTCATTGTTTACCTGATGCGTTAAGAATAGAAAAAATAATAATAATCAGAAGCGAAACTGGAAATCAGAAATATCGGAACCTTTCGGGTTGTCTGAATCATTCAGTATTTGATTCACTGCCCCCCCCCCCTCCCGGGTCCAATCAATAGACATTATGGCCCTTTAAATATTTGTTTACAAGTAATAAACTCACCTAGAGAATATGTATTTAACCACAGCGCGAGATCCATCGATTCAATGATAACCAGTGAACTCGACATATGTTACCTTGGCATCTCATTAGCAACCATGTGACAATGATAGAAAGAAAAAAAAAACTCAAATTCTTAAAATAGCCAATGACCTACTTTTGTATTATTAGCCGGCGATGGCGGAACTTTTGAAAAAAAAAATGTCGCCTGTTGATGTCAAAGGGCGTTAAAGAAAATGCACCAGTATCTTATCGCACTGTGATATCAGACTAACTAGAGGCGCTGTTCTCAACCGGTGGTAAGCTAAAAAATTTATTTTCAGAACCACTGAGCTAGAAAACAAAGAAATATTTTTTAAAGTGTATTTGTTTGTGTGTGTGTGTGTGTTTTATTTACTTATCTGGCTATTCTAGACATTAAATTGGATTAAGTGTATTGGCCAGGAAAGGTCCACTACTAACTGGGTGAGCACTAAAGTTTACACTGGGCTCACTTTGATAATGGACTGCTTTCGATGCTTCACTTACACCAATACATCGATGAAGTCTTTTTTTAATGCATGGTACTAAACACAAAGACATACCTTTATAAACCCCAATGCCGAATACTTCTAAATACAAAGGTAAGATAAAATAAAGGAAGAATTAGTGTGAACACGAAACACGTATTAAAAAACTGGGTTAGGGTTAGGTACGGGATAAATTATGAAAATAGGTCATAGGCACTTGTTGCTAGATAAAGTTGTATTGTAGGCTCTGACCTGCAACTCTCCTGGATAACAAGGAGGACAACACCGTTACCTAGGACCAAGTAGAAAATTGCATCTTTAAATACATATATTTTTATAGCCACTATTAGAGTACTAGCTGTACCCTGCAAAACCTTTGCTTAGAGTTAGGCTTGATCGGTTAGGCTCGGTTATTTTTTGGTTTCGGGCAGATCCGATTTTTTCATGATTGTATTTTAAACTGGAATACTGCTGTATTAATTCTTTACTTTCGATTTAACGCAGAACCCAAATCGCTATTATTTATATAAATAAATTACATTATTTTTTTTTTAAATCCAGTGAACAAGAAAGGTTTGAAACAGTTCGGTCCAAAATTAGGTTAGTCTGAAGTCTTAACATAAGGACCGCATAACGAATGACTGCGTTGACATAAACTAATATAAATTGAATGCAACCGTCCTAAAGTAAAAGTCTATTGTTGCGCTTCACTCTGAAGCTAGTGGCTCGAGATAAACAGTTCTCTCGACCTGAAGGTCCCAGGTTCGATCCTCGCTGAGAGTAAATGAATTTTTCCAGGTAGTGGTGAAAGTACCATTTTTTTTTGTGTGTACTTGGCATTAGTTGATGATGACATAATCACCAATGTATGTATTGTAGGATGCGAGAATTCAACCTTGAAGTCACTAGTTTAGTTTGTTTCCGGTTTAGAGTGAGGTTCTGAGGCAAAGTTACCAAGTCTAAACACCCAGCTTAAATTGCGTTTCTAAAATTAGTTGATGAAGCGTGGCCTTTGTATTGGCCACGTATCTATGTCTCCCGTGGTGTATCCATGGCCCCAGTGCTCTTGACTACAGTGTGGATGAAAAAAAGAGCACCATAAAAGTTGTATCATTTTTGAGGAACGTAAGAGAAAAATTATTGAATAAATTTAAAGCTTCAGTGATTAGAATATACTCAACTAAATATACCTTTACATTAGCTGATAAGCGGAAATAAATCAATAATTAAATATTCTATAAATTAGGATTATAATTTTATTAATGGTAAATTATGCAAATATTTGTAAGATGTATAGTTTTTTTTTCTTTTTTTAAAAGCTTATTCTAAAACAAACAAAAATGTAAGATTTATTAGAAGCAAAAAATATAAAACAAAAAACGCAAGGAAAAAAAATCGGTTAGAAAGATTTAAGACGAAAAAAACAATATCTTGGATTCTATATACGCAAGTAGGAAATAATGTCTGTTTTCATTATCAGTTTTTCCCGCCTGCTGCTAGCTGTATATTGAATTCCCGCTAATTCTACAAATATTATTCTTTATTTCGCCCATCACTCAGCCCTTTCTATTTTTCAATTTCTCGTTGTTGCTTTCTCTCCCCCCTCCCTCACATTTCGTTTGTACGAAACTCGACTTAAACGAAGCCTACAAGTCGGTTTTGAGGTTTACCTGTGTATCTCAATTAAACCCCCCCCCACACACACACACCCTCTACCCCCACCCTTATTTCGTAGGACGTCACGTCGAAAATCTCACAGAGAAACGTCAGAACATAGAGAGGAACGTCAGAACATAGAGAGGAACAAGATTATAATGAAAGTGTCGACTGTGATTGGGTAAAAGAAAGCGGGGGCGGGGGGAGGGGGGAAAGAGAAAGGTGCACTGTGGTACGGGGTGGAGATTGGGTGTGGGGGGTGGGGGGGTAATAAAAATAACAGTACAGGGTGCGAATCTAGGTAATTGGAGTATAATAATAACTTTATACTGGCTCTGCTGAACGCATTTAATGAAATGTTCCTGAAACTTTGCAGGTTCATTAAGGTCGTGTGGTGATATCATTAACTCACCTTTGTGAGCTCTGTTTTGTTGGGTGTCAAAATTAAGGAATGTATTCCCCTCCCTCCCCCTCTTCGTTTCCAAACACAAACACCATACCACCAAACGACCAAACCACCATAACAACATAACACCATAACAAAACAACACCGTAACACCATAACAACATACCACAATACCACCAGACCACCATACCACCATAACACCATAACAACATAACAACATACCACAATACCACCAGACCACCATACCACCAGACCACCATAACATCATACGACCAAACCACCATGCCACCAAAACAAACATAACAAAACAACACAATAACACCATAACAACATACCATAATTCCACCAGACCACCATACCACCATAACACCAGGCCGTCATATCACCATATCGTCATACGACCTTACCACCATAACAACATAACATCATATCACCGTGCAAGCATAACACCCCTTTCACGATAACTTCTCTCTCAGCATCAATGCCTACTGATTGGAAAGATCATTAAAATGACGTGAGTCCAAAAAAAAAAAAAAATGAACATCTATCGATTAAGAGGAATAAAAGTGAAAAAAAGAAGTGGTGATAGGGAATTCGGAAAGTTACAGGTGAGAATGGAGGTAGGCGTGAGGGACACAGAGGCCTAGCCAAGCCGGGCGATCCCCCCCCCCCAATCTCCCGGCTGTCATTTAAATTGCAACCAGCAATGGGCAGCATTTAGTACACGGCATACGAAAGGGGCACCACTTTAGTGTCTGCCCTCCCCCTCACTGGTGCCACTAATGCTTGCTACGACACTGGATATATTGAAAGGGGCATAAGTTGTATATATATATATATATATATATATATATATATATATATAGAGAGAGAGAGAGAGAGAGAGAAAGGGAGAGATAGAGAGAGAGACGAACAAGGGCAAAGAAGAGAGAGGATTCGGAGGGATAGGCTGACGGGAAAAAAATAAAAAAAAATAGAAAAAGCAGTCCGGAACTAGGTCAGTAGCAGTCCGGAACTAGGTCAGCAGCAGTCCGGAACTAGGTCAGCAGCAGTCCGGAACTAGGTCAGCAGCAGTCCGGAACTAGGTCAGCAGCAGTCCGGAACTAGGTCAGCAGTTATAATTTAGATTAACGCACCAATGGACTGGAAAAAAAATTGTGACGGGGAACGAAATGTAAAATACATGGGCGAAAGGAATGTTTTCCTCAGGTGTCTGTAGTTAGCTCCCCCCCCCCCCTGCGTTTCATTTGTTCAAGAGATCTGGTAAATTTGTCTAGATTAGCTTTGTTTATTTATGGGTCAGGTCTGAAGAACACATTCCCGCCATATTTGAACTCACAGAAACCTACGGTATTTTATTTTTCTCTATCTTTAGTCCGTCAAATATTTCGTTATTTTTTATGCCGTCAGCCGTGGGTTCATAAGCAGGGCCGTGCTTACGTTATTTTGTGCCCTAGATAAAGACATATTTTGGGACCCCCCAGTCAAAGATGTAATGGGGGCTCTATTCAAAGATATATTTGGGGGCCAAGACAAAGATATTAAGGGGGGCCCTAGTAAACATACATTTTCAAGCCATAGGCAAACATATATTTGTGGGGCCCATGGCAAGGATATATTGGGGGCCCTAGGCAAGAATATATTGGGGCCCTAGGCAAGGATATATTGGGGCCCTAGGCAAGGATATATTAGGGGTCCTTAGGCTAAAATATATTTTGGGGCTCTAGGAAAATTTACATGTAAAGGTCTCTTAAAACTTTGGACCACTTATCATTTTTTACAATATGGGGGCCCGGTCTCAACTTTAAAGTCACGTTAATCTGTAAAATAAAATAAATTGTCCAAACAGGGGGCCCCCAAAGTAAAGGGGGGCTTATTGACAGCCGACAAGTTGGGATACCCATAGATCGACTCGAGTATATATCGACGAGTGAGTGCAAGAAGTATTCAGGCTTACAGCTGAGTTGTGCTGTCATATTTTATCTTCTGCTTTGATGAATTCTAAGAATTTCATCAATCTTTCCCTCATCTGCATCCCTTGTATCATATCTCTGCTCTCTCTCTCTCTCTCTCTCTCTCTTTCACTCTCACTCTCTCTCTGCCCCCCTCTCCCCACCTCCCATAACCTACTTTATTTCTCACTCTCTATTATAGCTAGATAAACTCTCGGTATGTCTGGAAACTGGTAACAAGAGATAACCGTAAAAAAAAAAAATCATAATATATATAGTCCACACAGAATGTGATACCAGTTACCTGGAAAAAATAGCTGGCATGGAAACTAATTAAACCAGGAATAAAATATAACCCAGGAGAAACGCTCCAGCTAAGAAAGGAAACGTCAGAAAAATGACATCTTGCTTTAAAATTAATAAAATCGGTTTATAATTATGACGAGGGTTTTAAGGTTGGGTTTAACGTTAAACAGAAAGGCGTGAATACCTGTCTTTATCTAATAAGTTTTATATGCTCACATAAATACAAACACAAACACACACAATGTGTTTTCAGTCTGTGTCAAAGACAGACAAGGCAGATAGATAGACCGACAGACGGACGGACAGACGGATGGATATATTGATAGATACAAACATACATACATACATACATATATACATACATACTGATAGACATACAAACATACAAACATACATACATACATACTCATACACACATGTATATACATACACACAAAGACATGTATACATTCATATATTCGTAAATAATTTAAAACATGTATTTAAGCCTTTTTTTTAAAAAAAAAACAAACATTATTGCATATAACGTATCCATAATCCGAACAACCAAGCATTGGACTTTCCAAGCGATAGTTTAAAAACAAAAACTCATCGCACATCAATGTCAAGTATGTGAAGTCTACTTTCATTTTCATGAACCTATTCTGGAATGTTAGCTTGTTGTTGGTTCAGTGCGTTGGGGTGGGTATGACGTCACGATACAAGGGGGCGGGGATAATAATTCTGAGGTGATTATAAAAGGAAACTGAACATTTCTAATTGATAGTTTGTAAATATTGTATGACTTGACTTACTTGACTTTGGTCCTTGAACTCCTGGCGGAACAAAGGGCATCTGCAATCTCTCTTCTGGACACTCTGTTTTTCCAGCCCCCCCCCCCACACACACAATTTTAGATCTTTTATGAGTGTGTAATGATTTATTATACGGCCTCAAGATATTCTTAGAGAGTGAAATGATAAAAATCACTTCAGTTAATGATAAAAAATAATATACGCATATTTTAGCCAATACAATATGTCATGTAGCGATACAGCTTTTGCCCGAAACTTCCTTATAGATAGAAGACCAAGTAGGGAACCCTCCCCACCTGCCAGATAGGTCATTTCCGTTATTATTTTCAATTAAATCAGGCGTGTGAAGGGTACAGGTAGAACGGATGATATCGCTGGTCTAATTTAAATTATCTGATAAAATATTCATGAAACATGAAGCGTCTATCGCCATATTATCTCCATATATTGTTGTATTGGTTGACATCTTTATGACGTGTCGTCTGGCCACTCCCCCCCCCCTTCCCACGATTTAAATCATTTAAGCATTCACAGATTGCAACATCCACAGATCACATGATTCACAGGTCGCAACATCCACAGGCTGCAATATCAATAGATTGCAACATTCACAGACTGCATCATCCACATAGGGGCTGTCCATTAATTACGTCAACAAAATAGAGGGGAAAGGGGGGGGGGAGAAAATTTTTGACAATTGTTGACAAGGGGAAGGGGGGAGGTCAAGAAAAGTTGACGTCAACAATGTTACTTTTTTAAAAATTTAATATAATTACTTAATAAATAGGAAAGTTAAGCAGCGTTTGTAGTCCTGTGTTACACACTCGCTTAATATTCAGTATTTTAATTAAACTAACTATACTCCTACTAATTTTGCCACATAAACATTTTGGAAGCCACCTTTTTTTTTCGGGGGGGGGGGGTGTAATCAAATGTTGACGTAATTTTATAGGGGGGAGGTCTCTGGAAGTTTGACAAGTTGTTGACAAGGGGGAGGAGGGGAGGTAAAAATCGCCAGAAATTTGTTGACATAAATAATGGATAGCCCCATACTGCTATATCCGCAGGTTGCAATATCAACAAATTGCAGCATCTACATGTTGCTATATCCAAAGACATCATCAGCATCATCATCCACAGGTTGCATCATCCACAGTGTGCAAGTTAAATTCCACCAGGTACGATAAACAAAGTGCATTATGTTATTATGTTGACAAATCAAATTTTCTAAGTGCATTTAGAAAGACAATAATAATTTACATTATTACCTACATTCTGATCTAATACATAAAAGGGGTTGGGCATTAATTAAATAAACAATGTACCCAATCTTCATAAGGGAACTCTATGAGTCTCCGATAATTTGGCGAGAATTGACATGTAGGATATAAAGAGATTTACATAGAGACAAAAAACAAAAATGGCGGACATTCGACGGACTTTTTATTTCTTTTACGTAATTCATCATTATGGAATCGTTAGGTCATCAAAGGGAGGTAATTACGAAAAACTTGGCGGAATGTTATACCGCGAGTGACTGGAAATTAGATCAAGACTGTACAATGTACATGAGAGATGGGTTGTGGGGGGGGGGGGGTAGGGGGGACAATGGAGGTTTTAAAAGGGAGCCAGAAAGGATGGAGGAGGTGACGTATTAGGGTTGGGCAGTGCGAGGGGTGAGTAAGTGCGAGAGAGAGGAGTGAGCTAGTGTGTGTTTGGGTTGGGGGGGGGTGGAGATCTTGTGGAGTAGATAGCTAGGTAAAGCCCTCCCCCCTTCCCCTCCTGTACAGCTAATAAATATCTCAGATAGACTTGATGGACGAGGGCAGAGGCGGTGTTGGGGGGGGGGAATGTTATTGACCCAGAGTTCTCTGTATCATCTGGAAATCGACGCAGCCCTTCCCCCCGGCCCCCCCCCCCCCCTTCCCCCCCCCCCCCCCACAACACACCTCAAGGCGAAGCCTCCGTGGGAATTCCGTGAGAGTTGTTGATTCGAAACCAGCGGCTCAAAAAAATCAAATGAAGTAACGATTTCTAGTTGCGTAACTGGGCGTGGGGGGGGGGGGCGCAGCGCTGCACTAAAGCTCAGTTTATCTGCCGGGATGATGAGACTTAAAGTCTCTTAGAGCCAGTGAGCGCTCCCCAGCCCCGTAGCGTGAAAATTCTACAGCAGGGGCCAGGTATTCTACAGCAGGGGCCATACCAATAGCTGGAAAAAGTACTCAGTTACTTAGTAGAGCAAACAAGCAGAGGGGGCCAGAAAAAAACACAGGGGTGTGGCCCAGCTCCCCTGCCCCCCCTCACGCTACAGGCCTGGAGTTCTCCTCCCACCCCTCATAATTTAGTAGCCCTCCTCGGGTACGGTAATGATCGGGGCGGCCATTCTCGGTATACGCCACGGGGGCGCAATAAAATGATTTACATCATCGACAAGTTCCTTGACAAGAACTAACAACAACAAAAACAAATATCTGATCATTTTATTTGTTTTTTGTGAGGAAAAGGAGGGGGGAGGAGGCGAGTTAAGCAAATCATGTCATGGTTGTTTGTGTCTCAATCATGTCATGGTTGTTTGTGTCTCAATCATGTCATGGTTGTTTGTGTCTCAATCATGTCATGGTTGTTTGTGTCTCAATCATGTCATGGTTGTTTGTGTCTCAATCATGTCATGGTTGTTTGTGTCTCAATCATGTCATGGTTGTTTGTGTCTCAATCATGTCATGGTTGTTTGTGTCTCAATCATGTCATGGTTGTTTGTGTCTCAATCATGTCATGGTTGTTTGTGTCTCAATCATGTCATGGTTGTTTGTGTCTCAATCATGTCATGGTTGTTTGTGTCTCAATCATGTCATGGTTGTTTGTGTCTCAATCATGTCATGGTTGTTTGTGTCTCAATCATGTCATGGTTGTTTGTGTCTCAATCATGTCATGGTTGTTTGTGTCTCAATCATGTCATGGTTGTTTGTGTCTCAATCATGTCATGGTTGTTTGTGTCTCAATCATGTCATGGTTGTTTGTGTCTCAATCATGTCATGGTTGTTTTGTTTCTCAATTGTAATTTTAAAAAAAAAACAAAAATTAAAGTTAAAACCTTTATCCCCCCCCCTTTAAACACGAATTCCTAAAATACCTCACTTTGTTACAGTGGCGTAGCTTGATGGAGGCGGCAGGGGCGGTCTGCGCCGGGCGGCACTTTTTATTACTCTTTAGGGGGGGCGGCAAAATGTATAGATTAAATTGAAATACCTAAATGAGAGGGCGGTAAAATCGTCTTCCGCCCTGGGCGGCCGATACCCACGCTACGCCGCTGACTTTGTACAACTCTCACATTTTCCCCCCTCATTTTATTTTCCTGTGTTCTTTCTTTTTAAATATGTTTGACGAAATTAATTAGCTACAAAAAAAAGTCATACAATTTTTACAGCAAATTTAACAAAAACTGAGACAAAAAAACAAACATAGTAAATAGAATAAAATGAAATATTTGAATTTAATTTGTGGAGAGAGGGAAGTCTTCTCCCAAATGATTTTATTGACAAATTGCCTGGGAACTTCAACAGACTGGCGCTGCAATTAGAAACTCGCTTGTATCTTTCATCTTGTTTTGTGTCACATTTTTTTATCTGTTTACTTGTTCACGCATCGAGATAATTATTTTGTACACTGTCAAAAAGTTTCAAGCTGAGTTTTAAAAACAAAAAAAAACTAAAAATATATATTTCATGATATAAATAAAAAAAAAATGCATCATTATGTAAAGTTAAAATCTTTCACACCTCAGCACATAGCAGGCTATTTTATCTCCTCCCCCCACCCGTTTCCCCACCTTTACTATTTAGAATGATAAATATATTTATTAAATTTATTTTTTGATTTTTAAAAAAAAAAAATGGGAGGCTGAGGATTGGGGCACTTTTATTTGGGCTCGACGGTCCTCACTAGACATTATCGGCCCTGAAACAATGTACCGGAAGCAGCCACACTTCCTTCCCTCTCTCCTAAATGATCCTGTGATCCAATGATTCACTTTTTTTCAAAGTCCAGATGTGACATGTCCACCAGCTACTGGGGCTCCTCTCTGACCCTTAACCTCCTCCCACCGCGGGCACAAGTTATTTAACAGCAAATCATCATTCATTAACCGCGATTTATTGGTTTTCATGTCTCACCACCGTTATTATATGCCCCCCCCCCCCAGAAATTCGGATGTAAACTCAGCTCTTAGACATCTTAATAGATGTCATTTGTTAATCTTGACTTCATCAAATGTCGGCAAATAAACATTCTCAGCTTACATTTTTAAACAAATTAAAAAAATAAAAAAAGATATAAAAAGATAAACAAGCAAAACCAAAACTAAATAAACAGAGAATAAAACAAACTTCCCTGCATAGTGAAAAGGGAAAAAAAAAATTTCAGCACGTTGCATAAAAAATTTGGCATTTATTGTGTGTAGGTTAGAGTTAGATGGAAATTGACTTGATAAGAATGATAACAACAGAACAGCTATTATTGATTGTTGCGCCAAGGTTCCCCGCTAGTAGAAAATTAGCCTCTTAACGCATTCATTCCTATTAAATTGTGTGTAAATAGGGTCACGAAATACATGTGAACAGCTCTGTATACTAAATCTTTAAAGAATCAATTATTTTGCACTGCATCAGTAGCAAGTGTTGATTAAACGTATGTATATCCATTATATGGTCAGCCAACGTCTATATGTCTACTAGTATCTATATAAATAATGGCGATTTGTGTACTGCGTCGTTAAATCGAAATTAAAGAATTAATACAACAGTATTCGAGTTTAAAATACAATCAGGAACAAATCGGATCTGCCCGAAACCAAAAAATAATCTAGCCTACCGATCAAGCCTAAGGGGATTTAACTCTTTTTTTTTTTTTATTATTTATTTTTTTTTTAATTTTTTTTTTTTTAATTTTTTTTTCTACATTTTTTTTAACGCCGCCATTGCCAGCATGGTAGGGTGTAGTGTGCCTACCACACCAGCACTGTTGGCGGCGCTGATGCACGTCTGCCATGCCTACTGAGCGGCGGGGTGAGTGTACCCGCTATCATCTGCAGGGATGGCAGAAAGATGGGTTTTAATCCTTGCCCAAACTTGCCAGACCAGCAGGGTGTGTGTACTGCCGATCGGCCAGAATGGCAAGGAACGGGGTCTTTCCTGCCACTCGGACAGAGGGAAGGGTGTAGTGTGCCTGTACCCTCAGCCCAAAATGGCAGGCTGCGCAGGTGTGTTTGAGTGGGACGGAGAGGAAGGGTGTTGTGTGCCGACCACATCCGTCACCTCCGCCAGCTGTGAATACTGCGGTCTTGGATAGTCCTCATTAACCACAGTACCACCACCCTCGCAAGTAATGGTTTTTTTTTCCTGACTAGAGAACCCCTATGATCCATCCCCCGTGGATCATGGTATGTCTCTCAGACCAGGAAGGAGAGATCACAAAAAAAGGGGATTCAACTCTATGCAAACGTTTTGCAGGGTACAGCTGAAGCTAAATAAATTCCACAGTAATAATGTGTGGGTCATAGGTTAATAATATGGTTAAAAGGTTTGCTTATATATATATATATATATATATATATATATATATATATATATATATATATATAAAATAAATCACATTAGCATTTTATAACGCAAGCCATTTTCACAGCTGAACTTTATTGTTTACATCTGATGTAAACATGTTTTCCCATGCTTAACATGCGACCAATGGATTGCTTACCTCCTCACCTATGTTCTAAATATTAGGCAAATCATTATAAATCAAATGTGTTGTCTCACCCTTAACAAAGTCTTTATTACTTTTAACGTTAAAATAAAACTTTTTTTTTTTTGTACTGGAACGTGAAGAAGATAAGCCCGACTAACATTGAACTAGACGTCATTTTTCAGCATTGTCAGATTTAAGTTATAAAGATTCGACCAATAAATTGACCAAGTATGGGCAGAAGTGTATGAGATCTATGGAAAAGTATCGACAGATAGAATCAGAGGAGGATCTAACGGTGGGTTCACTTTGCGCTCACCCAGCTCCCCGACTTCTGAAGGCGACCTCTCAGAAGCCCAAATGTATACATTGAATTCAGATTTAAGACTGAACGGGAGATAATGGAGTATGGTGTGTTTTTTTTTCAAAAAAAAAAAGGGCCGCCAGAATAGGTGGAGTTGATAATGCATTTGGGTTTTAGGGCGAGAGGTATGAAAGATCGTGAGGGAAGTGTACTAGTAGATAGATATGTATATATCCACATCCCCAGCGTCTATCAATATATTCAGTAACTATCTGTTCGAGAACTGCAAGGTTGGCACTTTAAATAAAAAAATAAAGTACACAATTTTACTAAAACGTTTCAATGATTGCAGGCTCTGTACGTTTTATAATTAAAGAAAAAACCAATTGAATTTTAAAATTTCTTTTACAGGCTGAACTTTTTAAATTAAATTTTATTTTATTAATGTACCTTTTTTTTTTTCAAACGAGGATTGCTCGTTGCGTCGTCCCTGCCAAGCTAGTCTCAGGCTAGCTAGTCCCTGGCTAGCACGTTCCTTGCAAGCTATTGCCTGGATAGCACGTCCCTTGTCAGCTATTGTCTGGTTAGCACGTCCCTGGCTAGGACGTCCCTTGTCAGCTATTGCCTGGCTAGCACGTCCTTTGTGTCAGCTGTTGCCTGGCTAGGACGTCCCTTGTAAGCTATTGCCTGGCTAGCAAGTCCATGGTTAGCACGTCTCCCTGGCTAGCACGTCCATGTTAGATATTCCCTGGCTCGCACGTCAATGGTCAGCTAGTGCCAGGCTAGCACGTCCATGGTTAGAGCTAAAGGTGTCTATGTCCATATGTTTCAGTCAAGTCTCACTTGCCGTCTTTATCGATCAATTGATTGTTATAACAAGACACGAAAATAAAATATTGATATCAAAACACCCTCATGGCATTCCTTTTGACAGACGCATATTATGTTAGATATAGTCAAATGTGTGGATTTATGTAAACAGACATATAGACAGACACCTCATTGTTTTCATGGGTGAACAAAATCAGATTATAGCATCATGTGGTTAGGGCTACATCTTGGGGTTAGGGCTACATCATGGGGTTAGGGCTACATCATGGGGTTAGGGCTACATCATGGGGTTAGGGCTACATCATGGGGCTAGGGCTACATCATTTGGGTTAGGGCTACATCTTGGGGTTAGGGCTACATCATGGGGTTAGGGCTACATCATTGGGTTAGGGCTACATCATGGGGTTAGGGCTTCTGAACCGTTTTTACGTTTTTTTCGTGGCCCTTTGAAAAGGGGTCATAGGGAAAAAACACTATATTTCTCTCTCTCTCTCTCTCTTTGTGAATCTTGAGTCTCTCTCTCTCCCCCCCCTCCCCCAAATAATCTTTACAACATAATTTCCCCCAATCGTTAAAATATAGACATTTTAGGTCAAGTCTAAATGAACGTCACAACAGCTGGCCACGTAAGCAGAAGGAAACTAGTTTGACTATCTTTGAGAAGTGCACCACTGACAGCCTGTACACATTATGGTTATGTTCGTCAGTGAATTTAGGCATGCAAACAGAAATGTTCTTGTCCCCGACATTTATATAAGAGAGAGAGAGAGATAGGGTAGGGAGAGAGGGGGTGGGAGAGAGGGAGAGAGAAGGGGGTGGGGAAGAGAGAGGGAGAGAGACGGGGAGGGAGAGAGGGAGAGAGAAGGTGGTGGGGAAGAGAGAGAGAGAGAGAACGGAGAGAGAACGGAGAGAGAAAGAGAGAGAGAGAGAACAGAGAGAGAGAGAGAGAGAGAAAGAGAGAGAGAGAACAGAGAGAGAGAGAGAAAGAGAGAGAGAGAACAGAGAGAGAGAGGTTGGGTGAGTGAGATAGCTATGACCACAACTTTAGATACAAACATGAATATTTATTATATGCTAATACACACTTAATGATTTCTTATGTTAACAATACATTTTTTGGTCAGTTTATTGATGGGCTCATTAACAGATATTAATCTACGAGTTTATGTGATATTGATGCATTGATTCAATTAAGTGAGAAATCATGTGACTTAGAATCGGATCATCTTCAACTAAAAAGCGTGTCTTAATTCTAGGTCTATGATGTCCCATATGTTTCAGATGAGTTCAGATTTCTTCTTATTATTATTTTTCGTGTGTGGGAGGGGGGGTAATGCGACTAGCGAAGCCTGCCCGTGCCGCACCCCCTTGAGGAAACAGGCTGCAGCTTATACTTTTGTCACCTAGCTCTAATAAAACTAAACTATCGGCCCGTCCTTGGAAACTCTTCCAGACTCCCGCGTGCTGCTCTACCCCCCCAAACCACAGTCGGGGCTTCTTCTGGTCAGACGTAGTAGACGTCCCTTGTTTTTTTTTATCAGCCCCCCCCCCCCTCCAAGGCAAACCACATATCTGTGAGACTGGAGAACTTCTCAACACACAATGAAATATTTTACCATAGCGACCTAACCGCAATATCAGATACTCGCCGGCAAACACACATACACACACAGACGCATACTCACGCTCACTCATACACGCTCACAAATATTATGTTTTGTTTATGTATGTGTGTGCTTGTATGAAATACACGTGCACGCTCATGCCGCCACATGTGTGTGGGGTTATATTTTCTAGGTAAACATCCGATGTAGATATAACATGTTAGCTGTTTCCTGTTATTATTAACTTTCCATTCTTCTCGCGCATATGACATATATACATACTATTGTTGTTTTCTTAATGCTGGGGAAAGTGAAAGATGTGGCCAGGACATTCTTTGCATAGAACAGCGTCGTCCTAACTGGCAATACAACTAATCTTCACCATCAGTCCACTCGTGTGTAAATATTATTTTATCTTCGCTCGCAGCGTTAAATAATGAACGTTTAAAGTCATTTCTTGAAAATCGTATACAACTGCCAGGAATCTTGATGTAAAACGAGGAGCGTACTGGATGCAAACCGCTTCGGGTAATATTCTATGTGTTTGACGGCCTCTATGTAACTTTTAAACAATCAACAAATTTAAATACAGACGAGGGCTTGTCAGAGACGGGAAAGTAGCGCGCTCGACTGAAGACCGTAAATCTATTCGTTTGTTACACAAATTGGATTGAGGTTTGGGGCTCTGTATTAGGCAAACAATCTCTTAGAATGCCTCGATTACAGAAAAATGGTTTAATGTTTACATCATCCGACCCCGATAATATTTTGAGATGGATCTGAAATATTTTTAACCCCCCCAATAATTGCCGGGTTAAAGAAATCATGAAAACAATGGACAATGCCTCCAGTCGTCATTGTACATTTTATAAAGGGGATGAATAATTCGCGAAGTTTATAAGTTTGTTTCAAATTTTGAACTTAACTGTTAGACGTTACACAGCGACTGATAATATCCATATCCACATGCACACACACACGCACACCGCCACAACCAAAAAAAAACTTTAAACAATCCTCGCAATGTTTAGAATGTGCAATTCTCTTGCAGCATTCCAGTGCAACCCTTTTTTAGCTCCACGTGCATCAAAAGTTCATAAAGTAAAGGAGACGTGCATAAGATTTATTTTCGCAGGTAATGGAATACGATTGGCTGTTTGCATGTTTGTTTTAAAACGAGGAATGAGGTGCTGCTTGTGATTACTCTGGAATAAATTCAAGCATGAAAGAAAGCCTGCATGTATAACAAACACAGAGTGAGCCTTGCGGAACATTAAACTGGCTTGTCATGTGTAGAATAGTTTGTCATGTGTAGAATAGTTAGTCATGTGTAGAATAGTTAGTCATGTGTAGAATAGTTTGTCATGTGTAGAATAGCTTGTCATGTGTAGAATAGTTTGTCATGTGTAGAATAGTTTGTCATGGGTAGAATAGTTAGTCATGTGTAGAATAGTTAGTCATGTGTAGAATAATTTGTCATGTGTAGAATAGCTTGTCATGTGTAGAATAGTTTGTCATGTGTAGAATAGTTTGTCATGCACAGAACTTTGGGGAGTCACTCACATACAGAGTCATAATAGATCATTTTACAATTATGGAACTCACGTCATTAGCCATGCATACAAGTTGGTCTCACAATATAATGCTTCAACACACAGTAGAAAATTTTGGGATAATAATAATACAGTCATACATAGAACAATAGTCATGGATAGAAAAAAAAAGTCATACATAAACAATAAACAGAGAAATAAGATTAAAGTCAAATGTGAAGCCAAATATGCAATGTGTTTCATACCTATTACCTTCTGTAATATTAGAAATTAATAAGCATAAAACATCCGCATACAATGAACACCCAGCATACATTGAACATCCGGCATACATTGAACATCCAGCATACATTTAAACACCTGGCATTCATTAAACGCCCAGCATACATTGAAAACCTGGCATGTATTGAACACCCAGCATACATTTAAACACCCGGCTTACATTGAACACCTGGCATACATTAAAATCCAGCATACATTGAACACCCAGCATACATTGAACACCCAGCATACATTGAACACCCAGCATACATTGAACACCCAGCATACATTAAACACCTTACATACTTTAAACAAAGTGTCTAACGTACAACATGTTGCCATACACGAAACATTTTGTCCAAAAAATACAATATTTTCCCTCATATATATAAAATTTGATCTTATACAGAATTTTTACTTATATAAAAAAATTGTGTTATACATGTAATATATTTTGATTTTTAGAACGTTTGTTATACATGCATTTACTGCCCCTTCATCATTATCTGGATAGCTGATTGACAGTAAAACCTGCAACGACGCCACAGGTACAATCTGATCCACATGTGGCGCCCCACAAAAGCCAGAAGAGGGTGGCGGTTATGAGGTCTAGTGCCCTACATATTGGCTATCTGGCTGATAATCTCGCCGGCACAAATTATTTGCTTTGTGTTTATCCTTAGCTTTACGCACCGTTCTGAGATGAAAGTAATTATAGCTAAAGAATTCATTCTTCGTGTGTGAGTGTGTTGTGTGTTTTGTATGTATGTGTGTGTTCAAAAAGATAATCATAATTAAAATTTAGCTTTAGATATTGTTATTTAAGCATATCGTCACATCGTGCACCTACTTGGCAGGTAGAAATTAATGAATAATTTTAAGTACACCAAACGTCTGAGATAATCCTGAAAGATGAAATAAAGAATGATTTCCATATTCTTTGGGATAGCGTTTTAATTACATTTACTTTTTTGGCGGGTGTTATTTTTTAATAATTATTATTTTATAATTAAAAAAAAAAACTCTAGATAATATTATAATTTGAATGGTCAACTGTAGCCACTGACCTACACGTAATAGTGTCAGTGGTCAGTTTGTTTATCATACTAGTTCCCCACTATCTCAAGATGACGGTATGCTTAGAGTGGTCATCTGTGTTCAGTGAAATATTTGGGACTAGTTCCCTGTCTTCAGTTCCCACATTTGTTGTTCGCCATTGGTCAGTTATATCAAGTTCTGAAGACGCCCCTCGATTGTGACTTAAAATGTGAAACAAACAAAAAGTTATCAACCACAAGGATCGTATGTCACCTGTTACAACCTACCTTTCTTTTTAAAATAGGGCACGACCCACAAATGATCATGTCCTACTTTTGTAGAGCAGCGTTTTTTTATAGCACCCCCCCTCCACCAAAGAGACCCTCGCTTGGTACTCGCGGTGAGAATAAAACTAACGACTTAGCCTGTCAGTGTTTTTTGAGTGGATTTCTTAGTGAGTAAACAATCAACAATACAATGATATATGTACTGAGATAGATGGGGGGGGGGAAGAGAGGACAATACTGCTTGATATCAACTTCAACTTAGTTTATTGTTTTGAAAAAAGCAAACAACACCTTGTGATCAATATATGCGTACAACATCACCGAGCTTACAATGACACCATGTGAAACTTTGTCAAATTATTGCACCTACTAAGACTACATGTGAAACTTAGTCAAATTACCACACCAACTATGACACCATGTGAAAATATGTTAAATTACCGCACCAACTATGACACTTTTTAAAATCTGTCAAATGAATTAATTCCCTTTTAAAACACGTTACTAATTGCATTAGATTCTGTTTTCAGAATGTCGTTACTGGCAATACCTTATACTAAATGGAGTAGGGAAAAATCTAGACAACCCGGGGAGGGGGGGGGAAATTAGTTCCGGTAATCAATGTAGGGCCTTTTTTTCACCTTGCTACAGCTTTGCAATTCAAGGTCATTGCAAAAATATTAACTTACCTGATCGTATGTTTCCTGTTATCTTCTGAAATTTAATTTATAAGCATTTGTTTACGTAGAAAAAAAATAGTTGGAATGTACCTAACTTGTTTGAAGAGCGGTGAAAGAGCATACATACGAAATTTTCATTTTGAACGGTTAAAGAGCACAACTGTTTTACTGTAGTTACTATTGTTACTGCATTTACTGTTTTGTCTATAGTTACTCTTCATTCTGTTTTTACTGTAGTTACTATTTTTCGTTTACTGCATTTTTTATTTTTAGTCTTCTTATGTGTTGTACCTCTCTGCTGCTCACAGCTGATACCACATGTGGTCTCCCCCACATGACCACATCGTCAACATCCAGTAATATACGTTGTCAACTCAACAACACTTGCACAGAAAAGTGCTCACATGGTGACGAATATTGCAATAGCAGATTAAAAACATGAGTCAGCTAAAGTAATAAACAAAATTTAATACGTAAGAAAATATTTTCTAGCAAGGCAAAAAATGTTCTTTGAAAAAGCACAAAGTTGTATGTATGTGAAAAGTATGAGAGACACAAAGTTGTATGTATGTGTGACAAAAGTATCAAAGACACAAAGTTGTATATATGTGTGTGAAAAGTATGAAAGACACAAAGTTGTATGTAAGGTTGGTCAATTGCTCTTTGTATGACAAAATGTTCTGTGCACGTCTAAATATTTTTAATAAAATGTTCAGTGGCTGGCTAAATTATTTCTTTATGTTTACCTTATTGTAACAGAATTAAATATTTCTTTCAGACCCCTCCCCCCTCCTCCCAATCCGTATTAGACACTCGCTATAGGTCCCGCAAAATGCCAATCGTTCTACGCCCCATTAAAAGCAAATCGCCCAAAGCCCCATAAAACGCCTCTCTTTATAGGCCCTATAAAATGCCAATCATCCCAGGCCTCATATAACGCCTCTCTTCCTAGGCCCCATAAAATACCTCTCTTTTCCTAGGCCCCATGAAATACCAATTGTCCAAGGCCCTATAAAATGCCTCTCTTCCTAGGCCCCATAAAATACCTCTCTTTTCCTAGGCCCCATGAAATACCAATTGTCCAAGGCCCTATAAAATGCCTCTCTTCCTAGACCCATAAAATGTCCCTCATCCTAGGTTCCGCGTAGTTTTTAGGTTTACATGTCCGCCACTACATCTAGTGATAAGTAACATAGTGCTTGTAGCACATTCGATTCTACCACCATAGTTTGTTTCTTCATTAACTAACGAACTCATCCCAGTTAACCACGCACACAGACACACAAACACAGTCTCTTCCATCCATAATTGGAACCGGTCAACGCCCTGAATCTCATTACACTACCCCCAGCCACAGCGCCCACCCACTCGCTACCCCAGCCATAACAACATCTCCAAGGCTAACAGTCAAATGTTAATCATATTGTAGCCGGCCATGGACATTTTGAAATGGTTTATTGACAAAGCCGTTCTTCAGCAGAAAAGGGAAAAAAACAAAACTTAAGCCTGTGTATATCTTATTCGCCCCCCCCCCCCAGGCCCTAGAATACATCCATATTTTAGAGGAATCTCTTCTTTCTATTTCCAGCCTGTCAACTCGGCATGAGATAAACACAAACAGAACAAAACTCGCAGCTAAGTTCATTCTAAATAAAATCTAAAAAGAAAAAAAAAATGATGATATTTGTGTCGATTAACATGGGCATTTTTAAAACATTTGATTGGTCCGTACGTTTTCACAACTCATGTAGCAATGGCTGCCCTTTTCTTTTATAATAACAACAAACCCATCGTAAAGATAATAACGCCATACGTCTATAAACATAATATCCAGTAATAGATTCATTCAATTTATAAAAAAAACAAGCTTTTAAATGTGGCGTAATAATAATATGTATAAAAGCGATTTGGGTTCTGCGTTAAATCGAAAGTAAAGAAATAATACAACAGTATTCCAGTTTAAAATACAATCATGAACAAATCGGATCTGCCCGAAACCAAAAAATAACCTAGCCTAAGGGGATATAACTCGATGCAAAAGTTTTGCAGAGTACAGCTAGTAACACATAATTCTGTTTTAATTCATAAAAGTCATGGGATATGTTATTTCATGGATTCACGATTCCAATAACTGTCCATATGTACACAATTAAATTGTCGCTTAGTTTAACTCACAAGTTAAAAGTCGATTGTCGTTCGAGAAAAATATTAAATTTTCTAAAAGACTGGATTGACATTTTATGAAGACTAGGACGAGTGGCATTTTATAGGGTCTAGGAAGAGAGGCAGACCTACCTAAACTATTGTAAAGTTTGTTTTGTAGACATACATTGTGACAATGGCCATTTGATGGTCGATAGAATCTAGCAAATGAACCAACAATTCACTACAAATGAACAAGCTATGCACTACAAATAAATTAACAAATTAACCATAATTAAAAAATTATCTACTAACTGACCAATAATTAAATACAAAAGTACAAGCAATTTCACAACATATGAACAAATAATTCATTTAAAGTGAGCCGAAAATTCACTTCAAACAAATCAACAGTCCACTACAAAAGGAACCAGCATTCCACTACAAACGAACCAACAATTGACAACAAAGGAATAATATTTTTTAAAAAATCGAACACCTCGTTTTAAAATTCTAAACACCCGTACCATAAAATTACATGATGTAAACCTTCCCCATATCCCCTCCCCACACACACACACACACACACACTCTTTTACTTACTATTCCTGACCCCTTCCCCCCCTGCTCCCCCACCACAGACGTTAACAAACATGCATAAAAGTATGAGTCCTAACACTGTTGTGTGTCATACAGAAGGACCTATGTATGTCATACAACAGGACCTATGTGTGTCATAGAGAAGGACCTATGTGTGTCATACAGCAGGACCTATGTGTGTCATATAGAAGGACATATGTGTGTCATAGAGAAGGACCTATGTGTGTCATAGAGAAGGACCTATGTGTGTCATAGAGAAGGACCTATGTGTGTCATACAGCAGGACCTATGTGTGTCATATAGAAGGACATATGTGTGTCATAGAGAAGGACCTATGTGTGTCAAAGAGAATGACCTATGTGTGTCATACAGCAGGACATATGTGTGTCATAGAGAAGGACCTATGTGTGTCATAGAGAAGGACATATGTGTGTCATACAGCAGGACATATGTGTGTCATACAGCAGGATCTATGTGTGTCATAGAGAAGGACTTATGTGTGTCATACAGCAGGACATATGTGTGTCATACAGCAGGTCCTATGTGTATCATAGAGAAAGACCTATGTGTGTCATAGAGAAAGACATATGTGTGTCATGCAGCAGGACCTATGGGTGTCATACAGAAGGACCTATGTGTATCATAGAGAAAGACCTATGTGTGTCATACAGAAGGACCTATGTGTGTCATACAGAAGGACCTATGCAATTATTCACCTTGCCAGACATGGGGGACATGCAAATGAGGTCAATATTTTACTGTATCAAAACAATAAATATATAAAAATAGCCAATTACAGTGATTCTCAAAGAGGGTCGCAGCTGACTTAAAGTGAGTCACAGAAAATGATTTATAAGTATATGTAATGGGTAAAGTATATAATATAAACATACATGTATCGGCCTGATTAAAACAAGCTTTATTTTTATATTGTTATCTTATTCTTTACCGATGTATTATCGTGTAAACCAAAACATGCTTTTCTTAGTGGGTCTCGAATTGCCCAAGTGTGAGCACCACTGGCCTACTTAAAGTAGGACAGGTCAAAGGGTTAGCTAATTTTCTTTGTTTCGAATACTCACAACACACATTATCCAGCATGTGTGCAGTTTCCACTGTTCCTGATCGGGCCTCTTATTGTCTAACACCGGCACTGTAAATAAGCGTGCAGTAATTCTGTGTGTGTTGGTAGAGTAGCATGCAGATTCTCATAGCCTTTGTTTAAAGAAAGTGTGAATTGTCAACGTGTATAGTTGTTGTTTTTTTATGTTCTATTTCATAGATATATAAGACTAGATCGCTTATTCTTATTTAATAGAGACCGAAAAAGTGTTGTATACGAGACCCTTACTTTAAAAAGAGAAGAGTACAATTCTGTACAGTTCTTTATTTTTTACCGAAAAAGATTTCCTTCCTTTTAATTAAAAATCAACTGATGTGTCCGAAAAAATTATATTTGACGGTTAGTAATAATATAATCAAACAACCGGGTACACAACACAAAGGCATATTATTCAAAGTTAATTGAAAAAAAAAAGTTTTTGAAAATGTGTCAAGGAAAACAATGCAAAATGTCTTCTGCTATTCATTTCGGTTACTTAAGGTTTCTATGCGTACTACGTCATCAGGTTATACAGAATTGTACTCTTCTTTTTTTAAAGTTATGGTCCGCACAATATATGTCTATGCATAGCCCGTAAGCGATCTAGTCTTATATATCTATGTATATATTTAGTTGTCCACTACCGATGTAGCGAGTGTCCAGCTAACAAACACATTCACGTCACGCTAGTGATCGCAGATAACAAAATGTCCCCGCCCTCCCCCCCTCCCCCCCCACCCCACCCCACCCCACCCTCCCACCCTCGTCATTTGTGTCACCATAATAGTAACCATAATAACCGTTTCCGTCATAGAGATGAAATGTGAATTGATATTAACTTATCGTTTTACTGTGTGGCTTACCTTACGTTTACATTTTAACTGGACAGCATCTCTGTGGTCATCCGCGTTCCCCGGGACCTTGTGTTTCCACAGCTGGCGCCCGATCATGGCGTAGGTCACGGACAGAATGGTCACCGGGAGGAAATAGGTGATGATCATGATGGAGAACCCGAAGGCCAGTCGGCTCTGCTCGGCTGACCAGTCCTCTTCGCACATCAGCTTGCCGTTCTTCAGCACCGTCCTGCTTTTGACCAGCGGGACTATCCCCAGGGACCAGGCCAGGACCCAGATGCAGAGAATGACCTGCTTTGACCTTGAACTGGTCACCCGCTTCCTCAGCGGGAACTTTACGGCGATCAGGCGGTCGATCCCGATGGCCGTGTTCGTGCAGACGGACGCCAGGACGCTGACCTGCTGGCAGCACTGGACGATCGGGCACATGACGTCCGGGAAAATCCAATTTTCCGTGATCTGGTAGGCGAACGTGAACGGGATACAAACGATGGCCATGATCAGGTCGGCCACGGCCAGGTTGATGAGGAATGACCGCAGGTCAGTGTTTGACCTTTTGCCCTTGGCGAAGACCAGGATCGCCAGCGAGTTGCCCAGCACGGCGGCCAGCGTCGTGAAGGTGTACAGGGCAATCAGGATGATGCTGAACTCGTAAGGAATCGAATCAGAAATAAAATTCGAATCACTCCCGGAGCCGTTGGAGATATTCACAAATCTATTGCATTCTGGACACGCGTGAATCTCGGAAGATGTGTTGTCCGAGCGGAACAACCGAACCACGTCCGCCGCCGTATCGAGCCCGTCGTACTGTGAACGATATATCCCTGGGTAGCTGAGGTTTTTCACTACTTCCGGTGTGGTGGACGTGATCAGCGAGGGTAACACTGATGTGTCCGAGTCGAAACCGTACAGCGTGCTGGACTCAAACATAGCTGTATGTCTCTTTCTATCTCTCAATCTCGTTAAAAATACTCAACTCACAATTATTTTTTTTTACAGTAAACAAATTTAAAACACTCACTTTACGACATGCCTGCTGCCAAAGTAGTGTTTTTTTTTTATATTCCATTAACAAAGAAATATGCGCGCTCTATTCTTAACGCAGTTTTAAGTCCACATCGTTATTTCATTACCTGGGAAAACTGAAATTAGAGCAAAAAAAAAATACAGAAAACAATTAAACGGGATAGCAAAATTTTTACTTTGTCTACTGCGCTTCCTTTGAATGTTGCCCTCAGGACTGTTTACCGTCGTGTTGACTGAATCATGTCAACCGCTTTTAAAAGAAAAAAATGGCATTCGTATAAAACAGCCTTGGGTAGAAGCCACTTGTCACTATGCAGATGAGGTGTGAAAATTATGAATCCATACTGCTTTCATTATTATTAATTGTAGCGACTTGAATTCATTAGGCCCATACCTGTAAGCTAATGTTGTAGCATGTCGCTATCAATACTAACCGTATACAGTGAAGTTGATGAAAATAGAAAAAAAAAACTTCTTGTCGATAAATATGTTTACCTGTGACTTAAGAGGCAGTTAAATACCGTTGTCTGGTCACGTTCTGTGTTATAAAACTAATCACACACCCTCTCTCCTCCAGTTAACCAGATACTAATATGTTACGCATGTTTAAACCGCCTTGCGATATGCGATGCACTTTTACTGTGCAGCAGGGGGTTAGGCACTCCGGTATGTTATGTAAATGTAAGGCATTCACGTTGTGTTTATGTAATTGCAAGACATTCACACCGAGTTTATGTAATTGCAAGACATTCACACTGAGTTTATGTAATTGTAAGGCAATTAAGTTGTGTTTATGTAATTGTAAGGCATTCACGTTGAGTTTATGTAATTGCAAGACATTCACACTGATTTTATGTAATTGTAAGGCAATTACATTGAGTTTATGTAATTGTAAGGCAATAACGCTGTGTTTATGTAATTTTAAGGCATTCACAGTGAGTTTATGTAATTATAAGGCAATTACATTGAGTTTATGTAATTGTAAGGCATTCATGTTGGGTTTATGTAATTGTAAGGCATTTACCTTGAGTTTACAATACTTATCTAAAAAATTTTTTTTTAAAGGATTCACCAGAGAGAAGTTCTTTAAGTTACTCAAAGTAAGTACTCGTATAGGTCTTTAAATAGAACAAGAACCACAACCAAGTGCGGATTAATATTATTTGAACGGAAGACCTTGTATAACTTGCAAACTGTTCATTCATAATTTTTATTAATTAATATTGGTACTCACACGTTTATTTAGTTCATATAATTTCTATACATATTAGTATGATCTCAGAAAAGTAACGTATGACTTTAAATAATTTTAAGTCTTTTCTTTGTTTCAAGTTTTTAAAACATTTTTTTAAGATATAACAATTTTTTCTTAACGATTCTGGATATCTTTGTTGATTGTTTTAAATATATTTTAATGTCGGGTGTTGAATACTCAAACTATTTTCTAGACCAACCTGTACTGACGGGGAGGTAAAAGTGTTTAGGTTTGAACTGATAAATACCGGAAACGGTCCCTTTGTCAGAGGGGGGATCGTTAAGCGATTTGCTAGTTTAACCTAAGCGTGTGAATATTTTACATTATCATTGTATGTACATATCGAGTATCGTTACCATTGGTCAGCACAGCGGCAGGGTCACTTCCGTTGACCTTAAGGGGTGGGAGTAGGGGGGAGGACTCAAGACGTTCGTTTCAATTTCAAATCAGACTGACATTATGTGGTTGTTATAGACGCTATCAGTTTCTTTTTTTTTCCTAACCTTTTTCTCCTTTCGGAACCTCTATTGATCTATTTGAACGTTTATATAGAAACAGTTTTGCAATCGATTTCTTAAGCACTTTTTATTTTATTTTCAATCACAATATCGATGTCCGACAAAGCGTTCAATGAATTAATATTCGGCCAATCACATAGAATTCAAAATTTATGTCAACTTTCTATTGGCTGAGTTAATTTTAAAGTATATCACAAGAAAAGAAAATATAACGTATTTCTATGATAAGACCAGTGAAATCACTTACTATGTAAACAGTTGTTGGATTGTTCTGTGGCCTATGCATATATATATATATATATATCCACATATGAATGGTTGTCCCTAACTTGTCTTGGCGCTCTTAGCATCAGATTCAATGGGCATTTATAACTAAAAGGATGGGGGGGGGCGGCCTCTTGCAGTGAGAGGAACCGTTGGCTATAGCTTAATTTCCCTAGCAATAAACAGTTCTAATTTACTTTTAAAAAAAAGGTACCGGAACGCAGTCGTGTCACAGAAAATAGTTGCAATAAACAAAAGTCTACGGAAATAAAAGATGCCGGAACTCTGTTCCGGTGTGTTCCGCCAGAAAAAAAAAACAACACTGTCCTTAAGAACGGCACAGCTCACATTATACTTATAAATTTTCATTACTTTAAATTATTACAACATAAAGCACAAGTTCCGATTCAAAAGTTTTTTGTTTTATCTCCTGGTATTGATGTTGTAGATCACGTTTTCATATTTGTAAAGAATCAAAAAAAATCACAGATACACACGAGGGAGGGGGGGGGGTGTTTGGTTAATCACATTAAACACTCACTGTCAAGATTCGATGAAGAGCAACAATAAACATTCAGGTCTGTAGAATGACGATGAATAAATCCTTTAAGGAAATACATGAATTACATTTTTGTTTGTTCTTCAAGCAAACAGTATCCATGGATGAAAGGTAACAACAATGAATATTATTTGGTTTGAATGAAAAAGACAAAAACCATTGGTCACAGTCCGAGATGTAACGGAAAATAAATAATTACAGCAGTAAAACGAGAGAGAGAGAGTGAGAGAGAGAGAGAGAGAGAGAGAGGAAAAGAGGGGAAGGGGAGATAAGGGAAAGGGAGGGGGGATTGGGGGGAGGGGTGAATATAACAACAATCAACGGTCTATCTTAACTGGGACTCGGGTGAGAGTCGGCCGTTACATGGCGATGATGAGCAGCGTAAACCCATCCCGTGCACGCACGCACGCACGCAAGCACGGACTCAGATTGGCCAGCCGCTTATATCGCTAAGTGTTTAGGAAGATGGTGGGGTGGGGGGGGGGAAGGAGCTGGGCAGAGGGACACGAAGAAGAAAGGAGAGAAGGGAAAAATTGAGAGAGGGCCAGAAATAGAAAAGAAAGAGAGAGAGAGAGTTTAACATTGTTGGGATAGTGGCTGGGAATTTGGAAAGTCAGGTAGACGATGGAATGACGCAATATGTAGGTAAAAGTAAGTCAAACAGTTCTGAGTTCAAAGTTTAGGACTGGTCAGTGTAAATACCGAACAGTGTGCCGGGGTGGTGGGGGGGAATGTCGTATGATAGAATTGTTTTAGGGGGCCCTTAGGTAAATGTACATTGGGATGGGGTGGGGGTAGGGCAATGAGTTGGGGGGTGGGGCTCTAAGCAGACATATACGGGCTTTAAATGTAGCGGCGGATGATAATTAGGGGGGGGCCTACGAAAACCGTTACAATTAGTAGTTTAAAGAGCAACTAAAAGTTAACGTATCTCAAAGAGGCTTTTGCAATGTTTACGAATAGGCAAGGCCTCAGCCAGCAAAGGTTATTTTAAGTGGAAGGCGAAAGAGGAATTCATTATGAAAAAAAATTTCTTTGTGTAATGAGCACAACCTGCCCAAAAACAACTTTGATGACTGTCACGTGGTACCCTGGCTTCAAAATACATTATAATATGGCATCTTTCATTAGTTAGATACATGTATTACAAAACAGAAAACCAATCAATCATGTTACTTGCCTTATTATAAATATTTCACTAATACAAAAAAAAAACTCGCAACATGTGATCAAATCCATTTATGCTCACAGCATTTAATCCAAACACAAAATAAAAAGCTAATTTAAACAAAATATAATATAAATATAAAAAAAAAAATTAATCAAATTGTATGTGTCTTATGCCCCCCTCCCCTTTCCATCAAATCTTTACCTGCTGTGATTAACTATTTTTTTTCATTGGTCAAGTCTTTCCGCGTGTTAACTAATTCATGCAAATTTGTGCTGGGTACTTTTAAGGTACTACAAAAAATTCGATAACAGATGTTGATTAATTGGGGCACGTTTTTTTTTTATTTTTTCTGTTTTGCTCGAAATTAAAATATTGTATTACAGTTTAACTATTTTGAAAATTAAAAAGGGTGTTTTATTTCAATAAGACGTGAGTACTATTTCACATAAAATTAAATATTAATAGAGTATATATAGATTGTAAGAAGGATACACAAAATAAACACACACACACAAATACATTAGAATCTCATCAATGCGACCCTTGTCTAATCTTGAGGATACAAACATAACAATCTAAACTGAAAAAAATGAATAAATCACGGTTATCTTTGTGTTCCAATGATGTTCTTGGTGATCTAATGGTGTTCTTTGTGATCTATTTGTGTTCTTAGTTATCTAATGGTGTTCAATTTGATCTAATGGTGTTCTTTGTATTCCAAATGTGTTCTTGGTGATCTAATGGTGTTTTCATGTAATAATTGGTGCACGAAAATTATAAATTGTTGAGCTCCGTCTCACCTGTGACACAATAGGTCGGATAGTTTAGAGCCTATTGTATATATACATATATACAGAGAGAGAGAGAGAGAGAGAGAGAGAGATAGATAGATAGATAGATAGATAGATAGATAGATAGATAGATAGATAGATAGATAGACAGACAGATAGACAGACAGACAGATAGACAGATAGACAGACAGACAGATAGACAGATAGATAGATAGATAGATAGATAGATAGATAGATAGATAGATAGATAGATAGATAGATAGATAGATAGATAGATAGATAGATAGATAGATAGATAGATAGATAGATAGATAGATAGATAGATAGATAGATAGATAGATAGATAGATCACTCCTCATGTTCTTCACTTGTGTAGTTTGCCAAGGATAGCAAAGTTTTTTAAAGAAACTAAATCCACTCGATTGGAACGGACCCTGTTCATTATATCATGAGCTCAGCAATATGAAGTATTGCAGTGATGGGGGAAGGGCGAGATGGAGGAGGGACAGTTAATATGTGAACGCTCTACTCAGTCACTGGGTCAAAGGTTATCGGTATGTAATAGAACAGCGCTGTGATAACAACACATGTAATAAAAGTTCTACCACACCTGCATATTTGCCTACAACAGACAAACATAATAGATATGTCAGTAGATAAACAGATATATCAATAGAATTACTTTCAGTAGATGAGCTAAAAATATAGATTTTGTGATACGTTTTGAATGTGTCGATTAGACTTCGTTGGTTCATATCTTTTTGTCTTGACTAGATTATTAGCTCTCTCTATATACTCTCTCTCTCTACTCTCTCTCTACTCTCTCTCTCTCTGACTCTGCTCTTTCTCTACTCTCTCTCTACTCTCTCTCTCTCGCACTCTACTCTCTCTCTCTACTCTCTCTCTCTCTCTACTCTCTCTCTCTCTCTACTCTCTCTCTACTCTCTCTCTACTCTCTCTCTACTCTCTTTCACTCTACTCTCTCTCACTCTACTATCTCTCTACTCTCTCTCTCTCTACTCTCTCTCTCTACTCTTTCTCTCTCTCCTCAATTCTGCCACCCATTCATTTTTTATAGAGCCATTCATTGCCCCTTCCTCCCACCTACCCTCCACCTGCCCGTCACTGCTGACTACCTCTAATCTTCATCTTCAAACTTCCTCTGTCGTTCGTTCACTTTAATCAGTCGACTATATCGGGAGCTAGAACCTCATTACCTATGACATCAACATAATAATATAAATCGGTAAACAGAGATGGAAATAAATAAATAAATACATGGTCGGCACTATGTTTTTTTTTTGTGCCCGATCCACAGAAATTGTATTGGGGGGAGGGGGGTAGCTATGAGAGAGTTAAGGGATAGCTGACTTAATGTCATTGAAAGAAAGGGGGAGGGACCCAAGAATTAAAGTAGCCATTATTGTCAACGTTTTCGTTCTTAAATGTACTTCATTTAGGGCCACCCAAATCTCCCTTTGTCTAGGGCTAAAAAATATAATTTCCCCTTGGGATCACCGTTGACTTGGGGCCCCAAAATGTACCCGTGCCAACGGCAGCCCACAGAGCGTAGAAACGGGTCTGCACATACACTAACACTATCTTTGAGATACAATTCTGTTAAAATCAGATTGATATATTTTCCGTCCCAAATAGATTCGACACTTAATAATCTAATAATCTCGGCTGATTGTTTAATGTAACCCCTAACCCCGCCAACCCCACACCCACTAATTAAACTAACGAGATGACCAGCATCGCCATGGAGTTTTTCGCCTATTGAAAATAGTAGCCCCGATTTGGCTCTTTGTTTGGCTACTTACTACTCCCACTGAATGGGTCTTAACTATTTTTAGAATTTAGAACAGAAACCTGTTCAATCGTCAGTGACTCGTCCTAGACTTTCATTGATCTCGTGCGAGACATCCCGTTGACCAGAGGTGACCACATTGTGGATCTTGACCCAAAGGGCGGGTCAACAACTGATCTGTCAACAACAGTAGCTCATTGACTGGTGGGACCGCCTAGCACATGCGATGGCCGGGCCTCCCGTATTGGGAGGCACCCTCCCACACACACTCTCTCTCTCACACACACAGTCCAACTTTATACCATTTTAGATGTTTTAGATGTAACACTTTGTTTTAAGGACCCGATTTTTTAAAATTATCATTCGGGGGGGGGGGGGCCCAAACAAACTTGAACTTCTGGTCGCAATTTAAAAATAAAAAAAGACTTATTAAAGACTTATTAGAGAATTCATTTATCCCATATTAATTAAAGTTCTTAGCAGGACTTCGGGCAGGCTGCAATGGGTCGGTGACGCCCCTCGTAGGATGTTTATCTCTTAGATGTTATATGAATCACTCATGGGAGTGCTTTCTGGCACTGCCCTTCTTTCATCCCCCACCATAGCTGAAAGTCCCATGACCACTGTGCACAACGGGCAGAAAGTGAAATGACCACGGTGCACAACGGGCGGAAAGTGCAATGACCACGGTGCACAACGGGCTGAAAGTGAAATTATCACTGTGCACAACGGGCTGATGGTGTATTGACCATGGTGCACAACGGGCTCAAAGTGCAATGAGCACGGTGCACAACGGGCTGAAAGTGCAATGACCACGGTGCACAGCGGGCTGATAGTCAATGACCACGGTGCTAAAAGGGCTGATTGTGTATTGACCATGGTGCACAACGGGCGGAAAGTGCAATGACCACGGTGCACAACGGGCGGAAAGTGCAATGACCATGGTGCACAACGGGCTGATAGTCAATGACCACTGTGCTCAACGGGCTGATGGTGTATTGACCATGGTGCACAACGGGCTCAAAGTGCAATGAGCACGGTGCACAACGGGCTAAAAGTGCAATGACCACGCTGCACAGCGGGCTGATAGTCAATGACCACGGCGCTAAAAGAGCTGATTGTGTATTGACCATGGTGCACGACAGGCTGAAAGTGCAATGACCACGGTGCCCAGCGGGCTGATAGTCAATGACCACGGCGCTAAAAGGGCTGATTGTGTATTGACCATGGTGCACGACAGGCTGAAAGTGAAATGACCACGGTGCACAGCGGGCTGAAAGTGGAATGACCACGGTGCACAACGGGCTGATGGTGCATTGAGCAAGGTGCACAATGTAAGTCATTTTAAGGAAACGTTCATCTGGACCTTATTATGTCGTCTGGTCGCCCGCAGACTTTTTGCCTATTCATTTTTTAATATTGGTGGACTTGGTTGTTGTCATTGACAACTTGATGTATCCGGCTCAGAGGAGTGCGGATCTTGAAATTTAGCGTCCGCGTCCGTCCATGGATTTCTATCAATGATCCGCGTCCGCGTCCGCAGAATCTTACAACATTGGTTTGCAGTCAGTCCGCGCGTCCGCATTGATGAAATTTAACTGTTTAAATGACTTGAAATTTTTTTATGGTAACGCTAAAGAAGATCCGCGTCAGTCCGCGAGTCCGCAACTTAACCGTACGAAGCGTCCGCTGTCCGTCCGCGGATTCGGAAAAGTCTGCGGATCTGCGTCCGCAAGCGGACGCGTCCGCTGTCCGCTCATCTCTGATCTGGTTCTCGTAATCACTGAACATACGTGGTATCTATTCTCTACAAATAAAGCTTGTGGTACCGGCTACAGTGTTGTATTCTGCTTTTAGTTTTTTCGGAATGTTTTCATTATGAATAGAGAACATGGATGGGCAATTTTTATGAACCGCGAGCCAGAATGGGTACTTAAATTTTTGACATAAGACCAACAGCAAATGAACGGAGTGTTCTCTAGTTTGGTTTAGAATCTTAAACGTTTGGGAACCACTGGTGTAAGATTTCTAAGAGTGCATCCCACAAATGGACGCAACTGTTGTATTGCCTGATGGCGGACAGTAAATGTGTCAACTATTAATACCGATCCGGCCATTATAACACGGTGGTACAAGGGCCGACATAAATTCACATTTTATTGGTTTTGCTTTTAAGGGGAAAATAAAGTGTGGTTATGGGTGGTGGGGTCATAGCAAGTATCAGATCTCAAATAACTCGGTGATTCTCACAATATTGGGGTATTGGCTGAGTTCTTTATCGATTAGCTCTTTTATTCAATGTTGTGCCTATTCGAGGGATGGGGTGTGCATCACGCATGAACGTGTGTGGATCAAAGATGTTGATTTAAGGCCTTCGTGCTGTAGAAATTAGCATGCAAGAGAGCATACATTTTCGTATAAAAGCCAAAAACCTTCTTCACCTGGATGGTCTCTTCTCGCCTTTACCTGGACGGTCTCTTCTCACCTTCACCTGGATGGTCTCTTCTCACCTTCACATGGATGGTCTCTTCTCACCTTCACCTGGATGGTCTCTTCTCACCTGTCAGCTCAATGTAGGGTAGCCAGCTCATTTCGCTAATGACATTGACAGTCAATTTAAAAAAAGTCCACAACCACTCAAAAAACGGCCACGCCCAGCTGGGGGGAAATGACGAAACTCTTAAGGCCAGGGGGTCCCGGACAAGTGTCCAGGTTGTCTCTCCGCCTCTCTCTTCCAATAAATTAGTTTATAGATTGCTTTCTGCTCTTTCTGCCTTCCTAATTACAACGAGAATAATGTGAGCTTTTGTTTCTGTAAAAGGGGGGAGGGGCAAAATGTGCGAAAGGTCAAATATTGACCTCGCCTGACCTGAATTAATAAAGACGGCTCTTTATTCTCAGTTTCCGGTTGATCCCAAGGCGGGGTCAGTTTGATCTGGGCAGTAACGTTCCTAATAAAAAATGCCTTTTTTAAAGAATGTATTTACACATAAATTATAGAGTTAAAAACAAATAAATATTTAACAAAAAAACAATAATTCCAAGCAGAAAATAACGAGAAATGAAGAGAATATAATAAGAAATTCATACAAAAAATCGGAACAGGAAAATGCAAGGAAGTGGAAATAAAAATGACGAAAAAATTAGAAAAAATATAACAAAATAAAACACTGAACAAGTGACGTTGAGAAGACGAATATAAATGTATGAATGGAAAAAAAAATATTAAGTATTAAATAGAACAGTGTCAAGTTTCTGTGATAGAAGAAACAAAAAAGTATATTGTTAATATAATTGACTCAGTGACAGACAGACAGACAGACAGACAGACGCATTGATGGATTATAATGAAAGATTAGAGGACAAATAAAACATTGAAAGGTTGGGAGGTAGAGTGTTGAGGTGATGGATGGACGACACAACGTTCAGAGGATCTGTCTTCATCATGGTCCACCACTTCCTCTGTTTGTTTACTGTGAATCTGACGTTGGCAGGGCAACCGATGATGGCGGAGGCCAAAAAATTAAAAGAATCAAGATGCTAGAAAAAAAAACAACTGAAGACTAATGATTAATGTAAAAAAAATAAAATGGGTCGAGATATGAGGATTGTGCAGGGTACTACACTCCTTTGCTCCACAGTATATTCGCTTTGTTCTATAGTATATTCCCTTTGTTCCATAGTATATTACCTTTGTTCCGCAGTATATTCCCTTTGTTCTATAGTGTGTTCCCTTTGTTCCACAGCATAGTCCCTTTGTTCTATAGTATATTCTCTTTGTTCTATAGTATATTCCATTTGTTCTATAGTGTGTTCCCTTTGTTCCAAGTATATTCTCTTTGTTCTATAGTATATTCCTTTTGTTCTATAGTATATTCCCTTTGTTCCATAGTATATTCCCTTTGTTCCACAGTATATTATCTTTGTTCCACAGTATATTCTCTTTGTTCCACAGTATATTCCCTTTGTTCAAGAGTATATTCCCTTTGTTCTGTAATACAGTAAATCACTTAAAAACATGTTTTTTCTTTTACCTTTCTTTCCTAGAATTTGATACATTGAAGAGTCAACCTGTAAATTCTCTTCCTTCATCCAATAACCGGTTGGTTCAATGTCATGTCAAGTTATTGTTTACTAACAAACAAAACAGTCCCGTCTTGAAAAAAATAAACCTCAGAAGAATAGTTCTTCAATCAAGATTGTTATACACTGTGTCGTTTTATTTCAGACATTTACGTAACGTTGAACGTGTTTTCACAGAGCGTTACCAAAGGAAAAAAAAAGAGATTTATCGCACATGCGCTACATTTTTAGACGCAGCGATACACGAAAAAGAAGTAGCACACAATTTTTTTTTCATATAAATTATATTATTCTTATATCAACCTGAGTTCTCATTCTTTTATTTTGTGCTTGTTAATAAAACAACTTTAATGAACCTGAAGAACAAGTAAAAAAATAAAATAATAGCAATACAAAATAGCAATACAAAACCATGCTTTGTTTCATTTGTAAAAGAATTCATTCATTAGACTGATGTCTCAAGTCGTTTATTTATAAACTCTCTTCTACCAATCTGTTTTTTTTTCAATCATAAGTACTGAGTTCTCCATCTTTGTTTACTGTTGTTATGGTTACCATTCCTAGTTATTTACTCAAAGTTTATTTTAGTCCTGTTTGTTCAACTAATTTTACATCAACATGGACTAAACATGTACCAATGTACATATATTTTTCGTTTGAAAGTGTCGGATGGTATACTAATAACAAACAAACAAATATACATCTACCTAAAACAAAATGAACCAGCAGACAACACAATTTGAATATGATTACAGATAAGAGGAGAAGATGGCAGTTACATATATATATATATATATATATATATATATATATATATATATATGTAATGGGGATGTAATGGGGTTAATAAACACCCCATCTTTGCGAATTTCTTCGCCCGGAGTCTCTGGTTCAAATATTTCCAGGAGGTCTCGGGTTCAAGGCCGTTGTAGGAGTTTTAAAAATAAAAAATAAAAATGTTGTGCTCGAACGTAAACCATAGATTTGAAGAAAAAGAAACCACATATATTTATATACTCTGTGTAAGAGAAGAAACTAGATATACCTATTTACTGCGCGTGAGACAAGCAGCCAGATATATTTATACACTGTGTGTAAAGAAAATAAATGGAAGTTCCCCTTGGTGAAAAGGGCAATTGGAATAAATTAACAAAGTGTGTAGAGTTGATTAAAGATATCTTATTTTGTGAAGAGCTTGGGTTAGGGGGCCTTTCATGAGACCCGTTGAAATTTTATGATAAAAATTGCTTTTAGCATCATCACTGCTTAAGGGGTCCAATACCAGTCTAATACATTTTAAATCTTATGCTTTCAGGGCCTCTATATGATTTTTGTTGGGGCCCCCAGATATCTTTGAGTAACCTAGCATGGCCCCCGGAAACCTATAAAAAATCATCTGAATACACATTATTAATGAGAGAATACCGTTTTATGGTAGACAATAAAAAGGGTGATGTGCTACATAATAGCAAAGAGAGAGATATGTGGACTTTCAATTATCCGGCCGGCTGATGTAAGGGACATGACGAACGTAACAACCCGAAAGTCCGGATTAACCTATGTTATCCCACTTCTCACTTTCTGTCCCGGGTTAATCAGTTAAATCATATTATGAAACAAAATAATGCTTAGATATAGGCCAGATAATCATGAATTGGGAAAATTATGTGAGCCTAATAGCCCATTGTCGATAGTACACTTTTATAAGAGGACAATAATAAATGGTTAAATAAATGACTTTTTATAGTAGACAATACTAGCTGTGGAAGAATATCTTAGAGAATAGTAAACACATTGTTGTGAGTAGAATGTACATTACATGTAAACAGTCTGACATTGATATACTTTTAGCTAACAATGTATACAGTGAGTAGAATGTAATAACATGTAAATAGTCTGACATTGATATACTTTTAACAAACATTTAAACAGTGAGTAGAATGTAATAACATGTAAAAAGTCTGACATTGATATACTTTTAACAAACATTTAAACAGTGAGTAGAATGTAATAACATGTAAATAGTCTGACATTGATATACTTTTAGCTAACAATTTATACAGTGAGTAGAATGTACCATTACATGTAAACAGTCTGACATTGATATACTTTTAGCTAACAATTTAAAACACATTCAAGTGCATGCAATTACGCACCTTGCCTTCGTCGAAGTTCGTTCATTTTTTTTTTTTGCAAATTAGTTCATGAAACCTATTACTTACTATCTGTAGTAAAACACTTAAGGTGTATCTGCGGTTACTTCCTCAACATCTCAATTTATTCAGCGCGCCGTTAGGATTAGTCGTCAGCCTTCTTTTGTGATGTCACAAGTCATACGTTGGCGAGGAATAGGCCTGGTGGTTGGGGGGGATGGGGGCTGGGGTTTGGGGGTGGGTCGGAGGTTAATAAAAGTTTGCCAACTCATGTCAAAAAATGAATGTTTTGTAAGTATTCCACATAAAGAAAAAAAAAAGTGAGAAAGAATAATTGTTCCACAGAATTTAATGTCAAAACTTAACGACTTTCAAAAGAATGAAAACATAGGTGTTAACATTAGTTTGTAGATTACTATTACTTTCTCTGAAGTTTTTAAATGTTAATATATTCATTCAGCACATGTTTCATAAACATATTCTGTGTTGTTCCCCAATCGGGATGTACAAAAAAATCAACATGCGGTGAAGAGAAGAAAGCAACTTTTGTTTGGTAAAACAATAACTGAATCGGAGGATGCACGTCATATTTTTCATAAACAAAACTCTTGGTCTTTGTTGTCTGCAGTTCAATGCCATATCGCATGATGTTCACACAGGTAGATTATAAGTAAGTCTATCATCGCCCTGAACACATAACATTATTTATAGTTACAAGTTTTATAACATAATTATCTATTACTTTGTGTTCTCACAACATACTTACATATTACATTGTGTCCTCACAACATACTTACATATTACATTGTGTCCTCACAACATACTTACATATTACATTGTGTCCTCATAACATACTTACATATTACATTGTGTCCTCACAACATACTTACATATTACATTGTGTCCTCACGCCTGTTTATGTTAGTGTTTTGTTTATTGATTTTATGTTTCGATTGTGAGAGTTGGTTATCTCTTTCTTTTCGCTCGTGATTCGATCAAATTGACTTTGATGTACCTTTTGCCCGAAATTCTTCAAATAACTCTTTCAGCCTCTCTACAGCTAGAAGGCCCTTTAGCTCAGAGGTGGCGAATCTTTTTGGGGCCGCGTGCCCCAAATTCTAGGGAAAAAAAAACACACATTTATAGCAAAGTGCCAACATTACAATTAAAATTACAGGAAGTGATATTTCGGCCGCGTGCCGACCGATGAGGCTCTGTGTGCCGACTGTGGCACGCGGGCAATAGATTCACCACCCACTGGTCTATCAGGACGCGACCTGTCTTTTTTGGGGAACACACACACATACACACACTTCATCATACGCAACAACCAAATATCTAGTTTATTATGATTTAGTAAAAAAAACCGTTGAATGACCAAGTCTGTTCCCTATACACGCAATTGTGAAATCGATTACACTGGTAAACAGTGAATTCATTGCCAGTGATATTTGAATCATTTTATACAACGTCAACTATGCTGATTTAGAATATGTAAGTGCTTTTGCTAGATTGGCTCTATTTTACGAGATAATTAAAATTTATTAAATAATGTATGCACCGTGTTTGGAATTTGTCAAGAATTGCTTGAAGTATAATAGTATACTAACAAATAGTAGTGAAACTGTTAATAGTCATGCAGAAATTTGTTCAAAAATATGTGTAATAGTGTTATAGACGAAAACATTTTCATTTGAAAAACTAATTATGTCTAATTAATTAATTAATATGTTAATTGTCAATGGTAATGCAAATCGCTGTTTGCTCGACTTCCTTTTGTATGTGTCGTTGGTGCAATTCCGCTGGAGGCTGCAACAGTAGTCAGTCATCATATGTATGTCCCATCATCCTTGATATCTCTCCTCCATCACCCTCATATCCTGATGGAACCTCTCGCCTTATTCCTCACTGAAGTCCCCAAGGTTACCTGGAAATTTGTCTAAATGACTGCGCAGGTAATGTACCTTGATACTCATATTTGTTCCACTGTTTCTGAAGTTAGCTAGCATATCTTGCACCAGTTATTCGTAATTCTCTGCTCTGTTATTACCTAAGAAGTTCATGACAACTGAAACAAAACTGTTCCATGAAGAAACTTCAAGGTGATTTCGATCGTTGATGAGTTTCCGAATCTAAGGACCGTCAAAAATCACAGCTTTCAGCTTCTCCATGCTCAATCCGGGAAATGATCTGCAAATATACTTGAAGCAATTGCCAGATTTGTCCAAAGCCTTAACAAATTGTTTCATTAATGCTAATTTGAAATGAAGCGGTGGGAGAATGATCTTATTTTTGTCAACCAGTGGCTTGTTATGATATTTTCTTTACCTACAGTCATGGTTTCCCTTGCAGGCCATGCCACTATTGCCCAATGATCTTGCCTTGCCCTGCTATCCCAAAGGCACATGAAGCATGGGTATTTTGTGTATCCTGACTGCTAGCCAAGCAAGAAGCTTACCATTTTTAGATCAACACAAATTGACCACTGATGCTCATAATAACGGACTTTCTGCAATACTGTTTTGATATTCTCATACTCTTCTTTAAGTTTTGTTGAGTGAGCAATGGGAAGAGATGCATAACGGTTACCATTGTGTAACAGAACGCATTTCAAGCTTCTGATGAAACTGTCTATAAAAAGACGCCAGTCTTCGGAATGGTAGTCTTGTAGCCCCATTCGGAGCAGAAGTCCAGGGATGTCATTACAGTAAACAAAATCTTCCTTTGGCTGAAATATGGAAGAAGAAACTCTTCTCTTTTCCGATAAAATGTTATTTTAACTTCTGGTTTGAGAAAATTTCTTTCATTGACCCTGGACGCTAAAAGCTCAGATGCTTGCTTGGACAGATTTAGGTCTCGTATTAGGTCATTGAATTCTACTTGGCTGAATGGTTGAGGTGTTGAAGAACTTCCTTCATAATCGCTTCCACTGTTTTCGCCTGCCAAAAACTCCAGATCTTGCCCCTCATCGGACTCTGATGGTGAAAGCTCTAATAATCCAGTAAACACTGGTATAGGAACTTCACTGCTATGTGGAATTGGTCTCCTTGCAGATTAAAGATCAGGATAATCCCACTTAGATTTTTTTGTGGCGATTGAAGCCTTTAACATTCACAATACAAAAATAACAATCACCAAAATGGTCTTTCGGCTCTCGCCATACCATTGGGACACCGAAACTTAGACTTTTCTTCTCACCATTTGTCCACTGCCGTAGGTTCTCCACACATTTTTTGCAGACCTTATGGGGAACCCAAGACATGGCTTGGTCTCCCAGCTTTACACCGAAATAAGCCAAATATGCCGGCTGCACAAAGTCGGTTATATTTCTTGTTTGCTTTTCAATCATGTATTGTCCAGAGATGTAACAGAATAAAATCTGATTATTTTTGCAGCATCTTCATGATGAATTCATGAAGCAGAGATAAAATAGAAAAAAAAAACAAGTTATAACTTGGTATAGTTTAATTAAACAACAGACACCAAACCTATTGCATTTGTTTTACACAAAGGGTACAATCAAATTTTCAAGGGTGTCCAATATCTCAGAAACTAGAGCCAATTCGGCAAAAGCAGTGGCAGTTTTGAAATCAGCACCCATGAATTGTTATAAATTCATTCAAACATTCTTGGCAATTCACAAAAAATTTTCTTTTTTGGGCTGTGTTATTAGAACTGGTACTTGATCAACCAGCAATACACAGAGACTGACACATTTAACTATCATAATGATATCATAAGAAATTGATATCAAGGGTCGTTATTAAGAATAGACAGACATGGAAACCATCTATGCCCCCCAATATAAAAGGGGCCCATTTCGATAATGAATTACATATAAATCTAATTCTAATGGGGGGGGGCCCTCCACGTTGACGCCAAACATCTGTGAACGTTTCTGCCTCTAGAATCTAACAACTGTGTAGAATGTCCTCTATTGAAGTTTGGGTCAGAGTGGGCATTGTCCTACCCCTCGCCCCGCCCCCCTCCATACACCCCCTACCTTGTTGCAGCCAGCTGCCTATGAAAGTTTAACTGGGGCTCTAACACTAAACCCATTTTACGGCTCTGAGCTTAGTAATTATGCAGTATTGCCACCCCACACCACCCCCACCCCCTATCACAAATTCTGTGAAATGAGAGGTGGTCCGAACTCTGGCTGCATTTCGTGCATGGCTGTTCTATACTATCAATGTTTTTTTTTATATATATATGTTACATGTAGGCTAATTGTACAAGACTTGTTGACTTTAATATTTTTGTATATCAGTATCATTGAAATAACTCACATGTCAAATTGACTCCAATGTCCATCCCGTCTCCCTCTGTCCCTGCCCCCTCCCCCCTTCCCCCCCGGTTGACGTCTGCTGATTTTAAAAAAAGTTTCTCCGAGGTCACAACTCGCTGACCTTCATTATAACTGTTGAATATTCTTGACGTCACCCGGATGGCAAATTTACATTTTTTTCACTTTTCTGTGTCTCCCAACATTTGGTTGTGGAGCCTAACAATGTGTGCTAGCAGGTGTGTGTGTGTGTGTGTGTGTGTGTGTTGGCTATCGCGTGAGTGTCTGTGCGCGTGATGACAGAAGAAGGGAAGGGGAGAGCGGGGGAAGGGGGGTAGGCTATCTTGTTGTTAGTGCCTTCACCCTTTTTCGTCCTGTTTAAACCCACTTAGCTTGCCACTATTGGTTTGTTACAGCAAAGTGTTAATCTGTTTTTTTTTTTTTGTTTAAAGAAGTAACTGAAAAATTGACCAGCACAAAGGCTACTACTACTATTGTGATCTGTGGCCAATTAGATATTTAAAAAAAAATGGTTTGGGGTGGGGGGGGGGGGGGCAAGAAGGGGGGAGAGTATGACTCGCTCGCCGATGTACTAAAAAGTATTTCTTTAACTGTTGTTCATTTTCTGCCATTCTTTTAAGCTGATTGCAGGGTGTTTTGTAAAACTTGGCATTTTTCATTATGTTATATATAAGCTACCTAGTGATGTTATGCATCATTGAATTTAGAAATGAATAAGCTATTTAATGATATAAAACTTTTGATATAATAGAAAATTTTAATTTTGTAAAATTATAGTGTTAATGATTTTTTAAATCTTTTTTTATCTAAAAATGCAAATACATCACAAACAGTAAGAATAAAAAAAAAAGAGATAAAGAATTTAAACAAAATCTTTATTATTTACATAAACATTATTCATTTGTACAACACATTAATAAATTTGGACGTAAAATTATGATACTTTTTTTTTTATTCAACTTTAAATGATACTATAGAAATTGGGGGAAAAAAAGGACTTATGCTTCTAGAGTGAAAAAAGACATATAATTTTCACACAATTTTAGACAAGACAAAATTGATCATTAAAATTTCTATATTATTATTATAAGTGACAGGAAACACATTTGAATGAATACAAAAATAAAGTTTTCCACCATTTATTTGTTTTTCTAAGCATATTATATTTATTTAAAAGTTGATCACTTTTGTCACCCCTCCCATATTAAAAAAATCACCAAATTTCACTTTTCCCAAGAAATCACGCTTAGTCACCAAACAATCTGGCCTCAAATACGCGCGAAGCACTCCCTTTTTTGACATTTTGTCAAAAAAGGGAGCAGCAGCGACAATGATTCCTAGTGCATTACGTCTTTTTTCAACCCAAACTTGGAATATATTATGAAGTATCACATTTTTACAAAAATAAAAAATCTATTTTTCTTTGCCACTGTATCCCAGGGTCGGCGTTGCACATATATAATAAAACATTAAAAAACAATTGACCAAAAGTAAAAATATAAAGAATTATAACATACCAAAAATTGTCGACCATCGGTGGTCGAAAAGTCAATGCTACGAACGTTGAGCGTTAAGTATAGACTACCGAGTGATACAAACTTTTCTCTATAAGAAGTAATATTGTTGAAAAATTCAATTATTTTGACACTGTATGTTTACAATTAATGGAAAGACTTTGGAAAGACTTTGGTACCTTCGCATGACAGTAGTGGGAGGGGGGGGGGTGAAAGCACTTGCCGGTGGCCAAGGGTTGAAAGTTCAAGGCAGTTAGAGAGGTTGGTTATAGCGGCACCAGTTGTGTGAGATCGCCACAGTAGGGAACAGTGGTCCTGGCAGATATTCTTGTGTTAGAATAAAATATTTTTAAAGTGCAAAGTGTACAGTGTTTGTATCTAGTATGCTATGAAGACAGTGACGTACTTATGGTTGGGTAAAAGGGGTCCAAATTTGACAGTCCCCCGGGCCCCAGCTTGAAAGGGGCCCCCAAAAAATCTTTTAATGATTAAGTACATTATCTCATGTCATGGTGTCGAATGTCAAAATGTAGGGGCCTCCAAAGAGGCCAAGCACCCCGGCCCCCAAAGCTCTAGTTTCGGCACTGTATGCAGTGCAGTATGAAAAAATTGTATTGCAAAGCACATGGTGTTCGATTGAATACCTATGAAGACCGTTTGTGTAGAAACGAGGTCTTAATAGATGCACGGTATTTGATGTAAGTAGTATAGTTACTAGACATTTGCGATGTATGGTGACAGAATGTGTATTTTCATTTAAAAAATAAATAAATAATAAGCCTTTCTAGAAGGAAGAGAAAATGTCCGGCCACTTCTATCTCTTTAGTAGTCCACGCATTCAAGGTCTGATCAATACTAGCCATTTAACAATCCCAACCTACTCCGCCTCTACCAAACAATAGAACAAACCCCTAACTGGCCTCTCGCAGAGCTCGCTCTGACTGCTAACTGGCCAGATTTCTTTTTTTGAAACGAAATTGCAACCAAGATAAATAAAAAAAACGGGTCTTGCTTTCATATGTAAATAGTAACAAGCCAGCCAAACTAAAGGAAATCCCCGGTTTTTTTGCTTTCTTAACCTGTCAAACTGAATCGGTGTCAAAAAGAGTATCAATGTAGTATCGATACAGTATTAGTATCTGAAAGAAGGTGCCGATTGAGGCTGCCTAGCAACGTGCAGGGAGAAAACAGTGTTTGTAATCGTGCGCTACTAAAATGAAGCACAAAAGCGATTCTCTTTGTAATTTTTTTTTAAGTAGATCTAAATTTGGATCTCAGATTTTTAAACATGACACAAAAATGTTAAGTGCAAGTTGGAAAATCTTAATATGTAAGCATTTTATTTCTTGACATTATAAAAATTGGATGAATAGACAAAATACACAAAAAGAATCAATACATCAGATGTCGGCTACACATTTAGGGCAGAGATCAGGGCTCGATTTACCGCCGGGGATGCCGGGGATATCCCCGGCAATGAGACCTGTCATCCCCGGCTCTGCTTTAGCTAATATATCCCTGCCGGGGATGAAACCATGGACATTTATCCCCGGCTCTGCAGAATTTTTTTTTCATCCTCGGCACTGGTTTTTTCTTAAATCGAGCACTGGCAGAGATGGCAATTAGGATAATACCGAAATTCCAAATTTCCAAACAATCTGAAATGAAAACATAGTTTGAGTGAGACAGAAGCTTTCTTTATACTTTCTTATATTTATATTATAATTTATTTTGAAGAAAATTTAGATTTTTATTTTTCATTTCATTATTTTGGCGTGCCAAGAAAAAATTCGGGCCTGCTAGGATCCGCACGCGTCCTGTAATTCCCATCCTTGAATTAGGTCAACTGTCGCCATCCGGTGACCCGACAGACAGTTTCGCTGTTTTATTAGGTTACTGTTTTTTTTTCTAACAATAAAAAAAAATATTTCATAAATTTCTCAATATGTTCAGAGTAAGAGACGACATTTACCAGGTCTATAGAGTGCATTAACTGAAACTATGATAAGTTATGAGCTAAATAGATAAGGTATGAGCTAAATTGATGATAAGTTATGAGCTAGATTGATGATGAGTTATGAGCTAAATTGATGATAGTTTATGAGCTAAATTGATGATAGGTTATGAGCTAAATTGATGATAGGTTATGAGCTAAATTGATGATGAGTTATGAGCTAAATTGATGATGAGTTATGAGCTAAATAGAAAAGTTATGAGCTAAATTGATGATAAGTTATGAGCTTAATTGATGATAAGTTATGAGCAAAATTGATGATAGGTTATGAGCTAAATTGATGATAGGTTATGAGCTAAATTGATGATAGGTTATGAGCTAAATTGATGATGAGTTATGAGCAAAATTGATGATAGGTTATGAGCTAAATTGATGATAGGTTATGAGCTAAATTGATGATAGGTTATGAGCTAAATTTATGATAAGTTATGAGCTAAATTGATGATAGGTTATGAGCGTAATTAATGATAGGTTATGGGCTAAATTGATGATAGGTTATGAGCGTAATTGATGATTAATGATGAGTCCTTATTGACGACTTTTTTTAAGGTTATAGAGCCCTGTTAATGCTTGGAGGGCCCATCCAGGCCAGTGATTGTGCTCCGAAAGTATAAATGTCACCTAGTAGTGCTGGCCAAACCGGGCAATACTCGGGAATGCAAACTATGTATATCAATGATTCAGGCAAAAAGTACAATAGAGGAAAAACCATTTGAAAAATCAGATTTATATGAAAGCGAGGTTTATCTCTGGCAATTATAAAATGTCGTGGACAAAATGAAAACAAGGAATGTTAAGGATTTTAACAAAGTAGGAAAGTAAAATCTATTTAGAGAACATTAAAGTTTTGTTAAAAAGAAAAACGAATTAGTAATTTTTTTAATAGACCTGTATGTTTGTTTTATAGTTGGTGTTGTTAACTTTTGTACATAGAATAATCATTTAATTTATAAAAACAACAATTTCAATTGTAGTCTATGGTGGCTATAACAAGACCTTTGCCATCTCAATTTATTGCATCCAAACTAACCAATGAGTGTTGGGGTGTCATCTATTCTAACCAATGAGTGTTGGGGTCTCATCTATTCTAACCAATGAGTGTCGGGGTCTCATCTATTCTAACCAATGAGTGTCGGGGTCTCATCTATTCTAACCAATGAGTGTGGGGTGTCATCTATTCTAACCAATGAGTGTTGGGTTGTCATCTGTTCTAACCAATGAGTGTTGGGGTGTCATCTATTCTAACCAATGAGTGTTGGGGTGTCATCTATTCTAACCAATGAGGGTTGGGGTGAAGGTACTCAAGACATACAAATATTGAAAATCGTTAGTCTTGACTCTTTTATTTTCCTTGAGAAGTATTATCTCATTAAGACGATTAAGTTGTACTAAAGGTCACGGGGTCACAGTTGACTACTCCCATCCTACTCACTGGTAGTACTCATGGGCTAATTATCTCTAGCACGTGCGATGAAGGTTGAGAAGGAACAGAAGATATGGAAGTGATAGCGCGAAGGTGATAGTGGGATGGGGGAAAAGTTAATTATGTGGTGTTTGGGGCAATGAGGCTGGTTGCAATTAAATTACTTCTGGTAAGGGGCCCCATTGTGTTGGGGCCTTAAGTGGTCCCGAAATGTCCCTATTCACATTGTACAAGATGAACTCTTTGGAGTAAGTCATACAAATGAAATGATGGTGGGTGGCCCCATTGTGTTGGGGCCTTAAGTGGTCCCGAAATGTCCCTATTCACATTGTACAAGATGAACTCTTTGGAGTAAGTCATACAAATGAAATGTTTATTTTTGGGATAAACTATTTTTTAATTATTGTTTTATTTTCAAAATATGAGATTAAGACGATAGCCAGCCAATGGCTAGTACAGTCTAACCTAGAGCATGAATTGAAGTCGTATAATTAAATAAAGAACAAATGCAAAACATTTAGTTTTTAGCTTTAACAAAAGAAGTTAAGTTGTTTAGTAGGGAGGTAACTACAATAACAATAATAATGGTCATCAAAACATTATATTCCTTTCTTTTAAAACAACCGTTCGTGCCGCACCACTTTTCCAACCTCCGTTCAACATAATAATCCATCTGGTGCGCTGTCACAGGGAATATACCCTGTGACAGTCTTCTTAGGTAAGATTTTGCCGCCCCTAAGGGGGGGGGGGGCTGTCGCGTAGGTGTTTTTCCGCCCCTTTTGGACCATAGTACGGGCAGCCCTGATTCGAAAGTTCTAATTGTAATAACCAAGATACGTACATGGATGGATGTATACAATGTATATATTAAGTGATGTCGGAGAGGCCAGGAAAGATGGGGTCCCCCCTTCTCTTTGTCACGGTCGCCCAACAAGCAGGTGGGCGTACTTATGTCATTTACGGTCCCAGGAGTAGAAGAAAAAAAAATTGAGCCCTTTTAAAGAATTAGAGACACACAGTTAAAAAAAAAATTGGGCTCAATGTAGCCCCTAAGTAATCGGCGGCCTGGGCGTGCGCTCGCTGCCCCCTTTCCTTAAATCCGCCCCTGCCTACATGTATAGAGACATCCCGATGATCACTGACTTGTTGAATTTTTATCCTATATGAGTGGCTGTCCTATATGAGTGGCCTTTAACATAACCGTTTCTTTGAATGGAGATGGGTTGGGAGAGGGTGCAAAGTGTTGATGATGCGCCGCTGAAACAAGAAAACATTCATTTTTTTTTATGTGCGCTAAACTGGTGGTGTGAAGACAGGTCCAAGGCTAGGGTAAGTGCTCATGGGTCAAAGGTTGGAGGTCGTCTCGCGGTGGAAGCCGTTCGGGTCACTGCACATCCAGTCGTGATTAGGTCAGATTGATCGCGACGTTCACGCGAGATCTTTCCAAAGTCGGTGACCTTTAGGATCAGGTGGGCGTGTCCTTCCCCCCCCATCCTCCCCCGAGCTTTTCACAGCGCAGGTGCAGCCGGATGTGCTGATGCGTTCAATAATCTAATTAGACCTGACATTGAATGTTAGCCGAATAGGTAAATACTATAGTTTTCATTATTAAATTTACAGTTAATTAGCTCGCGTTGCATATGATCATTGAAAATAAAGAGAGAAAATATATAATATATTTAAAGCAACAAAGCAGATGTGCATAAGATAATCTTAATAATCTATAATGATTTATTAATTAATTTGTGTAAAATTTGTTTTAATTGTTTGTTTGTTTTTCATAGAATCGATTATTAGAAATTGTTTATCGAAAACAATAAATGCTTCGATCAAAGTTCGGATCAAGACTTACCTGCAAAGACAATATTTTACCCTCAACTTTAAGAACAGCTAAACCTAGAAGATATAAACACTTCACCCTTATACAGTACAAGCAAATAAGTAACAAAAAATATGACTTCTTTTTTTAAGTTGTATGACATAAAAAGTATAAGCTATGAAGCAAATGAACCCACTTTAAGGTTTCGCTAATGTATGGATAAGTTTAAAAAGTTCATGAACAATTGTGTGTGTGCGTGTGTGTGTGTGTGTGTGAGAGAGAGAGAGAGCGTGTGCGTTTGTTGATTTTCTTTCTTTCTTTTTTTTTAAACTCGTTCTTCTAACGATCGTTAATCCGACACTGGAAAGTCTCGAGAAACTCTAAATACGGACAAATTTGAAAATGTTCGATTCTAGTGGAAATCAATGGAATTCCCATTCAAACGCAGTCGGTGATAATTTCAAGAAGTAATAACGGTACAAAAAAAAAAGAGAAAAGAAAAAAAGATCTGTCGGGTGTGTGTGTGTGTGTGTGTGTCTATGGGGGGAGGGGAGGGACAATAATTCTATCCATTCTACCCTCACAACGTTTTATTCCCAACAAGGCTGTCTATACACGTACTATAAAAAAGACACTTTTCCAAACACACACACATACTCACACACACACACACACACAAACACACACACAAACATGCTAAACACAAACACTTGTTGTATTTCGGTCATAAAGTAAAGAGACACGGAATGAATCGCCCCCGGTCGTTTTTTTTTTTTAAGATTTCGTTCTGTGCGTGAGTGCGTGCGTATGGTGCTATTGGTAATACGTGATCGGAGGAGTTGGGAGGGGAGTGGAGGTGGAGGTGGGAGCTGAGGTTGTGCGTGCAACGATGTTGGTCTGAAAGGAAAAAAAAAAGGGGGGGGGGGGAGAGAGCTTATGTTGTGCAAATGTATGATATGTTGGAGGAAGATGTCGCAGTACAATTATTGCGTCATTAGGAGTATGTGGAGGAAACAAATCTTGAAGGCAAGGATTCCATCTTTCATTACACACAGTTCTCTAGGGTTTGACGTGGGATGACTGACTATAGGCGGATGGATACAGTCTAGAGTCTAGACTGACAACGTTTGTCAATTTTGAGGAGAAGACCGCATGGCTAAAAGAAGTGGCCCTTTCTACCTCCCCCCCCCCATAAAGACTTTTTGAGAAATGTGATTGGTGCAGAAGTAAAATAACATTTTAAATCTAGTCGGGCAACTCAAGATAATGTTTCTAACATTTCACAGCCTTCGATATGACCTATGACCTATGTTACAGGTCAGGCCATGGGCGTAGAATAAAATATACGGCCCTTCAAAGTGAGAGCGGCATGTCAACGAGTTTAAAGATGGGCTCTGTGAGCCCCAAAATATTCTTGGGGGGGGGGCCTAGAGCGCGCTCGCTGCGCCCGTTCTTCTTAGATCCGCCTGAGGCATTCGTTAATAATATACATAATAAAATTAGTTAATTAAAAAATCTTGCACTTCCAGTGGTTCTCAAAACTTAATAATCTGCGACCCTCGAAGAAACCTTTCGGATTTCACAACCAGCCCTTCAAAATAAAACAAAAGCTAAAAAATATTTTCTATATTCTTGAGTTCTTTTTTGGTGTTTTGTGTGTATAAGTATGTGTGTGCGTGCGTGCGTGCGTGTGTGTGTGTATGTGTGTGTGTGTGATGTTGTTGACTTTCAAATCCAAAGAAAAAAAAACACAGGTTTGAGTTTTTCCCCTAGCTTTTTATTCTAGGCGACTTGTTCTGTACACTTCTGAAAAAATAAAAACGCAGTTGAAAAGATGAAATAAACATTTTTCCTTAACTGCCAAATTACTGCACGCTTGATTTATGCTCAACCTAAACACCTACATAATTTGCAACAAAGTACTCTTAGTGGGGAAAAGTAGCAGAAGGAAGCAAATGTCCCTGCAGAATTATACAGGTCGATGAAAACATTAATTGAAAGTGATTTCTAGGTGAAGAAAGTAACAGAGATGGAGGGGGGGGGGACAATGAGATCATTCTGTGCAATATGATTTGTCCACGTGCCACTTGGTGCATTAGACCGGATTTTACTGTTGCAGCTTGGACTCGAACCTACGACCTGTATTTAAAACAACATGGAGGGGGGGAAGGGGGCTGACAAACTCCTATTAGTGAGGTCTCTCTTTTAGAAATGTTACAGCTGACAGCAGCGCCCCCCCCAAAGGGTTGGGCCACCAGCAAGTGTTTGGAGGGAGCCCCCTGTTAAGATTGGACACCCCCCTCCACCACAGTACCCCATATTACGTTCCTTTCATAACCAAAATCAAAGCCCTACTGTCAGGCTTTGATGTGCGTAACGCCCCGCCCCCCCCTATCCCCACCCACCAGATCGGGGACCAGAAGTTGTTAGTTTTTAGTCAGTGTTGTATTAGAGTTTGTATGAGATAGTCGTGCAGTCACGAGTCGTTTAAATAAAGTTCAGCTATTTTTATACTTTACATTAACAAGTGTTGACTCATCTGTTGGCTTATCTGCTTTTGTGAATGTGTTCTGGAAACCTAGCAATAATTAAGGAATATACTAAAAGAACCCGTAACACCCCCAATGGTTTGGGGCCACCAGCAAGTGTTTGAATGGGAGCCCCCAATGATTGGATTAACCAGCTAGTGTTTGGACGGGAGCCCCAAATGGTCGGCGGCCCATTAGTGTTAAGGGTAGGGGCCACCAGCGAGTGTTTGGATTGGAGCTCCCAAGGGTTGGGGCCACCAGTGAGTGTTTGGATTGGAGCTCCCAAGGGTTGGGGCCACCAGTGAGTGTTTGGATTGGAGCTCCCAAGGGTTAGGGCCACCAGTGAGTGTTTGGATTGGAGCTCCCAAGGGTTAGGGCCACCAGTGAGTGTTTGGATTGGAGCTCCCAAGGGTTAGGGCCACCAGTGAGTGTTTGGATTGGAGCTCCCAAGGGTTAGGGCCACCAGTGAGTGTTTGGATTGGAGCTCCCAAGGGTTAGGGCCACCAGTGAGTGTTTGGATTGGAGCTCCCAAGGGTTAGGGCCACCAGTGAGTGTTTGGATTGGAGCTCCCAAGGGTTAGGGCCACCAGTGAGTGTTTGGATTGGAGCTCCCAAGGGTTAGGGCCACCAGTGAGTGTTTGGATTGGAGCTCCCAAGGGTTAGGGCCACCAGTGAGTGTTTGGATTGGAGCTCCCAAGGGTTAGGGCCACCAGTGAGTGTTTGGATTGGAGCTCCCAAGGGTTAGGGCCACCAGTGAGTGTTTGGATTGGAGCTCCCAAGGGTTAGGGCCACCAGTGAGTGTTTGGATTGGAGCTCCCAAGGGTTAGGGCCACCAGTGAGTGTTTGGCTCCCCCCCCCCGTCCCTCTCCCATGGCCATGTTTTTATAAGTTTCAAATTCTAATGTCTCTACCTTGAGACTGTTTTTTGGTCAGATCTGTAGATTCTTTCAAAACCTGGAAATGACGTCTGTTTTGTTTTCACACTTTTCTGTATTGCTGACCTAAATATTTTGAAAGTTGGAACATGTGCTAGATATTATAACTTAGGATAATGTTACGGATCCTTTTAATGAAGATGCTTGTAGAGGGTGTAATAAATCAGACAACACAAATCACGAAGTTAACTCCAGTGAAGTAACATCAAACAATCATTTAATACTTGAACATGAACTGACATAAAGGTAGAATCAGGAGGAGTACAAAGGCAAACTGTAAATATGCATCCATCTACATAGATGCCCACAGCTAGACTAACTATAAAACAAAGCATGTGCTCCCAACTGTCGGTTAATATACGTCATTTGTACCAAATGACGTATACACTAAAGCTCCCAATATTTACACTCAAGATGGCGGAATGACGCCATAGATACTGCGGTGGGCGGAGCCTAGCGAATTGCGTCATCAAACTTAGACTATATTATTTCTCCACATTTCTCCCCTCTACCTAAGCATTATGTAATCATGTAAAACCCAATACTAATACCGACAAAAGGAAGCCACATGAAACAAAGTTCAATCATAGAACATATCCCAAATCATCATAACAACAAAATAAATTATACAATGATTCATCAAATCAATATTGCATGGAATTATAAATCAATACATGCAAACAATATAATAAATATCATCAATCATATATGTATAAACATATTGAATTCAATTAAAATTTCTCATCATTTTAATAATTTTTTTTTTTCGTCACTGATATTCATTATTTTATTAGATATTTTTTTTTCTATGTGACTTGTTAATTTTTTTTTTCTTTCATGTCACTTGTATATCTTTTCTATTATCTTTTTTCAGGTGACTTTTTTTTTTTTTCATGTCACTAGTTATTCTTCTTTTTTTTTTCTCAAGTGACTTCTCTTTTTTTTTTTTATCATAATCATCAACTATTATTAAATATCATTATGTCATCATATAAACATATAATACATGTAACTTACACATTATGGTGAACCAAATTTCTTACTGCCAGGACATAGTTTGGTTAAGAAAAAATATTAAAATCTCTCCAATTCCCATTAATATTTCTCTCCGTGGTTGGAATGAAACCATAGTTCACTCTTCTACCCTGTTTATAAATCTTACAGTCATTCTTGCAACATCTCAACAAACATGTCCTACATGAACAGTGGTAATGAGGGATAAATTCTGGCTCATTAAAATTTACTACATGTCTGGCATGGGGATTTTTATGGGGATATCTACTGCAATTATTATAAGTTAGACATCTAACTGCGTTAAAATGGTTGGTATCGACCAATAGGTGGGTCCTTCCATTCACGGTTTTCTTTTCTTTTATTTTCTTTTGCCATACGACCATCTATTTGATTCTCTGGTTTGATCACCATTACGTCCAAATTTCTTGATTTGTACATCAAAATACCTTCTTTGTTTCTTTTGATTTTCACTGGGTACAATGTAGTTTTTGTCTCTTTTTGACAATAATAGTTAGGGTTCTTTCTTTCTTTCAGTATTATAATTCTTGAGGTTTGGTTATTCATTGATTTAGGTTCTCCTCTATGACATTCAGTGGTAAATGGAAGTGAATGTTTTATAATTGTACCTGTAGCATAAGACTTATGTTGGATTTCTTTATTTACGTGTCTGCTTGCTTTATTATCTTGATTACTTAATTTGCCATCTCTATTTCTGGGTATGGTTCTCTTGGCTACTGTGATATAATTGGCGTCTTTATCTCCAACTGACGATTCTACTTTATCCAATCTGTTAATTTTATCCTTCAAACTTCCATTAATTTTTGTTTGAGGAGCTGTAACCACATCGACGGATTCTATTCTCTTAACAAGTTTATTTACAATCCTCTCTATTGCTTCTACCCTAAGTGGTAGGTCTTCCAAATTAGTGCTAGTCTTTGATTTAGTACGTAGGTCATTTTCCCTGTCTAAAATCAATTTATTCAGTTCTGCCTGTATTTTTTTCCTTTTCTGACTTGAGACGTTTATTTTCCAATTTTAATTTCTCATTTTCTTCACGTATGCTATCTCTAGCATGTTTATCATCTTCAGCCTGCATTAATCTAGTAACATTGCACATATGTTCCTCACTTATCCTCTCAACTTCATTAAATCCTTCCATCAGTTTGTTATTGTCTATTAACACGGGCGGTTTTTTCTTCTCTTCATATTCTTTTTGTCTCTCTATACATCTGTTTGAAAAAATTTCACCAGTAAAATTACCTAGCTTGGAGGATGGGGTCATTTTATCTCGTGATGGGCGTATATTATTGAATTTTTCCCTGTAACCATCACATGTGTTACCATAAATCTTCATTAATGATTCTTTCACAACATCATAATTTTTTATTTCATTTTCACTTAGTTTCAAACATACATCCAGAGCTTTGCCTCTTATGAATCCTAAAATTGACGCGGCCCATGTATTCTTCGGCATACCCGCGCTAGTAGCTAGCATTTCAAACCTAGACAAGTATGTGTCCATACTGTCAACGCCCTCTCTAAAATAAGGTAATTTAAGTGATGTGGTCACTCTATCACCCGCTCCGTTAACTCCGGGGTTAGCTGACTGTCTATTGTTCTCAGACTCTAAGCGCGCCCTTTCGTTCGCGATTTCTTCCTTTCTCATTTCCCGTTCTGCGGCTCTTTCTTCCCCTCTCTCTCTGTTCCTTTTCCTTTCTTTCTTCCCTCTCTCTCTGTTTTTCTTCCCTCTCTCTCTGTTTTTCTTCCATCTCTTTCTTTCCACCCTTTCTCTCTCTACAGATACCCAGGTTTGTAACTCCTGGCCTGTAAGGCCAAGTGCTTTACCAGCTTCAACAATATTTAAAATTGATGACATGGCAGTAACCGAAACCAATTATAACTAATAAATGAAAATGTTTGATACTATATATCACACACAAAAAAAATATTCTATAATGTCATCAACATACAAGTAATAACAAAATAAATACAATAATCTTTTTCAAAAAAAAAAAAAAACAGCAAATTAAATGTTTTGGCTGCTCAGGGTGGACCCTATTTTAACCTCTACTGTATTAAATACAGAATTCCACCAAGAACAACAAACAAATAATTACACCAGATTTCAATATTCTAGTAATAAATATATATAAAAAAATATGCTAACTTACATATAAAGAAATACACAAATAGTAAATTCTGTTCCTTGAGTTCGATGGTTGATCCTCGGTGATCCCGGTCCGCGATGTTCGATGTGGGGTTGACTAACACACGGATTGATCCTTGGTGATCCCTGTCTGCGATGTTCGATGATCCTTGGTTGATCCTTGGTGATCCTATGGTGGGGTCCCTCTGACGATGGGAGGTGATTCCCAGCCACACGGTAACGTCGGCCCCGTCAGTATACAGCAACTCTGGCCACTTTAAGCAGTAAAGTTGGCCACTTCAGCAACAGTAGGGTTGGCCTCTTCAGCAAACGGCAGGTTGGCCTCTTCAGCAAACAGCAGGGTTGACCTCTTCAGTAGCAGCAAGGTAGGCCTCTTCAGCAGACGGCAAGGTTGGCCACCTCAGCAAACAGTAACGTTGGCCACTTCAGCAAACAATAGGGTTGGCCACTTCAGCAAACAGTAACGTCGGCCACTTCAGCAAACAATAGGGTTGGCCACTTCAGCAAACAGTAACGTTGGCCACTTCAGCAAACAGTAACGTTGGCCACTTCAGCAAACAATAGGGTTGGCCACTTCAGCAAACAGTAACGTTGGCCACTTCAGCAAACAGTAACGTTGGCCACTTCAGCAAACAATAGGGTTGGCCACTTCAGCAAACAGTAACGTTGGCCACTTCAGCAAACAGTAACGTTGGCCACTTCAGCAAACAGTAACGTTGGCCACTTCAGCAAACAGTAACGTTGGCCACTTCAGCAAACAGTAACGTTGGCCACTTCAGCAAACAGTAACGTTGGCCACTTCAGCAAACAGTAACGTTGGCCACTTCAGCAAACAATAGGGTTGGCCACTTCAACAAACTGTTTTCACGGCGCGCACCCAGAGTGGTGGCCGCCACGTAATTCACCGATGAATACTTAACCGGTAATTACAACGAGTCTTAATGTACTCACTCCGCTGCTCCTGAATCCAGCTAAGTCAGTTCGACGTCGGAGGTGCCAAATATATGTTACGGATCCTTTTAATGAAGATGCTTGTAGAGGGTGTAATAAATCAGACAACACAAATCACGAAGTTAACTCCAGTGAAGTAACATCAAACAATCATTTAATACTTGAACATGAACTGACATAAAGGTAGAATCAGGAGGAGTACAAAGGCAAACTGTAAATATGCATCCATCTACATAGATGCCCACAGCTAGACTAACTATAAAACAAAGCATGTGCTCCCAACTGTCGGTTAATATACGTCATTTGTACCAAATGACGTATACACTAAAGCTCCCAATATTTACACTCAAGATGGCGGAATGACGCCATAGATACTGCGGTGGGCGGAGCCTAGCGAATTGCGTCATCAAACTTAGACTATATTATTTCTCCACAGATAACAATTAGGCTGAGAGGAAGACAACATATCTCTGCATAATAAAGTGTTTTTTTCCCCTTTTGATAACACGTTTATAATGCTCTTAATGCTAATATCTCTATAAAAGTGCTTATTTCGTTCATTGTACAGCTGTCTGTAGATGTTTGCATGTGTGAGGGTCTTGTATGAGGATAGACATATGAAAGATTGGGAGAATCAAGAAACATCGTATACAAGAATTTGAATTATTGGAATTTTTTTATTTTTTGTGAGTATCAGGATCTGCCTAGAATAATTTAAGCTTTATTTCCGATATTTGAGCCGATTTTTTATGTAAATTTCATCTTTGAACCCATTTCTAGAATAATGTGTAAAGTACATGATGTTCTATGTATCAGAATCGGAATGCGGAATTAGACTGGAGTCTGAATGAAGATATAGAAGTATCGGACTGGACTTGGTATCGTAATCAGTATTAAAAAGTTGTTATCGTTCCATCGTTCGTTTTCCCTATGTTTGTGTGTGTGTGTGTATGAGTGATAATGAGGTGGAGATGAATTTTTTTTAAGTTGAATTATATTAAATAAGCATGACATTAATCTAAATGTTGCATAGGGGCGGGTCTCGGGTGAAGAGATGATAATAAATGGGTCAGAACATGATTACAGAATGACAACAAAAAAAAAACGTTTTTTGAAAAACAGATTTATATATCTTCATAACAAGGCAACTTGTCGTGTTTTTGTCAATGGTACATTCAACAGGAGCAATATTCTTCATGTTGATGAGATTGTAGATTTAACAGGGACAACTGTCCTGGTATCATGTTGATGAGATTGTAGATTCAACAGGGGACAAGAGCCCTGGTATTATGTTGATGAGATTGTAGATTCAACAGGGGACAAGAGACCTGGTATCATGTTGATGAGTAGAAATCTTTCATACTTCTTACCGGAGTCATTGTGGCTCCATGTGTGGGCCTTGCTCCATATCTGAAAAGTATAAAAACGTTAAAATGGCGCTTTCTACCCTACTTCCGTTGGATATCTTACCTGTCGATCAACCTGTTCTAATGGATTATGTTCAGACCTGTTCTTTTGGTATTATTTGTGCCTTAGGGCAAAACCTTGAAAGGATGAATGGTTGGGGGGGGGGGAAGGTCTTACAAAAAAAAACGGTCAGGACCGTTGTATTATTATATTTAACAGGGATTAGTATTTCAAGAGGGGATTGGGGGGGGGGGAGGTCATTGCTGCTGTCTAGTTAAATAATGTAAATACATTTCCATTTCCATTCGTACGATATCGTTTTCTGTCAGCCCGTTGGGCGATTGTGTGTACGCCGTATGTTCAAGCCTAAGAGAAACACTCCAGTGCTTAAGGCTGAAAAAGGGCGGGGGGGGGTGATTAACGACCACTGCAGACGATTGCAGGCATGTCGTGAGCCGGACTCAAAGAAGACTGCCCAAAACAAATGTTTCGACAGACCTTATGTTCCTACAGGAACAGAGACTGGGGGTGGGGGGAAAGACATAAACATAGTACAGATGTGGAACTGGCACTGCAGAACACCTCCTCCATTGTCATGGGGTTTAAAACGTTCGATCCAGGGATCTCTTGACAACAGCCATTGCCGTCATCACAGCTTACTTTGGATTATTGTTGACATGGAGACGTGGCCATTTTGAGATTTCTACATTTTTATATGGACATTGTTATTGTTCATTTTTACTACATGAAAATATTTTACTTTTTATAGTTAACTTTTCTTTTTTTGTAGTTTCGTTAAGTGAACATTTTTACTTAATTAAAAAAAATTGATTTCTTCCCTATTTAAACACTGCTAAGTTTATTAAAAAAAATAAAGTGGAAATGTTTCTTTGTGTATATAGAACAGTTCACTTTTTTTAATCAGGAAATGTTTACTTTGTCTATTCCTGGTTTTGTTTTCGTATTCTAAGTTTCAAATTGTACTTTTACTCCCAGAATTCTTTTCGCTTTCGGGTTTAATTTTGTTGACATTAAATTGGCTCCCACATTTGCATTCCTCCTGGTCTCTGGCATGACACAAATTTAACAAGATTCCAAAGAGAAATCTTCAACGGAAATGTCTGTTTTGGTCTCGGGTGTTGACAGTACGTCTGCCAAGTAAGCATGGCAGACGTCAAATTCTTCGCGTTTTATTGGTCGGGTAGGAAGCGAGAGTAGCTAGACGAGACCGGCTTTTGGCGGGACGATGAAAGGTGGGGGGATTGGGCGCAGGTATTGTTATGTGTGGGTGGGGCGCAGTTAATCTTACGGACTTTGCATAAGACACACCTTCAAGAATTATAAGGAAGAGGTGGGGGAGGGGGTTAAATTGCAAAAGTTAAGAAATTAGCCGATATATATTATAATATAACAAGTAGTAATATTTCATTTCGCATTTTTTAGAAAAGGAATGTCAAATGCATACTACTAGATCAAAGCCTATTTAAAAAAAAAAAGTAAAGTTCCCTTAGCCCTAACAGGCCATCGGGGCGGATAAAGTGTAGAATTCATCTGTTTCTATAACCTCGGCACATGAATGGATTGTGTGGTTAGCACAACGCCAAGCCGCCTTTACTTCCCCAAATTAAGTCAGGTACCCTGTTAAAGCTGGGTGGACTTGTGGGACGACTTTGCACCATATAACACCTGAAAAAATTCAATGGTTCTTACCGAGGATATAAACCATGACTCTTAGGTGGACAGTCGAGTATCGTCACCACTCGGCCATCCGTCCCCTATACATATAAATCATTCCACATATTCATCTATCTAAAAATCTAAATATTTATATATTGATCCATCTATCTAAATATCAATCAATATATCAATCGGTTCTGATGGTCGTGCGGTAAGGCGCTCAATTGTCGACCTAAAGGTCCCGGGTTCGATCTCCAAAGGGAAATTTTTTTTTTTCAGGGCATGGTGAAAGCTTCCTCCGTCGTGCCTTCAGGACCACTGCACTAACGGCTAAGGCTAGATGAAAGAAAGGTACTATAATCCCAATATCACATATCCAGTTTTTCTTCCATATTTTTTTTATTTATCTTCTCTGTATTTATTTATAAAGGTATGGAAAGAATTTAGAAAAGACAATTTTAGATCGATACGCAAATCAATATGTCATTCAGATAGGCGTGGCAAGAAAGATTTTATCAATATACATAAACATAAACGAAGCCGGTGTATGGTTGTATTTCTAGATAACTGTTTTCCCTCCTTTCTCGTGTCTGGCATACGGTTCCTCAGTGTAACAGTGAAATAACGAACTACTGCATTACTTCATTACATTATTACATTACTGTTAATCCTATTACAGCTGTAAATTACTGCGTATTACTGGTCATGAACTATAATTTATCAAAATTTATATAAATATCAGCTAGTAAAATAGTATAAGAATATTAGATTTAAAACTTTCATGCTGTGAAAACATTGCTTTTTATAGAAACAACCCACACATTCACGTGGGCTCTTTCAATGCCATGACTTATAAGCAGTGCCGCCTTGAAGGAAGAGCGGTCTAAAATTTTTTCAATGGCATTCGGGATTCCGAAGATTTCCATAATCTACTATAAAACGGCTGTCATGAGTACATTTTCTTGTAGTATAATTTATGATGTATATAGTTGTATATATTATTATTTATTGTTATTTCTTCTGTGGATCTTCTGCTCATGGGAATGTGTATATCAATTGTAGCATATTCAGTCTCTTCGGAGTTGATTATCTTTTTAGTATATCAAGTAGCCTAAATGTCCACAGATATGTGTGAGACGTAACACATACAAACAGTTGTAAATCACTGAGTAGAAATAGTTAATTAATTTACATTTATATATTTGTTAATATTTACTGTGTCAATATGAAATACACATAATATAGAAGATCGAATGATGATGCTATGAATAACGTCTTTCCCTTATGAATCTCTGTCATCGTCTCCTATTACCGTCTGCCAATCTCTACTTCCTTAATTGGGCAGTTAATTATTCTAACTAAATTTCTAGGCCAAATATAATTATTACAGCCAAATATAATATTACAGCCAAATATAATTATTACAGCCAAATATAATTATTACAGCCAAATATAATTATTACAGTCAAATATAATTATTACAGCCAAATATAATTATTACAGTCAAATATAATTATAACAGCCAAATATAATTATTACAACGGCCATGCAGTTGATGATTGGGGGGCGGCTCCGGAATTTCATTGATTGTCAGGGACGTCGAAGACTGACTTTCGGCGGTCCGGAATAGTCTCATCTCTTTTAAGTCTTTTTAGGTCCGTGGTATGACCCCATTGCCGGCTGTGACCTCAAAAACAAAACCAAGAAATGACCCAATAATGATAAGCATTCTACAGAAATTAATACATTTTATCATACTGCTGAACATAAGTTTAACACACACACACACACACACACACACACACACACACACATCTTAAAGAACAATTTGAAACAAGTGGAAAGATCATAAAAATACCCGATAAGTGGCCAATCGTCAGTTCGCGAGTGGAACGCCACCAGACTTCCGGTCTAACAAAAAGCGCCTCACCGCAGCAACAACTGAAATCCCGGACGTTACATTGTTGTTGTTTGTTTTTATGTTCGTTTGTTACTAATTTTGTTACAACCTTTACGAGAGCGTATGGGAAAAGGGGGGAGGGGGAGGGGTAAAGCCCGAAGTCATTCCTTTTCCTAAATCATGTCGGCCATTAAGAAAAGAAAAAGTTATTTCTGCCTCGAAATGGAACCGGGCAGGACCAAGTGTGGGAACAAACAGGCTCGCCAATAGTTTCTGACAGTTCCGTGTCCGGGAACTTTATGCGAGAGCTGCCCCCCCCCCACACCGGGGAGGGGATGGGGGAAGACACTAAGTGGGTTAGGGAAGGGGCTGGGGGGCGGGGGGTAGGGCGGAAATTAGTGTGGGGGAAAAGAGACAAGCGGAAGTGGTTGTGTGTGAAAGAAGGGGAGGGAGGGGGGGGAATAACCTGTCATTCTAATTTGTCTTAGTCGTCTGCAAGTTTTCGCTCGTCTGCTGGAAACAGAGAACATTTATTTCTATTTATTTTTTTTTAATTTTCGCATGCGCCTGTATCCCGCCCAATTTAATTAGCATAAAGTAAAGATGTATTGTGTCCGTGGTACGTATTTGTAATGTAGAAAATAAAAAAAAAGATTAACAAATATTTGTTTTATGTAAGCAAGCATCCATCTACAACTATCTGTATATTTTTTTTTGTGTATTTATCTATATATCTAATATTGATCTGACTATCTCTATATCTATCTATCTAATATTGATGTAACTATCACTCTATCTATTTATCTAATATTGATGTAACTATCTCTCAATCTATCTATCTAATATCTCACATATTCCCATAAGCTCCTACATATTCCCATAAGCTCCTACATATTCCCATAACCTCCTACATATTTCCATAAGCTCCCAGATATTCACATTAGCTCCCACATATATTCCCATAAGCTCTTAATATTCCCAGAAGCTCCTACATATTCCCATAAGCTCCTACATACTTTCATCAGCTCCTTCATATTCCCATAAGCTCCTACATATTCCCATTTATATATTTATATCCCGCATATTCCCATAAGCTCTCGCATATTCCCATAAGTTCCCATATATTCCCACTCTCTCTCTCTCTCTCTCTCTCTCTCTCTCTTTCCTTATCTCTCTTTTTCGATAATTGACATAGAGTTGAATTTACTTATGCATGGTTGTTGATCATTGGATAGCAGAAAATTGAAACGAAGCTTATAAGTCCGTTTAAAAAATTGAAAAAAAAACAGGTGTAGAATTTAATGATGCGTAAAAATTTGACCTTACTTGGTTGAAAATAAACGCAAAAACTATAGTCCTATTCGCCAAATACTAAACAGGAGTAGAATCAATTGGCAAATATTCCCATAAGCTCCCATATATTCCCATAAGCTCCCACATATTCCCATAAGCTCCTACATATTCACGTAAGCTTCTTATGTCCCCATAAGTTCCTACATATTCCCGTAAGCTCCCAGATATTCCCATAAGCTCCCAGAAATTCCCATAAGCTCCTACATATTCCCATAAGCTCCTAATATTCCCATAAGCTCCTACATATTCCCATAAGCTCCTTCATATTCCCATAAGCTCCTAATATTCCCATAAGCTTTTAATATTCCCATAAGCTTCTCATATTCCAATAAGCTCGCACATATTCACATATGCTTCCACATATTCCCATAAGCTCCTACTGTTGATCTAACTATCACTCTAACAATCTAATATTGATGTAACAAACTCTCTATCTATCTATGTAAAATTGATCTATCTCTTTATCTTTCTAATATTGATTTAACTACCTCTTGATTTATGTATTCTACAATATATTTTAACATTCATAGACAAGAAATGATTTTAATCGTGTATTGTCATGTACTGTTTTAATTTGCACTGAGTCATTCAAGAGATTTATGTTGTCCAATCTCTGCCTCATATCCCGCCCCCCCCCACCACTTATCACGATGTTCACATCAACAACAACAACAACAAAATGCTGAACGTTAATTAATATGTTTTCGATTGGACAATAAACCTGATCTGGCCACTCTTTTGGCTGCATCCCAAACCACGACATTTCATGTACATAAGGCATATTTTTGCTTTACACATTTCTCTTCTTACTTTCGGCTTCAGTTTTTTTTTTTTAAACTGGTGAGTTTATAACTCTGCTTCTCCAACTTGTACGTTTCATGCCCCACTATAAACAATGTTTTCCTCTCGCGACCTATCCTTGAAGAAAAAAAACTACTTTAAAAGTTTAAAAAAAGTAAAATCGTCATTCTGAAGCCCACCGCCCATCTTTTGAGAACTACTGGTCAGTATGAATGGAATCAAAGATCCGGCTGCTAGTGAAATGTTGTTAAGGTGTGTTATCTAAATGATTACAGTTTCACCATTTGACTGGCCGAAAAACTGCGAAATAAAATTGTACTGAATGAGATGCTCTATAGAGTTTCAGATTTATCCAAAAAAAAAAAAAGAAGCTAAACCAGTTAAGGTTTTAAACTTCTCTTTTGAAAAATTGTTTACATTTATTTTTGAATAAACTACTTTGATATTACATGTTCTATAGAGTTTCAGATTTATCCAAAAAAGAAGCAAAATCAGTTAAGGTTTTGAACTTCTCTTTTGAAAAATTGTTTACATTTATTTTTTAATAAACTACTTTGATTAACATAAATTTTGGTGGAAGGTCTTTAGCCATTTATTTTGTTTTTGGTGTATGTGTGCTGTCTTTTTCGGTTTTTTATGTTTGCACATTTCTTACTTAATTGGCAACCGCATTCCCTGTCAAATCAATATTGTTGTTTTTCAGAAATTTCCACCTTTGTGGCAGTGCAATGGTATTTTCTGAGGCTGACCACATGTGGCGGTGCCAAGGATGTTCCATAAACTAATGGTATTTTCAGAGACTGACCACATGTGGCAGTGTCAAGGTTGTTCCATAAACCAATGGTATTTACAGAGACTGACCACATGTGGAAGTTCCATGTTTGTTCCATTAAACAATTGGTATTTTTTAACTGACCGCTCGTGGCAGTGCCGGTGTGGTATACCTCATTTCATTTAGTTGAAGTCAGACCAATGGCTCTAGTGAATCTACAATTAAATTCAACGTAAATCTGCATCTAAAACAGTCCTAGATCTCTATCTAAAACAGCAATGCACGTAAAACAGTGTAGCATCTATAGAAAAGTATCGAACTGTTTGTAGCTTACATATCAACATACTGTCAGAATATATATACATAGCAATGTACTGTCTGTATAAATGTATGTAGCTTTTATAGCTATGTACTGTATGTATAAATCTACACAACAGATTTCGAGCACAACGAAAATCGTTCAATCGTCTTTCAGATTCTAGAGTGCGCGCGCACTTCAAACAAAACATAAAAAAAATATATATAAATAATTAAAAAGAAATTCCTGTCGTTTTCGTCGTAGTTTTGTTTACAAATATTCTATTTATGTCCTCTGTTGTTCGGGGACACAATGGACCGTTTCATGTGTTCACTGCCCCCCCACCCCCTCTTTTCCGTGTGTCCCCCCTCATACAGACAGACACGTTGAAATATGATGAGTTCATGGCCTCTGGTCAGTCTGAGCTTAACAGGAGATGAAGGTCGCGTCAGGAATCACTCGAATGACTTTATTTTGATAGATCCCCTCGGGGGGTCGGGAAGGCATTTGGGGGTTGGGATGTTGTTGTTTTTTTTATTGGAACTTGGGTTATTTATGTCTTTTTGATGACGTTATGTAGATGTATGTGTCTTTCTTTCTATCTCGCTTCCATATATATATATATATATATACCCTCCACTGTGCAACCCACCCCCCCACCCCCACCGTCAGCTACAGACTTGACATTGATTATGTGATCAACCAGGTCGTTTCAGATTTCTCTGCATGATCTATTTGAGTAAGGCGTTGACCTTATTTCTAGATATATACGACTTTATCTGTCTATTTCTTTGTCTCTATACTCTCTCTATCTCTCTCACGCACTCTCTCTATCTCTCTCCCACTCACTCTCTCTCTCTCTCTCTCTATCTCTCTCAATCACTCTATCTCTCTATCTCTGTGTGTGTGTCTCTCTCTCTATTTCTCTATCTCTCTGTGTGTCTCTCTCTCACTGTCTCTCTCTCTCTTTCTCTCTCTCTCTCACTCACTCTCTCTATTTCTCTCTCATTCACTCTCTATCTCTCTCTCACTCACTCTCTCTATTTCTCTCTCTATCTTACTCTTAATCTCCTTTTTATTTTCTTACATCAAATTCTTCGATGCAACAAACATACAACTGGTTATGAGAGAAAATATTAGAATTAAAAAAAAATTCAATATATTATACAATCGATTATCCGGCTTATTTGACGGAGTGTTATGCAGGATAACGAAAACTGTGTATATGCATATCAGTGTCAAATCTGTTTGTGAATGTCAGTGTCATTATGTTTGTGTAGGTCAGTGTCATTATGTTTGTGTATGTCAGTGGCATTATGTTTGTGTCGGTCAATGTCATTATGTTTGTGTCGGTCAGTGTCAATCTGTTTGTGTGGGTCAGTGTCATTTTGTTTGTGAATGTCTTTGTCACTCTATTTGTATGTGTATGTCGGTCTCTACTGACGTCAAGGAAATCTTGTTTTTTCCTGGGTTCCCGTCTAAACAACCTTGACATTGAGGTGACGTACAGCTCTGGGCGACAAAAGAAAAAGGAGAACCAAAAAAAAATAAAAAGATGTAATTGAAGTTGAAGGTCACACAAAATGGCGGTAAGGAAGAAGAGTAAAACAGACGAGAGACATTAAAGTTCCTTAAATCACTGCAAGTTGTCAGCGTGAAATTAATTCACCATCTTTTGAAGTAAGATTCAATTTGGGAGGGGGGGGGGAAGGTTTTGAAATAAAAAAAAAATAAAAAAAATTGAGCAACTTTGGAAGTTTTAGGCAGTGGCGTCTCGCGGGTACAAATAGTGGTCACCCTAGTTTATCTTCCATCTCCCCCCCCCTCCAAACCCCACTCCCTTTATTTTGAAATAAAAAGAACATCGTTTCTTAAAGAACGTTCTAAACACCCTCTCCCCCCCCCACCTTCCCACCCACACCCCTATTCAAACTCGTACGAGTGACGGACACCCATCCCAGGCCTTGATACGCCGCTGGTCATGAAGTAACAACACTCCTCACACACGCACACACACACACACTCTACTGCAATTAGGCCAAGGCTTTCCTTTCCTTTATTTCTATTTTTGTGTGTATGTATTTAGTAATCAAGTGTTGTGTTCATGTATTGCTTCATTTTGTGTTCTGGAGATGTAATGGGCGCAAGTTGAAACAAATAAGAGACCATTCACTGTCCGTTCTCCAGTCTTCAACTCCGCCATCTCTCTTCGCTTTGTTCATTCGGCTTCGCGGAAGAAAGGGAAATAAATACATTTTATCAAGGCGATAAATAAATATTGTATAACTAAGATGGTTGGACAAAGTGGTGGGTGGTGCGCGATTAAAATAAGACATCCATTTGACATTCGGATGAGAAAAATAATTAAAATGTGCGATTTCAGATCTAAAGGGAAATAATTTGTTCATACATGAAACGGGACTTGTTATTGACTCATTAAAAGTGTGGATATGAATAGACAGAGAGACAAAGACGGGGATGTAGGGAGAGGGAGAAAGAGAGAGAGAAATAGACTAACGGATGGATAAACAGACACATGAGGGTTAATATACAGACAGACAAATAAACACGTTTTAAAAAGATAGATTAATAGAGACATGTAAAGTATGCGTGGATGGATGGAATGATGAAGGAATAAACGTATGGTTGATAGACAGCCGCACGATAAGACAGAACGGTAGATTTATTCAAATCAATTCAAAGAGTATCATAGAATATTTTGGCATGATATTTTGTGATCTCTCCTTCCTGGTCTGAGAGACATACCATGATCCACGGGGGGATGGATCATAGGGGTTCTCTAGTCAGGAAAAAAAAACCCATTACTTGCGAGGGTGGTGGTACTGTGGTCAATGAGGACTATCCGAGACCGCAGTATTCACAGCTGGCGGAGGTGACGGATGTGGTCGGCACACAACACCCTTCCTCTCCGTCCCACTCAAGCACACCTGCGCAGCCTGCCATTTCGGGCTGAGGGTACAGGCACACTACACCCTCCCCTCTGTCCGAGTGGAAGGAAAAACCCCGTTCCTTGCCATTCTGGCCGATCGGCAGTACACACACCCTGCTGGTCTGGCCGGTTTGGGCAAGGATTAAAACCCATCTTTCTGCCATCCCTGCAGATGATAGCGGGTACACTCACCCCGCCGCCGCTCTGTAGGCATGGCAGACGTGCATCAGCGCCGCCAACAATGCTGGTGTGGTAGGCACACTACACCCTACCATGCTGGCAATGGCGGCGTTAAAAATAAAAAATAAATCAATCAAGGAAACTTCGCATAATTGCAGAAAATACCTAATACAATTTCTTTTTCTACACAAACTTCAAATTATCGGCAATTTTCTCGATGATTTTCAAAGTTTTTAGAGCATTTTCGAAAAAAAATGCTCTATTGTCCCCGTTTTGTCTGTCTATCTGTCCGTCCGTCATCACACTAGATCTCAACAACCATAAGTCCTAGACCCATGATGTATATATCATTTTGTAGGTCTTGGCCTGCCAAGAAATGACTTTTTTCCATTTCGTGATCTGACCTCTAAGGGCCGTAAAAGGGGCCTTGGTACCTTTTTTACTATATAAGCTATATAATAAAGGAGCGCTATATCTCAGCAACTATAAGTCCTAGACCCATGATGTATATATCATTTTGTAGATCTTGGCCTGCCATGTGTACATCAAAAGTTCATTTCGCGATAGAACCTCTGAGGGCCGGGCTTCAGGGCTCCTAAGGGGCTTATATATTATATATACACCTTGTACGTTCAATAACCCGTTCATTTGTTGCGAAATACTGCAGCACGTAGTTTCAACAAGATTTATTAAGAAACTCATCAAATGAAATAGTAAGCTTGTGTTCTGAGTTTAATTGAAAGTATCAGAGCTATGCAACAATTGACGGAGTTTTCGGACGATTAAATGACTATAATTTCGAATGTTTTCAATTATGAGTCCTATTTCAGTAACCACAAACCACTTGTAGTTAGATTTAAGAGACATTAATTTTTTTTTCAAATATAAAGAAACGTCTTTATAATTTTTTTTTTACAGATATATGCATTACACAATTGAATTTATAAACATTTCCAAAATTTACAAAATTTACTGAAAGCTAACAAACGTACCGAGATACATAACATGAAAATGCGCTAACACGTCCTGTGTCCAGAATGGAACAGGCTTAATTGCTTGTTTTTTTTTGTTTGTTTGATAAATTAAATAGAAAAATTAATTTATGATAAGACCGGCTCTAACAAAATCATTTTAATGTTAAAATTCTTTAAAGAAGGAATGACTTGAATACATCAACGGTAACATTCAAATTTTCTTATCTTCAGAATGACTCACAGAGCTGAGTGACTCACAGAGAAGACTGACTGACAGGGAAGACTGACTGATGAAGAAGACTGACTCACTGAGAAGATTGACTGATAAAGGAGACTGACTCACTGAGAAGATTGACTGATAAAGGAGACTGACTCACTGAGAAGACTGACTCACTGAGAAGATTGACTGATAAAGGAGACTGACTCACTGAGAAGATTGACTGATAAAGGAGACTGACTCACTGAGAAGATTGACTCACAGAGAAGACTGACTCACTGAGAAGATTGACTCACAGAGAAGACTGACTCACTGAGAAGATTGACTGATAAAGGAGACTGACTCACTGAGAAGATTGAACAGTGAACAAATCTACGCAATATACAGCAACAATCTTTTAATTTATGTCGGCAGTAACCATATTGTGAGATTAGCAGCAAGAGTTCGGTAAATCTTTCCTTCAACTTCCTTGTAGCTATCGATTCTTGTGGCTTCGCTTCACCCTAAGGGAAGGTCATAAACGGCCGTTAAATACACTTGACCAGTGACTTTACTAAAAACCTGATAAGTGTAGAATGGATAAATTACCATATTTGGACCATTTCTTATCGGCGACCATTTCGTTTACAAGTCCCTGAAAGGACCAGATGTTTCTTTCTTTGGTCCTTTAAACTACTAATGGGATGGGTTGGTTTTTTTTCCCCAGTGTCTCTTTTTCATCCAGACCATAGTTGATTGTGCAACGACCATGGGTGTACCACGGGGGACACATGTACGTGACTGGGACACCCCGGTAGTCGAGCCCGTAGCTGCAGAATGAATATCGGGCTCACTTCCGGTGCACCCCCACATTAAGTATACGTCTATTAAAAACCGTGAGAGAAAACAGGTGATATGTTCTTGAACATTTTTGTATTGGCATTTTGTAAATCAGTGCGATTGCTTTACATACACTAACAGGGCAGGCTTATGATCTTCATGCGCCCTAGATGTCAAGATAGCATAGAGTAGGTGAATAGAGTGCAGGTCGGCGTGTATGTTTGGAAGGGTGTTTGCACATTTTCGCGCGCATGGTATAAAACGAAACTTGTGTGCGCTCTGTTAGTGAACAGAGCTTATTTGTGCAAGTGACGTGCAGCGCATAGATTTGATTCGTTTATTTTGAATTCGCTCTAAATATGTCATGTACCCGGTTTAATTACATACATGATGTTTGGTATGTGTTTGTGGAAGGGTGAACGACCAGGAGGTGTGTTGTATAGTTTAGACAATATGTTATATAGTTTTATATTAAAAAAAGCATTGTGAAGTTATGTCGTACATGATGTTGTTTGTTACATGTAGGCCCTAATTTGAGTGTACCCTGTCTGAATTGTACCTAGTCGGCCTTGCCTGAAGTCGCCTCGACGGCCCTGATTTGAATGACACCTAATCGGCCCCGCTGGAGTCGCACCTAGCCGGCTCTGAGGGAGTTGGACCTAGACGGCCGATGCTTGAGAGGTCACTGGACAGTGTCATTTATTATTTCATGTTTGTAACATAAGTTTCCTTTTTTTGTATGGTAGTACTGTTTGGCCATGTTCCAGTTTTATGCTCTATTGATTTTACTTGGTGGGTGATGGCAATCGACACATATTTTCTCCATATCATTTATGAGTTGCATTAAAGAGTCACAGATTTGTGTATAATATATATGTCAATGTGTATGTCCAACCTACGGGGATCGGGGGGGGGGGGGTCCTCTCGCTAATGTACCCCTAGACCACGAGCTGACCAAATGGGTTGTGACACTAGAGAGTTTTTGCATCGAAAAAGGGGGCAATAGGAGGCCCACGCTTGTGAGTAAGGATTGTAATATTTTTTTTTTAGAAATATTTTTCGCGGGCCCCTGTCGGTTTGTGAGCCCCAGGCACTGAGGGAGGGAGGGGGCTGAACACTGACGACTTTTTGTTTAGTGACGTGACGCCCAGATTAGTGACGCGTGCACCTAACGATTTAGACCAGTGGTGGGCAAACTTTTATAATCGTGCGCCACATTTGGGTTATTAAGCCCGACATAATGGCCGCGCCTAGACAGAAGGGCGTGGCCAAGAGCAGATGGCGGAAGTGGTCACATGCACGAGTCGGATCTAACAGTCCATGGGATCGCACATGGACCCAGGGCCGCAGTTATTCAACCCCCTGACACCCATAAAAAAAACAATCAAACCGGGTGGCCTAGTCTAAATTATGTTCAATTTCATACTTGTAGACACTACTTCATTCATCTTCCCTTTGTGTAAGTCCGACGAGTCGCTGTTTTGTTTGGTTTTTCTTACGAAGGAGACATGTGCTACTGCTACTAAATATTCATCAATCCGTATGCCGACAACAGTTTGCCATGTCCGGGAGAGTGTTGTGAAAATTTTTTAGTCTCTACGAATTACGCTTTACCAAAGTTTATATTGACATTTATTGACTTTGATATTGGTAAATAAAAGTTGGCAAGATATATGGAAGCTTTAACAAGATGAGCAGGTAACTAACATTCACTCACGTGTACCTGTAGAGCTGAGACAATATTGACAACACGTATTAAGAAATGATGAGCTATAATTATCGCAAGGGGAATTCTTTGAAATTATTCTGTTAGCGTTATAAAAATAATATATCTAAAAATCAGGGGTGGGTTAACTTTTTGGGGCACGGGCCACGTTTGGTTTGTGAATTTGACCGGCGGGCCGCAACAAGAGTAGATGGATGGAGTGGTTTGACATGAAGTGATATAACTAAATGTTAACGTCATAACATTCATAACATAAGAAGATAGTGACGTACTTCACTCTGAAACGGGTGGCGGGGCCACAGGGCCGGACAACACAGGCTGACGAGACAGATTCGTCCCACGGGCCATAGTTTGCCCATGGCTAATCTATAAAGTATAAATTCAAATACATTATAAAACATTGTATTGCAAAACCTATTCGGGACAATTATTTCTTGCGCACATCTACATAAACTAATAAATGGCTAAGACAGTGTGCTAACGTAAATTGTACAATTTTTTCTTCATACGAGGGACGGGTGGCCGAGTAGTATAGAGCGCTCGACTGCCAACCCGAGAGTCACTGGTTCGATCCTCGGTTAGAATTTTCCAGACCCTGTTAAAGTTTGTTGATGTCCCACAAGTCCACCCAGCTCTAAACGTGTACCTGACTTTAAGTTGGGTGAGTAAAAGCAGCCTGGGCGTTGTGCTTCCTACTCACTCACTCTTTATGCCGAGGTTACTGAAACAGAGGAATTCTACACTTCATCTGTCCCACTGGCCCTATAGTCTAGAGATAAGGAAACCTTACGTACTCACTAAAACTTTATTTACTGAAACGAATTTGACTTTTTTTGTTGGTAAAATGTATCTATAATATTTAGATAGTGTGTGAGACAACAATAAAAAAATTAAAAAATAAAAAAAAAAACTTAAGAATTCTGCACTTAAATGAACACATGCTAAACATGAGAAACCATAGTCTCTTTCCATTTCAAATCGACTGGACTTAAAAGAAGCTAGTGATAATAGCTTCAGATTTTTTTTCTAAAACACAGACACAGTCTACCACCAGAAAATGTAAGTGTAATAAAAGCCTAAAAAATACATTAAAAGAAAACAGTACATTACAATAATAAAAAAAAACAAACACTGAAGATTCTTAAAGGATATGTGTTATCTCGGACTAATGAAGACATCAGCTAAAGGGAGCTAAACTACCAGCCGACTATGACCTCAGCAATGGAAAAGTTCTGTCAAGGGAGTTAAAGACTGAGAGACTTAGACCGTAACCGCTCAGAGCTTTGAATCGATGCGCAAAAATGTTCTGACCGCTGCAGTGATACTTTTGGACAATTGGCAATAATCTCAGCCTGTGTGAAGGTTTGAATAGCTTCCACCCCCCCTTTCTATCTCCTAGTTATGACAAACAGGATTTATCAAAGTAAAATAAATAAAAAAGAAAGAAAAAAACATTGCTTGTGTCAATAAAGTGAATTTAAAATGTAATTTAATGTTTAAAATTGCGTTTCTCATAATCTTCAAAATAAGTTTCATGGAGAAACAATGTTCAATGATTTAAAACAAAAAAAAACTATTTAATTACCAAAAAAAAAACCCCGGGTATAACCTTATAAGAAGAACGGAAAATTCATTCATAATTTACTCATTAAATGGAACGGGGTGGTCGAGTGATGTAGAGCGCTTGACTGTCGACCGGAAAGATCCGTAGTTCAAGGCTCAGTGAGAGCCTTGGGATTTTTTCAGGTCCTGGTGAAAGTCCCCAAGTCCACCCAGCTTTAAATGGGTACCTGACTTTATGTTGGGGGAGTAAAGGCTGCTGGGCGTTGTGCTAACCACACAATCCCTTCATATGCCGAGGTTATTGAAACAGATGAATTCTACACTTCATCTGCCCCGATGAGAACTTAGGGGCTTAAAGGGAACTTTACTTTTTACTCATAAAACAATATTTTATACAATTAGTATTACACATAGAATACACGTACATACAAATATGTTTTTTTCTAAATTGTTCACGAAGGTTGGTGGTTAAACATGATCGCATACATCAATCGAATTGACTCTTCAGAAATCAGACGACGGGTTGAAGAGGATTGCTAAGTCCGTTCTTTCAATATGAGACTGTTGACACCCACAACAACGCATTGAAGAAAAAAAAATACGCTAAGCTGTTTGTGAACATTATGTTTGTTGTTTTTTTCCCTTATCCGTCAGCTGCTATGAGAGTGACTCGCCATATGGTTATCTGGAAGCTGTACTGCTATGAGAGTGACTCACCATCTGGTTATCTGGAAGCTGTACTGCTATAAGAGAGACTCACCATCTGGTTATCTGAAAACTGTACTGCTATGAGTGTGACTTACCATCTGGTTATCTGGAAGCTGTACTGCTATGAGAGTGACTTACCATATGGCTATCTGGAAGCTGGACATCAATTAGACGGACACAACAATCTGAAATGAAACAATTCTAATTCTCGGGTCTGTTTCAATAATTATACCAAAAAAAGAAAAAAAAACTTCCGCCCCCCATTGTGTCCATCTCTGCTGTGACCACTTCTTGAATCCCCATTGTGTCCATCTCTGCAGTGACCACTTCTTGAATACCCCCATTGTGTCCATCTCTGCAGTGACCACTTCTTGAATCCCACATTGTGTCCATCTCTGCAGTGACCACTTCTTGAATCCCCCCAGTGTGTCCATCTCTGCAGTGACCACTTCTTAAATCCCCCCATTGTGTCCATCTCTTCAGTGACCACTTTTTGAATCCCCCATTGTGTCCATCTCTGCAGTGACCACTTCTTGAATCCCCTATTGTGTCCATCTCTGTATTGACCACTTCTTGAATCCCCACATTGTGTCCATCTCTGCTGTGACCACTTCTTGAATCCTTCCATTGTGTCCATCTCTGCAGTGACCACTTCTTGAATCTCCCCAGTGTGTCCATCTCTTCAGTGACCACATCTTAAATCCCCCCATTGTGTCCATCTCTGCTGTGACCACTTCTTGAATCCCCCATTGTGTCCATCTCTGCAGTGACCACTTCTTAAATACCCCCAGTGTGTCCATCTCTGCAGTGACCACTTCTTAAATCCCCCCATTGTGTCCATCTCTTCAGTGACCACTTCTTAAATACCCCCAGTGTGTCCATCTCTGCAGTGACCACTTCTTAAATCCCCCCATTGTGTCCATCTCTGCTGTGACCACTTCTTGAATCCCCCATTGTGTCCATCTCTGCAGTGACCACTTCTTGAATACCCCCATTGTGTCCATCTCTGCAGTGACCACTTCTTGAATCCCCCCAGTGAGTCCATCTCTTCAGTGAACACTTCTTAAATCCCCCCATTGTGTCCATCTCTTCAGTGACCACTTCTTGAATCCCCCATTGTGTCCATCTCTGTATTGACCACTTCTTGAATCCCCACATTGTGTCCATCTCTGCTGTGACCACTTCTTGAATCCTTCCATTGTGTCCATCTCTGCAGTGACCACTTCTTGAATCCCCCATTGTGTCCATCTCTTCAGTGACCACTTCTTAAATCCCCCCAGTGTGTCCATCTCTGCTGTGACCACTTCTTGAATCCCCTATTGTGTCCATCTCTGCAGTGACCACTTCTTGAATACCCCCAGTGTGTCCATCTCTGCAATGACCACTTCTTGAATCCCCCCAGTGTGTCCATCTCTTCAGTGACCACTTCTTAAATCCCCCCATTGTGTCCATCTCTGCTGTGACCACTTCTTGAATCCCCCATTGTGTCCATCTATGCAGTGACCACTTTTTGAATCTCCCCAGTGTGTCCATCTCTGCAGTGACCACTTCTTGAATCCCCCCAGTGTGTCCATCTCTTCAGTGACCACTTCTTAAATCCCCCCATTGTGTCCATCTCTTCAGTGACCACTTCTTGAATCCCCCATTGTGTCCATCTCTTCAGTGACCACTTCTTGAATCCCCCATTGTGTCCATCTCTTCAGTGACCACTTCTTGAATCCCCCCATTGTGTCCATCTCTTCAGTGACCACTTCTTGAATCCCCCCATTGTGTCCATCTCTGCTGTGACCACTTCTTGAATCCCCCATTGTGTCCATCTCTGCAGTGACCACTTCTTGAATACCCCCATTGTGTCCATCTCTGCAGTGACCACTTCTTGAATCCCCCCAGTGAGTCCATCTCTTCAGTGAACACTTCTTAAATCCCCCCATTGTGTCCATCTCTTCAGTGACCACTTCTTGAATCCCCCATTGTGTCCATCTCTGTATTGACCACTTCTTGAATCCCCACATTGTGTCCATCTCTGCTGTGACCACTTCTTGAATCCTTCCATTGTGTCCATCTCTGCAGTGACCACTTCTTGAATCCCCCATTGTGTCCATCTCTTCAGTGACCACTTCTTAAATCCCCCCAGTGTGTCCATCTCTGCTGTGACCACTTCTTGAATCCCCTATTGTGTCCATCTCTGCAGTGACCACTTCTTGAATCCCCCCAGTGTGTCCATCTCTGCAATGACCACTTCTTGAATCCCCCCAGTGTGTCCATCTCTTCAGTGAACACTTCTTAAATCCCCCCATTGTGTCCATCTCTGCTGTGACCACTTCTTGAATCCCCCATTGTGTCCATCTATGCAGTGACCACTTCTTGAATCTCCCCAGTGTGTCCATCTCTGCAGTGACCACTTCTTGAATCCCCCCAGTGTGTCCATCTCTTCAGTGACCACTTCTTAAATCCCCCCATTGTGTCCATCTCTTCAGTGACCACTTCTTGAATCCCCCCATTGTGTCCATCTCTTCAGTGACCACTTCTTGAATCCCCCCATTGTGTCCATCTCTTCAGTGACCACTTCTTGAATCCCCCCATTGTGTCCATCTCTTCAGTGACCACTTCTTGAATCCCCCCATTGTGTCCATCTCTGCTGTGACCACTTCTTGAATCCCCCATTGTGTCCATCTCTGCAGTGACCACTTCTTGAATACCCCCATTGTGTCCATCTCTGCAGTGACCACTTCTTGAATCCCCCCAGTGAGTCCATCTCTTCAGTGAACACTTCTTAAATCCCCCCATTGTGTCCATCTCTTCAGTGACCACTTCTTGAATCCCCCCATTGTGTCCATCTCTTCAGTGACCACTTCTTGAATCCCCCCAGTGTGTCCATCTCTTCAGTGACCACTTCTTGAATCCCCCATTGTGTCCATCTCTGCAGTGACCACTTTTTGAATCCCCCATTGTGTCCATCTCTGCAGTGACCACTTCTTGAATCCCCCATTGTGTCCATCTCTGTATTGACCACTTCTTGAATCCCCACATTGTGTCCATCTCTGCTGTGACCACTTCTTAAATCCTTCCATTGTGTCCATCTCTTCAGTGACCACTTCTTAAATCCCCCCATTGTGTCCATCTCTGCTGTGACCACTTCTTGAATCCCCTATTGTGTCCATCTCTGCAGTGACCACTTCTTGAATACCCCCAGTGTGTCCATCTCTGCAATGACCACTTCTTGAATCCCCCCAGTGTGTCCATCTCTTCAGTGACCACTTCTTAAATCCCCCCATTGTGTCCATCTCTGCTGTGACCACTTCTTGAATCCCCCATTGTGTCCATCTATGCAGTGACCACTTCTTGAATCTCCCCAGTGTGTCCATCTCTGCAGTGACCACTTCTTGAATCCCCCCATTGTGTCCATCTCTTCAGTGACCACTTCTTAAATCCCCCCATTGTGTCCATCTCTTCAGTGACCACTTCTTGAATCCCCCCATTGTGTCCATCTCTTCAGTGACCACTTCTTGAATCCCCCCATTGTGTCCATCTCTTCAGTGACCACTTCTTGAATCCCCCCATTGTGTCCATCTCTTCAGTGACCACTTCTTGAATCCCCCCATTGTGTCCATCTCTGCAGTGACCACTTCTTGAATTCCCCCCATTATTGTGTACTCACTCTACTTTCCTCTCCCTCCACCAATCTTCCCTAAACACTCATCCAGCAGGCTGAGATTTCAAATTTAATTTGCCCCCCCCCCACGCGACTCTCCTCCCTCACTGAAAGCTGTAAACATCCACATTGTTTTGATTTATCATAATGACATTTTAAAAACTCGACCTTCGGTGTGTATATATCAAAAATGTAAAAAAAAAAGTATTTTTAAATGTTCTTTTAAGGAAGATAACTGACCTTTAGTCAAGGGTGGAAGGGTGCAGTGAATTGGACAGTAACAAGATGGAGACATTGTCCCTAAAGTTCCAATAGTCCCAAAATCCCGATGGTTCCAATATCATGATATCAAATTATCCCAATAGTCACAATATCCAAATATCCCATTATCCCAATATCACAATAGTCCCCATATCACATGTCTAAATATTCCCAATAACCTTTTATATATTATTATATCCATTTATCCATATATCCCATTATTCCAGTAGCAATCCTTATACATCGCAATATCTTGGAATCCCCATAGCTCCAATATCCCAATAATATCAACGGTCCAATATCCCCAATAATATCAACGGTCCAACATCCCCAAAAATACCAACGGTCCAATATCCCCAATAATACCAAAGGTCCAATATCCCCAATAATATCAACGGTCCAATATCCCCAATAATATCAACGGTCCAATATCCCCAATAATATCAACGGTCCAATATCACCAATAATATCAACGGTCCAATATCCCCAATAATATCAACGGTCCAATATCCCCAAAAATATCAACGGTCTAATATCCCCAATAAAATCAACGGGCCAATATCCACAACATTCCAATATCCATACATCCATCTCTCCCAACATTCCCCTGTAATAAAGAACAAATACGTCCAGTCAAAACCGTTTCAATGGGTCATCAACTGGACATACACAGAACGTCCTGAAATGCCTGAGTGGTAAGTATTCAGTGGTTCCCGCCCCTCCCTGACTTCTATCTCTCTCTCTCTCTCTCTCTCTCTCCCTCAATCTCTCACACTCTCTCTCTTTCACAACAATACAACATGAAACTGATCGAAAGGGATGGTGGAGGGGGAGGGGGGGAGGGGGAGAAATGTTCTATGACGAACAATCAACTAGAGACCTATAACCTATCCCAACGTCCACTTGTCAGGTCAGCTCGCCTGACTTGTCAAGAAACTGACCCTGGCAGGATGGTCATTTTTTGAGTTTTCCTCTCTACCCCCCCTCCCCCAACCCACGCCGACAGCAGCGTATTCAGTAGTGACCATTACTGGACAAAAAAAAAGTCATTTCACTGCGCGGTCTCTCTCCCCCCCCCTCCCAATTTCCTCCCCTTCCCCTACTCCCTGACTTACTCCTCCACCCTCCCCGACTAATATTTGCACCACTTCTACTACCTTACTAGTGAAGTAAACCAAGTGAATGTACTGATAGACTCAAAGAAACAATAGTTTATCAAGGGACGCTATTCGTCGGCTAGAGTTACCCCTGGACGAAACAACAACAACAACGGTACATGGTGACTTTTTCGAACTGTTGCCTAAAAGTGGGGGCATAACCGGATCTCCCTCTACTATATTGGGCAACTGACCATCTCACTGGACAAACTAAGTCTTGACCCAGCGTCTTATTTAGTGAGCACATTTTTGTTTTATTTTCTATTTTTTTTAAGAACTCAGTGAAAAGTGATATTTGAGGAAACATCCAATAGAAAAGAGTATGACGTACAAAAGCACACGCTGGCAGACGACATTGATATACTTTCATGTCCATCTCGACATGGTATCTATTTCACATAAAAACAGCGATATTTCTTGAAATAAAAAAAATAATGATAAACCTAGATAAATGCGTCTTTTTATAGGTTATAAAAGAATGGTATTAATACCATACAATCATCAGATCAATTATGTGTTGTTATTGGATATGTGTGATGCAGACTGTGGAGAAATAATATAGTCTAAGTTTGATGACGCAATTCGCTAGGCTCCGCCCACCGCAGTATCTATGGCGTCATTCCGCCATCTTGAGTGTAAATATTGGGAGCTTTAGTGTATACGTCATTTGGTACAAATGACGTATATTAACCGACAGTTGGGAGCACATGCTTTGTTTTATAGTTAGTCTAGCTGTGGGCATCTATGTAGATGGATGCATATTTACAGTTTGCCTTTGTACTCCTCCTGATTCTACCTTTATGTCAGTTCATGTTCAAGTATTAAATGATTGTTTGATGTTACTTCACTGGAGTTAACTTCGTGATTTGTGTTGTCTGATTTATTACACCCTCTACAAGCATCATCATTAAAAGGATCCGTAACATATATTTGGCACCTCCGACGTCGAACTGACTGACTTAGCTGGATTCAGGAGCAGCGGAGTGAGTACATTAAGACTCGTTGTAATTACCGGTTAAGTATTCATCGGTGAATTACGTGGCGGCCACCACTCTGGGTGCGCGCCGTGAAAACTGTTTGTTGAAGTGGCCAACCCTATTGTTTGCTGAAGTGGCCAACGTTACTGTTTGCTGAAGTGGCCAACGTTACTGTTTGCTGAAGTGGTCAACGTTACTGTTTGCTGAAGTGGCCAACGTTACTGTTTGCTGAAGTGGCCAACCCTATTGTTTGCTGAAGTGGCCAACGTTACTGTTTGCTGAAGTGGCCAACGTTACTGTTTGCTGAAGTGGCCAACGTTACTGTTTGCTGAAGTGGCCAACACTATTGTTTGCTGAAGTGGCCAACGTTACTGTTTGCTGAAGTGGCCAACGTTACTGTTTGCTGAAGTGGTCAACGTTACTGTTTGCTGAAGTGGCCAACGTTACTGTTTGCTGAAGTGGCCAACCCTATTGTTTGCTGAAGTGGCCAACGTTACTGTTTGCTGAAGTGGCCAACGTTACTGTTTGCTGAAGTGGCCAACGTTACTGTTTGCTGAAGTGGCCAACCCTATTGTTTGCTGAAGTGGCCAACTTTACTGCTTAAAGTGGCCAGAGTTGCTGTATACTGACGGGGCCGACGTTACCGTGTGGCTGGGAATCACCTCCTCATCGTCAGAGGACCCCACCTTAGGATCACCAAGGATCAACCAAGGATCATCGAACATCGCGGACAGGGATCACCGAGGATCAACCATCGAACTCAAGGAACAGAATTTACTATTTGTGTATTTCTTTATATGTAAGTTGGCATATTTTTTTATATATATTTATTACTAGAATATTGAAATCTGGTGTAATTATTTGTTTGTTGTTCTTGGTGGAATTCTGTATTTAATACAGTAGAGGTTAAAATAGGGTCCACCCTGAGCAGCCAAAACATTTAATTTGCTGTTTTTTTTTTTTTTTGAAAAAGATTATTGTATTTATTTTGTTATTACTTGTATGTTGATGACATTATAGAATATTTTTTTTGTGTGTGATATATAGTATCAAACATTTTCATTTATTAGTTATAATTGGTTTCGGTTACTGCCATGTCATCAATTTTAAATATTGTTGAAGCTGGTAAAGCACTTGGCCTTACAGGCCAGGAGTTACGGACCTGGGTTTCTGTGAGGGAGTGTGAGGTGAAGGAAAAGGAACAGAGAGAGAGGGAAGAAAGAAAGGAAAAGGAAAAGAAAGAGATGGAAGAAAAACAGAGAGAGAGGGAAGAAAAACAGAGAGAGAGGGAAGAAAGAAAGGAAAAGGAACAGAGAGAGAGGGAAGAAAGAGCCGCAGAACGGGAAATGAGAAAGGAAGAAATCGCGAACGAAAGGGCGCGCTTAGAGTCTGAGAACAATAGACAGTCAGCTAACCCCGGAGTTAACGGAGCGAGTGATAGAGTGACCACATCACTTAAATTACCTTATTTTACAGAGGGCGTTGACAGTATGGACACATACATGTCTAGGTTTGAAATGCTAGCTACTAGTGCGGGTATGCCGAGGAATACATGGGCCGCGTCAATTTTAGGATTTATAAGAGGCAAAGCCCTGGATGTATGTTTGAAACTAAATGAAAATGAAATAAAAAATTATGATGTTGTGAAAGAATCATTGATGAAGATTTATGGTAACACATGTGATGGTTACAGGGAAAAATTTAATAATATTCGCCCATCACGAGAGGAAGACCCCAATTTATTTATCACCAACCTTAGTTTGTTTTTTGATAGATGGGTGGCTCTGTCTGGGGCGAAACAAGATTATCAAAATTTAAGGGAACTGATTTTAGTAGATAGGGCAATTAATGTGTGCCATAAAGATTTAGTGGCATTCTTGAAAGAAAAAGGGCCAAAAACTTTAGAAGATGTCACTGATTTATTGAGAAAATATAGGTCTGCACATCCAGAAAAACCCATATCTAAGTTAGAACCAGACCATAACCAGGATGTGCTGTGCTTTGCTAAAGCTTTACCATATCCAAACCGTGGCCGTAGCTTAAGTCCTAGGAACAGGAATAGATCCAGTGACCGACATGACGGGGACAAATTATGTTTCTCATGTGGGAGAGCCGGACATAGATCGCGAGACTGCAAAAGGGGAGGTAGTGATAGCTTATGTTATCTGTGTAACGGGAGGGGGCATTATGCTAGGAACTGCACTTGGTCCCGGGGAAATAGTCAGGGGAGAAAAGGACAACAGACCAGAACCATGGACAAGACCAGACAGAGACAAAGAGATAGGGTACAACAGGCAATGCTAGTTCAGGGGGGAGGTAATGGTCTACATTTTTACCCTGGGTTCGTGGGTGATGTACCTGTGAAGGTGCTACGTGACACTGGGGCAACGTGCGTGTGTGTCCGTAGATCATTGGTGAAAGATAGTGAATTCACGGGAAGAATGGGTCTATGTGCGTCATTTGATGGGACGGTACATGAGTTACCCATAGCCACTATTAATCTTAGAAGTCCATTTTACACAGGGCTAGTTGAAGCATTAGTCATCGAGAAACCAACTTACGACGTTTTAGTGGGCAATATTGAGGGCGTAATAGAGTGTGATCCCATGGAATTGGATAAATATAAAAAACTTAATGATCCTACTAGAAACTGTAATGCTGTGACAAGGGCTCAGGCTAAGGAGGAAAACCTCCATAATCAGTCATCAATTAGTAGTACAGATAACTGCTTAATTAATACTCGGGAAGTAAAAATTATACAAAGGGAAGAGAATGTAGTCAACTTTCCTAATCCACACATGACTGACAATGTTAAATCTAGTGACATTCCTGTGGGTGAGATGTCTGACAGGGTCACCATAGATGGAGAGAACTTTTTTACCGAACAGCATATTGACGTGTCATTATCAAAATTAATCAACCGGGATAAAAAATCATTTAGAGATAGGGAAATCATTCAGTTAGAAAAAGGTGTTTGGGTTAGAAAGACACAGTACATGAATAAAACGGTGAATCAACTTATAGTCCCAATGAAGTATAGGAAATTAGTTCTTAGGACAGCCCACGATTCACCTTTAGCGGGTCATTTGGGGGTTACTAGAACCAAGTATAGGATCTTGGGAAAATTCTTTTGGCCCGGGGTTACCAGAGACGTAAAGAGATATGTTAGGACGTGTGACCTGTGTCAATCAAAGGGGCCCAAATGTACCAGGGGGGAAGCCCCATTACAAACAACCGATGTAGTTGACAGACCGTTCACAAAATTAGCTATTGATATAATTGGACCTATGCCAGTGCTGTCCAATAGAGGCCATCGTTTTATCTTAACGGTGGTGGATGTATGTTCCTGATGGCCAGAGGCGGTGCCTCTGAAATTCATAAGGGCTGAGGACATAGCACAGGCACTAATGACTATTTTTTGTAGGACAGGCTTCCCTGATGTTATTTTATCTGACAGAGGTACTCAATTTGTATCTGAATTAACCAACCATTTTACCTCTGTATTGGGGATCAAACAAATCTTTACATCGCCATACCATCCCCAAAGTAATGGAATTTGTGAGCGACTGAACGGCAGTATAAAAAAATGATCAGTAAAGTGTCTGATGACAATCCGGGAGACTGGGATCTCATGTTACCCTGTGTGTTGTTTGCATATAGGGAAATTCCACAGGAAACAACAGGATTTTCACCCTTTGAAATGGTGTACGGTGCGAATCCAAGGGGTCCACTGTCTTTACCAAGGACTTAATGATAAGGAAAGATTTATCCCCTGACGTAAGAACTGCCTATGAGCTAGTGATTGATACAAGACAGAGACTGATAAAGGCTTGTGATGTGGCTAGATCAAATGTTTTAACAAAAAATAAAAGCACATTATTGAGGGTTAATAGAGACAGGAAACTCAGACATATTAGACCAGGTGAAGATGTACTTGTCTTATTACCGGACAAGACCAATAGATTATTCATTAAGTGGCAAGGACCTTTTAAGGTTACTAGAAAGGTGACAGACGTGGATTATGAAATTAATATTAGAAATAGGTTAAAGGTCTTTCATATAAACATGTTGAAAGTATACTATAATAGACCAATTGAATTAGTTCAGACCGCTGAGAGACAGGTTCAAAATTGTTTCATGTTAAGGGAGGAAGATGTACCTGACGCTGACATTCAGACATGTGAGGGACCTGAGGTTGGAAACAAGGAAACATGGGAGGGTATAGCATTAAATAACCTAACTCATGACAAAGTGGTTAGTATTAAGACACTTTTGGGTGACTTTACAGATATTTTTTCTGATAGACCGGGTAAAACTGATATAATACAACATGACATAAAGCTGTCAGAAAACAAGGTTATCCGTTTGAGACCATACACCCTCTCATTACATCACCGCGACTATATCAAGAAAGAGTTAGAAGGGTTACAGAAACAGGGTGTCATAGAACCATCAGAGTCACCATATGCAGCTCCCATAGTGTTAGTTAAGAAAAAGACAGGTGACATCAGACTGTGTGTAGACTATAGACAGTTAAATAAAATAACCATTATGGACTCGTATCCCATGCCCAATCCTGAGGAGTTAATGACCAGGCTAGCCAGAGCTAAATATTTTTCTAAACTGGATTTAGCAAGAGGGTATTGGCAAATACCACTGACCCCTGAAGCCAAACCATTGACTGCATTTATAACTCCATTTGGGTTGTTCCAATGGAATTTCATGAGTTTTGGGCTAGTAAATGCACCAGCCACCTTCAATAGGATGATGGCCAAATTATTTTCCCATAGACAAGACACTGTTTGCTACCTGGATGACATTTGTATTTTTCATGAGGACTGGGATAAACATGTTAGGAGTCTAAGAGAAATTTTTACAGTTTTAAAGAGACATAATTTAACCGTGAGACCGACTAAGGTAGAGATAGGACTGACGGAAGTAACTTTCCTAGGACATAAAGTGGGAAATAATATAATAAAACCCATAGGTGAATCAGTGTCAAAGATATTAAATATTGAAAAACTGTCATCAAAGAAACAGGTGCGCAGTCTTTTGGGCTTATGCAATTTCTATCGGAAGTTTATTCCGAATTTCGCTCATATAATGGAACCTCTGGCTAATCTAACTAAAAAGGGAGAGCCAAACAAAATCATCTGGTCTGATAAATGTCAACGGGCCCTGGAGATTATTAAAACCGCCTTCGCTCAGGGGCCCATATTAAAGTTACCTGACATAGGTAAACAATTCGTTCTGGCCACAGATGCCTCGGCCGTTGCCATAGGGGGGCCCTGTTACAGAGCCACAATGGTGTGTTACACCCAGTGCTATATGTCAGTCGTAAATTGACCTCACCAGAGACAAGATACGCTACAATAGAGAGGGAGGGATTAGCCATCACATGGTGCATTACAAAATTGGCAAGGTATTTGTTAGGTGCCCAATTTTTTCTTCGGACTGACCATGCGCCGCTGGCATTTATAAATTCCAAAAAGCTAGGGAATAATAAAGTAGCCAGATGGTCACTCCTACTGCAGGATTTTAATTTTATCGTCCAAGCTATACCTGGTAAAGAGAACGTTATTGCTGACACGTTATCACGTTGCATTTGAAATGAGCTTAAGTTCTCAACAAACCTATGTCCTGGCAGTAAGAAATCTTGTGTACCGTAATGTTTATGTTACATGTATTATATGTTTATATGATGACATAATGATATTTAATAATAGTTGATGATTATGATAAAAAAAAAAAGAGAAGTCACTTGAGAAAAAAAAAAGAAGAATAACTAGTGACATGAAAAAAAAAAAGTCACCTGAAAAAAAGATAATAGAAAAGATATACAAGTGACATGAAAGAAAAAAAAAAATTAACAAGTCACATAGAAAAAAAATATCTAATAAAATAATGAATATCAGTGACGAAAAAAAAAAATTATTAAAATGATGAGAAATTTTAATTGAATTCAATATGTTTATACATATATGATTGATGATATTTATTATATTGTTTGCATGTATTGATTTATAATTCCATGCAATATTGATTTGATGAATCATTGTATAATTTATTTTGTTGTTATGATGATTTGGGATATGTTCTATGATTGAACTTTGTTTCATGTGGCTTCCTTTTGTCGGTATTAGTATTGGGTTTTACATGATTACATCATGCTTAGGTAGAGGGGAGAAATGTGGAGAAATAATATAGTCTAAGTTTGATGACGCAATTCGCTAGGCTCCGCCCACCGCAGTATCTATGGCGTCATTCCGCCATCTTGAGTGTAAATATTGGGAGCTTTAGTGTATACGTCATTTGGTACAAATGACGTATATTAACCGACAGTTGGGAGCACATGCTTTGTTTTATAGTTAGTCTAGCTGTGGGCATCTATGTAGATGGATGCATATTTACAGTTTGCCTTTGTACTCCTCCTGATTCTACCTTTATGTCAGTTCATGTTCAAGTATTAAATGATTGTTTGATGTTACTTCACTGGAGTTAACTTCGTGATTTGTGTTGTCTGATTTATTACACCCTCTACAAGCATCATCATTAAAAGGATCCGTAACACAGACTAAAAAGTAAAGCTTTCTAATATTTTTTATAGATTGTACATATTTCACTGTATTTCTAGTTTTCTTTTGTTTTCATTGTTCTATTTACCTAAAAAGATTTTTTACTAGTGAGGTTGAAACAGCAACAATAAAACAATGTTTAAAAAAAACAACTTTTATTGAAATGTTATAAAAACTAAAAATGTATTTCCTTAGGCTTAGATCATAAACATTGTTACGAAATGATATGTACTGAAAAAAGCGTTGACACATATATTGTTTAGTTGATTATATATATATATATATATATATATAGACAGACAGACAGACAGATAGATAGATAGATAGATAGATAGATAGATAGATAGATAGATAGATAGATAGATAGATAGGTAGGTAGGTAGGTAGGTAGGTAGGTAGGTAGGTAGGTAGGTAGGTAGGTAGGTAGGTAGGTAGGTAGGTAGGTAGATAGATAGATAGATAGATAGGTAGATAGATAGATAGATAGATAGATAGATAGATAGATAGATAGATAGATAGATAGATAGATAGATAGATAGATAGATAGATAGATAGATAGATAGATAGATAGATAGATAGATAGATAGATAGATAGATAGATAGATAGATAGATAGATAGATAGATAGATAGATAGATAGATAGATAGATAGATAGATAGATAGATAGATAGATAGATAGATAGATAGATAGATAGATAGATAGATAGATAGATAGATAGATAGATAGAATTCATTGATATTTAATTGTCTCGTGTTCTTTTTTTCTGGTTACTTTTAGCATTTGTCTTGTGATATAAAAATTACACATTCTATATATTATGATAAGACCAGTTATGATTGATATTATCGTACTATGCACTGCAAAACAAACTGAAACTTAATTCTGGAACTAAACCAAAGTATTATTAGTCATGAAGTTGAAAAGGAAAAAAAAAGGTTGAACTTAGTATATAAAATCAAAAACCTAAATGTACCGTGTCAGCTACCGGCCTACTCCAAAACTCCCTCGTCCTCTATGACGTCATGTCTGGTGGTACAAACAGAGGAATCCTTTTTTTGCTAAATGTTTCATGATTCAATGTGGCTTTCTAAGTGCACTTTCTAAAAATAATCTTGCTTTAGATTTTAGATTTGTATGTCAAGCGATATATTTGTATTACAGTTTTACAGTCAAAGTGGTAAATAGAGATAGAGAAAGAGAGAGAGAGAGAGAGAGAGAGAGAGGAAGGAGGGCGCGTCCCACAAGACGAATTCTTTGTATGCAGTACTATGTAGTTCAGGGCCGGTCTTAGACCGATTTTGCCGATCGTTCCTGGCAGGGGCCCCGCAGTTTATATTTATCTAATTAATAGTAATAGTTGTTATTGTAAACAAAAATTAGAAGAGGGGAGGGGCCTTGCAAGCATCAAATTCGTTAAGGCCTGTCCAGATGTAGGTAGGTATGCATGTAGATAGCTTTGTATGGAGTACTATGTTGGTAGTACTATGTATGTAGTATATATTCATGATTTTAGAAACGTTTTGGCCAATCCCATCAATAAAATTCATTCATGCATGTTTGTACTGATATTCAGTGGAGCAGGGAAACGGTATTGTGACTTGTGCGGCCGTAAACGGCGCTTAACTAGGAAGGGGCACCGAAGGGGCGCTAGTAAATGTTGTTGTTGTTTTTTTTGCACTAAGGAAGTAGGGCGCCCGAAAATGCAACTCTCACAGGGCGGCAGAACAGCTAGCTACGACTCCTCTTGTATTTTATCCTTTTTCCTTTAATTTCGTTAAAATCTCTTCCCTTGTTCAGAGTATCTCAAACAACTTGGAATAATTTAAACAAACAAACATGCCAAAATAAAATTGCTAATCAGAGAATTATTCTAAAATAGTATTGTTTCTAGGTTAATCCTCTAATATTCCGTTTCTTTCTTCTCGAACGGGAGAGCTTCAAATCTCTTGGGGGGAGGGGGGGATTTCTGTTTACAAACCAATATTTATATAAATGGTGGATTATATTAGAGAGAACGGTAGTTTCATTTCAGCCCAGTGTTTGTTCTTTTATTTTTTTTTTTTTGTTTCAACAATCAAAATTCTTATTCAAGTTTATGGGGGAAATTATAAAAGACCCTATCGTGTCTGTCGTCGGATGTAAGGGGAGATAATGAAGTATTGATTTACTTGGTTATCTTCCCCTGTCGTCCTTAACTACTTGTCAACCACATCCATTGATTGTATCAGCTTGTATCAGATTTCTTTTCTTTTTCTAAGTTTTTTTTTAATATTATGTCATAGCTATATTCAGTATGATGGTTACACTATCTCGTACAGTTCAATATCAGTCAATATTAAAAAATAAAAAACATTTTTTTTCTATACACTCACTTTTAATGACAGACTTGTAATGACAGACGTGTAATGACAGACTTATTGACATACTTATTGACAGATTTAATGACAGACTTAATGACAGACTTAATGACAGAATTTCTGTTTTTACTTTAGACCACATATTGAGATTCATATTTCTCGTCCATTTTTAACTGGGAGAATTTTTTTTTTAATATCACGGAAATGTCTCTGAAATTATCAACAAATTATCAAATGGATTGGACAGGTATTGTATCTTGAAGGCCGAGATGAGTTCAAACATTGTAAAAGAATTCATACACCTATTTACAAATTATTATTTTTTTTATTTATATAATTGTATTTTTCATTTTAGTATCTTTTTTTTTTTCATTGGTACTAAACTTTGCTCATTTTTATAATCACATTCGTTTGTACACTTAGCTTCGCTCAGTTTTATTATTGTGTTTATTTGCAATAAACTTCGCAAAATTTTCGCATCAGTTTCAAGTAAGTTTATTAAAATGAAGTGCGCAAATATTGAAGAAATGTTCCTTGACTGTCACATGACTATCACATGACTATGACGTGTCTATTACATGACTACAAGGACGAGGCGTGAGTGTTGCCGGTCATAACTCTGAAGAGAAAAATGTATTGATGTTTCTATGATATATACAAAGCACAAACGAACAAATATCTATATATTTGTATAAAGTATTGGATAACAACATACATGGACGTCGCTAGGAATTTTTCCAGGGGGGGGGCAAAAATTTTCCAGGGGGGGGGCAAATAACAACTTTATGCCTATTTTTTTTAAATGTAAGGGGGGGGGGAGCAAATGCCCCACTCTTATATGACATTTTTTCAAAATGTAGGGGGGGCCATTTTCTCCCTTGACACCCCCCCCCGCCCCCCATGAATACGCCCATGACAACATATACGATTTTTATATAACTGATGTTATATATTATATTTTGTTGTGTATTAGTTTGTGAGTTGCGCAGCAGAATATCTGCTGTCAGAATATTATATGTGGGTGTGAGTAGCTGTGTTGGGTCAGTTAGCGTGTTTGAATGGCATGGCGTTGATCGTGAAAATGGTGGAAATCAAAGTCGTGAATGGAGAGTGACCGGAGTGACCAGTGGAGCATGGCTGTATTTGGTTGAGGAGATCAGGGGGGGAGGAGGGAAGGTGGTTGTAGGGGAACGTGGAGAAGGGTGATAACTACAGAAAAGAGTTTTTCGTATGGGACAGGTGCTAGTTCACGAGTGTAAAAGTTGGGATGTTGATCGTAAAGAATGCGGACATATTATGATGTATTAACGAAGAAGATAAATTAGAGGCCCAACAAGATCATGTACAGAACAATTTAAACTTGTCATTCTATGACGAATGATTATGCTAAATATATTCAATAAACACATGATCATTTTATAGCTACATAATGGTACTTTGTTTATTGAATACAGTGTGGAAAATTTAACACACTAAAATAACTAGAAGTTTAAATATATATAACATCAGTTATATAAAAATCGTATATGTTGTTAGTCTAATAACTTATACAAGTATACAAATCTATTAACGTTTGTGCGTTGTATATAGCATAAAAACATCAGTACATTTTTCTCTAAGAGTTAGACCGGCAACACTCACGCCTCATCCCTGCATGACTATTACATGGCAATTACATGACCATTAAATGACTATTACATGACCATTAAAAGACTAGTACATGGCCATTATGTGACTATTACATCACTATTTTAACAAGGATGCTGCCGAAGATAAAATATTTAAAAAAATGGTTTTCAACTGAAACCTATTACACTTCTGTGTATCAGGATGGAATTTTGTTTATAAAACAATTAAATATTTCACAGATGAGCTGAAGTATCTTTTTTTTAAAAAAAATGACTTAATCATCCCACACTATCTATAAAAAACAGAACCCATCCCACTGAGGCCTTTTAAAGTACCTGTATCTACAATCTATTTCTGTCCACATTGGACCTATGAAATAAGAACATGCAAGAACTGCTGTGACTGCAACAATTACTTTTATCCCAGTCTGGCTGATGAGTTTGTTCCCCTAACCACAGTCTGGCTGATGGGTTTGTTCCCCTAACCCCTGTCTGGCTGATGAGTTTGTTCCCCTAACCCCTGTCTGGCTGATGAGTTTGTACCCCTAACCCCTGTCTGGCTGATGAGTTTGTTCCCCTAACCCATGTCTGGCTGATGAGTTTGTTCCCCTAACCCCAGTCTGGCTGATGAGTTTGTTCCCCTAACCCCAGTCTGGCTGATGAGTTTGTCAGAATGACAGTTTCACTATATCAGTAAGCTACTATTTTCGTGTGAGTTTTAATGTGGAGGTTTTCGTCCTCATATCTGATGCTGTGTCCTTGACCTAGATCTGTTACTGCAAGGAGCACACAACCAGCCCGAATAACAAAACCACAACAATAACATTTATTTACTATATACAAAAAATGGCTTTCACAGTGTTATAGTTGACATGCACGCTATTGTTACCGAAACAATCTCTGTTTTCAAACTAGCGATTCTTTCGGTAATCGATTGCGTGGAAACTTGCCATAACATAATGGCGTTGTAGTCTAGTTAAACAAAATATCGATACCCAACGGCAGAGAGGCATTGAGAAATTTAGTAATCGAAACAATGTCAGCTTTTTGTAATCGATACTCTTTATTTGGAAGCTTCCGGTAGATGGTCATTGTTTCAAGACATAAGAGTTCTAATGGGGTAACTATTTTAAGTACTTGTAACTGATATGATAAAAAAACAAGGTTAATAGGATAATAGGCAACTGTTTAAAAGAAATCATAAAATAAAACATGATCTATCATAATTATCAAGTCTAAAATATGTTTCAACCCCTTAATCTACAGCTGAGAGATATACATAAATATGTTCTAATATACAGTATTCAGTGACCTGTATTTAAAATAGTTACAAGTAAAAGTCCAACTGCAAAACTGTCCCCCGTCCAGTTCGCAAATCTGATCAAATTTGAAGCAATGGTGGCCCCGAAATGTAATCTTGCATAGGGACTCCCGTTGGGACGGATGGCCGAGTGGTGTAGATACTCGTCTGTCGACCTGAGAGTCATGGGTTCGATCCTCGGTGTTATTTAATGCAAAGTTGTCCCACAAGTTTACCCAGCTTTAAATGGGTACCTGACTTAAGTTTGGGAAGTAAAGGCGGCTGGGCTTTGTGTTAACCACAATATCCCTACATATGCAGAGGTTATAGAAACAGATAAATTCTACACATTATCTGCCCCGATGGCCCAGTGGCCAGTAGGACTAAGGGGACTTTTTTTATAGGGACTCCCAGGTATCTCTTGAAGTCTTTGCATTACACCCGAAATGTCTCTTGAAGTATTTGCCTGAATTTCTCAAATGCCTCTTTAAGTTTTTATCTAAAATTCCAAAATGTCTCTTTAATTTTTATTTGGGGCTAGGGTTCCTAAAGTCAAGAGGGCGGTTCTGCGTGATAAGATCTATACCCGCCACCACCACCACGCAATATTTTGATCAGTCAGGTCATAATGCGTACCAATCTTTTTCACTTCGCTTCACGTCCTGACGCCTCTATCGCTGGCATTGCGACACAACTCCCCAAACACCACCACCCCCCACCCCCAAGTTATCCCATGCTCACTTGGACTGATCGTAGCACTCAATCCACATCCACGTTATCCATCAATCAGCTGCTGGTGGGAGCTGGGTTAATTACTCACGTACAAGATGACACCCCCCCACACACACACACACTCTCCCACCCCAACACCTACCCCCAACACACACACTCTCCCTGTCCTCCCCTCCCCCCCCCCCCACACATTCCCAACACAATCCGTCACAATAAAAGACTTTTTTTTGTTTCTTTCTCCGTTTCTCCAGAGGCCCGGATCAAGATTAGAGTTAGCGTGACCTGGCATCAATTCGGATCGTCGCCTTGGGGGAAAATTAATGACGTTTTGCAAAATATGCAAATGTCACCACACACAAAAAAATATATATTCGAAAATTAAAGAAACAAAAAATAATTAAAAACTTTATAATAACCTAAACAAAAGCTCACCGTGTTGTGGTCCGTCTGTACATTTCCTGTACACTTGAAACTTTGTGGGGGGAGGGGGTGGGGTTGTGTTTGGGGGTGGGGGGGGGGCTTAAAGAACTAACAAAAGACTGACTATAAATAGTATAGAACTAACTGAGGTACACCGTTAGTTTTAGATAGCTAGTAGCTGGAAGTTGGGCTAGCTAGTAGCAGGCAGTTGGGCTAGCTAGTAGCAGGCATTTGGGCTAGCTAATAGCAGGCAGTTGGGCTAGCTAGTAGCGGGCAGTTGGGCTAGCTAGTAGCAAGCAGTTGGGCTAGCTAGTAGCAAGCAGTTGGGCTAGCTAGTAGCGGGCAGTTGGGCTAGCTAATAGCAGGCAGTTGGGCTAGCTAGTAGCGGGCAGTTGGGCTAGCTAGTAGCAAGCAGTTGGGCTAGCTAGTAGCAAGCAGTTGGGCTAGCTAGTAGCGGGCAGTTGGGCTAGCTAGTAGCATGCAGTTGGGCTAGCTAGTAGCGGGCAGTTGGGCTAGCTAGTAGCACGCAGTTCGGCTAGCTAGAAGCGGGCAGTTGGGCTAGCTAGTAGCATGCAGTTGGGCTAGCTAGTAGCGGGCAGTTGGGCTAGCTAGTAGCGGGCAGCTGGTCACTCAGACTTAGGCTAACTTATCATTTTGGATCTCACTGTATCTGTTTTTGTCAATTTCCTAACTCATGGTCAAGATTTAAAAAAATAAACGCTAAGCTTGTTTCGTTTCAACGCTAAATTTTCATGCTAAAAGCTAGAATAAAATTTCCAAAATATATCATGAAAAAAGTGCTAAATTGACAACACTACATGCATGGTGAACATTCATTATCAGAATACACTTTCCGTTTCTTTAAAAAATGTGAGTTGCCACACACTTGTCTCATCTGTCATTGGCTGACGCTCATCTGGGTCAAGGCCTTGAAGAGTTCATTTTGTCGAAGCTTAAAATTCAGTGACTATAAACAAAACGAAACAAACAAAAAAGTCAATGGTTTTACACTTTAAGAAAATGGGTGCAAGGGTGAATAAGACCGATTCGAAAAAAAAACGGCTGACATTTTAAATAATTATAATAAAAGGGGATATTTTACTTATTGCTATGTTCTATAGACCGGTATATTAGAACTATCTGAACTATACCTGGCCCTATTTCGGCCTGTGAGCCACGTACGGTTAGTTGGGCTGTTCCTTAAAATTAGTTTTAAGTTCATTTAATGTATCTTAGTTCGTAAAAACACTGCCGCCATCTTCTCTTGAGCCGGCCCTACTAAATAACTGAAGAGATCATTGCGGCCCTGCGAATCAAATAAGTCTGCCCACCCCCTTTTCTATACCGATAGTTCTCAAACAGAATCCCGGGGAATTGTCGGTTCTCTTTTCTCGACCTAAATCTGAAAAAAAAAAACATTGAATAATAAACATGCACGAAAACATTTCGTGTAATGTTCATTAAAACTTATTTCGAATTTTCATTTTTCTTTCTATCCTTCTTTCCATTCATCATAAAATTCCAACAAACGATGCAACAATAAGAAAAAAAAAACATAAAAAAACCAAACGTTACGCAAAAATAAATAAAAATACACAATATTAAGATTCATGGGAATGTGTCTCCTTGTCAAGAGAGTTTGTCAGATTGTAATTATTGCCTCTGACTTACGGCGGCTTTTATTTTCTCAACATTATTTTTTTATTTGCTATCTTTCAAATGTGTTTTTTTTTTTTTAACCTAAAATAACAACATAAAAAATGGAAAGCATACAATTTTAGGAATCGGATTCTAAGAAAGTGTCAAACACCGTAAACAAATTTCTTAGAAAAACAGAAATATAAAAAAAGATTTTAAAAATTTAAAGATTTTTCATGACTCTATAATTTTACTCGAAATTTTTCCCACTTCTAAAAAAAAAAATTATGTATTTGAAAAATAATATCTAATAAAATAATAGCGATTTGGGTTCTGCGTTAAATCGAAGGTAACGATTAATACAGCAGTATTCGAGTTTAAAATACAATCATAAAAAAATCGGATCTACCCGAAACCAAAAAATAACCTAGCCTACCGATCAAGCGTAAGGGGATATAACTCTATGCAGGGTACAGCTAGTTAGTTATATTATTTACTGAAATAAATTATTCTTGGATATTCGTTAATGTTATCACAAATGTTTTTTTCTTAGCAGTTGTTAACTAATTAACTTTCAATAGATACATCGCATATAAATTAGTTTGTTGGACTATTATTAGTAGACGTTGATTACTTGAAAATCAGAGTTATGATTGTAGCACTATATAAATAACACAATAAGGGAGCCCTTGTTTACATGGGTTTAATAATTACACAGTAAAATGTGTTAGCGAATGTTAAGAGGGTTGAACCCATGGGCGTCGCTAGGAATTTTTCCAGAAGGGGGCAAAAATTTTCCAGGGGGGGGGGCAAATAACAACTTTATGACATTTTTTTTAATGTAAGGGGGGGGGGTAAGCCAATGCCCCTCCCTTATATGACATTTTTTCAAAATGTAGGGGGGGGCAAATGCCCCCCTTGCCCCCCCCCCATGAATACGCCCATGGTTGAACCTATTTGGTTTTTTTTTTATGTACCCCAATACAAAGCGTTAATTATAAAGAATCTAGAACCACTGTTTCGAATTACTGCATAGGTATGGTAACGACAAGAAAATTTGACACCGTTTCGTCCCGTTCAAAAATAATTTTTTAAAAAATCACGAGCGACGTGGAGCCCAAGGACTTGGGGCCCCTGACAAATGTTCGCGTTGCCTCCCAACTAAAGGCGGCCCTGTTGCAGCCCTCTGTAGTAATATGTCTGAGGATCATGTATTAACAGTTTTTTTTTTAAACTTTCACCTTCAGTTAAGCACAAGGTAAGCATACTTACTGTCAGTTTACAAACAGAAATGAGAAAAATTAAAATTAAAAAAAAAAAAAACAGTTTGCGAGTAATTAGAATTCAATAAGAATTAAGTCTAATTGCTTTTAAAAGTTGTTTGACAGTGAAAGGTTTCTTTTTTTGATTTATAACAATTTGCTTTTAAGATTGGAAGATATTTTGATTAATGAACAAGCTAAACTTAACGACGAAAAAAAAATGTGGGGAAAATATAGTTGTGAATATAATGTCGATATTGAGAGAGTGAAGAGAGATGGAGAAACATGGGGGAAGATGGAGATAGAATAGGGGGGTAGGGAGAGGGGGGATAGAGAGGTGGGAGAGGTGGGGGGGAAGAGAGAGAAGAAGAGAGATAGAGACAGGGAGGGGGAGAGAGAGAGATGGAAAGAGATCAGGACAGAAATAATGAAAGCGAGAGAGGTTGAGAGTAATGGAACAGAGGGAGTGTGGGGAGAGAGGGAGAGAGAGAGAGAGAGAGAGAGAGAGAGAGAGAGAGAGAGATGAATTGCCGAAAAGAAATGTTATCTGGAAGTAACTCATACGGAATGATAATGCGGCAGATAAAAAGAGATCATATTTATAAACACAGAGAGTAAACATCTGAGATATGAAAAGTGTGGAGAGGTGAGTTTTTCAATGTTTTGATCAAATGTCTGATTCGCTATGTGAAAGTCTTTTTCTTTTTGTTTGCAAGCGAGTATGACTAAATTTTAATATATTTTTTTAAATGCCTGCTCTTGGTTACAATTCTTGATTCCTACGAATTGAAATAAAGATCTATTTTATTTAAACCCTTAATCGATGTGGTCATTTTGGGTGAATGAATAGACAAATAAGAGAGACAAATATGTTGTGCTTTCATACGTCCTTTCAGTGGACATATAAACTTGGTTGCTCCCACCTCCTGTCCAAGTCAATCGGAGAATATTTTTTTTTGGCTTTACCAGGGATTGAACCCTGTACCCTAGGCATGTGAGTCGAGTTACCTATCCTTCTATAATAGTACATTAAATAAACAATCTTTTTTTTTTTGTTTATATTTATCCAGATCGTTATAGTTTCAACATTTAACATGAAAGCTCCCATCATGTCTGAAATGTAGTTGTTTTTGTTTTGTTTTTTTAAAGTCGTCAAACGAATGTTCAGTGATGTACGATTGAGATGGAGGGGGGGGGGGGAAGGGGAGTGGAGCTATAAAATGTTGTAAATGGAAGGCAGGTGTGAAAGGAATTGTTGTTGATCTTGTTAGCCAATCAACAGGTGGGTGACACGAGTATAAACAGGCGATGTTTACAGAGAATAAACAGGCACTTGTTTAGCATTTGATTCCAACACGTGCTAAAATTTTTTGTAAATGAATGACTTTTTTTTTTTTTAAGATATGTGTACTGGTAGAAATTTCAAAAGAGAAAAAATGTAGACATGTGTGTTCAAACATGCTAAATATTGCATTTTAATTCATTTATTTTTTAAATCCCTAATTATCATTTTAGATTAATATTGTTTTACAAATTCTTAAATCGGCTCAGGAAATGGGTGTAATTGTATTGAGATAATGGTTTTATACCCATAATGTGTTTAGGTTGTGCAGGAATAATTTTCAAAGCAATTAATTTTTGTTGTGTAAATTTCAACAAGAATTTAGGTATTTTACAATGATGTTTATTTTTTCCAGTATGAGTTTGATTATATGCAATTGTGGGTGTAATTATGTAATTAACTAATTAAATACGACATAACGAAAACATCTGTAGCAAAAAATAAAAATATATATAAGCAATCCAAACTGAAATTAGCCGATCATTAGTGAAAGTATCTTGAGTCATATGTCTGATAGAAGTTGTTATACTTGTCTTAAACATGAATAAACAAAAACATACGTAAACTAAAACATGCGTAAACTAAAACATGCGGACACTAAAACATACGTAAACTAAATCGTGTGTAAACCAAAACATAAGTAAACTAAAACATGCGTAAACTTAAACATGCGTTAACTCTAACATGTGTAAACTAAAACATACGTAAACTAAAACATGCGTAAACTAAAACATGCGTAAACTAAAACATAAATAAACCATTAGCCTAGTGGACAAGAGGCCGGGGGCAGTGTAAACGTATAGGCGTGATTGGACGTCTACCATGTGCCTCCACCCCCCCCCCCACCCCTAATGGGGAGTGTGTGTGTGTGTGTGTGTGAAGTTCCTGTAAGGATGAGATGCCATCTCTTAGATCCTACTTACCACCAATGGAGCGATAGTGCAAGGGCCTTGTATGGCATCATGGAAGATATAGAGGGAACTTAACCCATGACTTAAAATACCAATTGGTCCACATTGGAGCTTTTTAACCAAATAATTAAAAAAAAAACAGTGAAATATCTAGCAAAGTTGCATTCCTTCTCCGTGTTTTACTAAAAATGACTTCACTTGTGCAATGACTTACCAATATGACTTCAGCTCACTTACTTGCACCCTATTTTCTTATTAATAGAAATTCAGTTTAAATTGGCATAAACGTCAATTTGAATATACAATTAAATGTATTCTGACCTATTTCCCCCCTCCCCATTTTTACAAAATGACGTTAATTGGAGGAATAAAAGCGATCCATTTTTATGTCGTGGTTATAGAAACAGATGAATTCCGATATAGGTATACATATCGATTGTGACGCCCTAGATTATGTGCCCTTACTGTGATGCCCTCACTCGAATGCACATCATTGTGATGACACTGTGACGCCCTCTCTTCGTGCATCCGTCACCTGTGCACCATGGGCCGACAAAGTGGAAAGTTTTTTTTAATAAATAAAAAGCCTGATTTTATTACTGTTTTTCTTAAATTATATGAAAAATGTATCCAAAATTATCCCTACGGACCGTTGGTTGTCAGACTTTTAACTCTCTCAACCAGCCATGACAACAGATTTGTTTTCGCGAACACCTTAACAAACAGTTACATTCGCAACCCACCAGTCAAAGATAAATTTACTTTGGCATAAAGAGAATAAATAATGCGTCAGTAATTATTTACCGTAGGTACTCGCGTATATGTCGATCCCTCAGAAATGTCGAGTGTATTTTTAAAGCCGAAAAATTACGAAATTTGTTATGACGCGCGCATAAGTCAAGGGTAAAACTTAACAAATTATCAAATTCTTTAAATTTCATAATTGTACCTCTGGACTTTTACCGTGAATCCCCATTTAAATTTGCATTTGTGAACGCGCTTTATCATCATGAACTGGGCACCAACCGATAAGTACGGAGTGACCGGATTCCAACCCTCATGATCGCATTGCAAGCACTCTACCAACTGAACTATTCAGCCACTTAACCTCATTTAGATTACAAGTCTATATGCTATTAGAAAACTAGATATGCTGTGGGTACGGAAACAATTCAATGCAGACTTAATAAAGAGCCACAAAACGCGTGAAACGAATGTTGAGTCTATGTTTCCGGTTTCCGCCATTGCCCGAGTTACCTTGCGGTTTTGAGTGTACTATGTCGTTGCTCAAATTCTATGAAATATTGTGTAGCACGCGGATAAGTCGACCCTGTTGTTTTTTTCACTTAATTTTAAGGCATAAATCTTTCGACTTATACGCGATTATCTACGGTACATAGATTTTTCACTTTCAAATTGAACATTTACATACCTCTAAATGTCCGACCCATAAAGAAAGTTACAGTAATAAATTTTATAGCGGCCCACTTGAAATTTTTCCGCCACCCACCAAACCATCGCGGCCCACACTTTGAGAACAGTTGTTGTAACCTCTTGCTGTGAAATAATTGGAGAGCGTTCTTCTATATCAGTATTTTGTAATAGCTATAAAAAAAAGATGGGTCAGCGAACAAACTTTTCTAATGAGTGTTATCAGCAACACTGAGGCCGTGCCTCATAATAGAAGCCAATGACCGCGTAAATGACGTCATAATTGGACTGGATATTTTCAGAGAGAGAGAGAGAACGACGGACAGAAGGAAACGAGAGAAAGAATAAAATAAATGTCAAGGAATACAGCGACAAAAAAAAAACACAACACAATTTTGAGAATTCTTTTGTCGCTGACCAAGTAACCGGAAGTTAATTTGCCACAATCTATTTTTAGAGGATTCACTTCGGTGTTGTTGAGTTTTCAAGATGGGAGTTCAATGGAGTCCTGATACTGGGATGGGTGAAAGGGTGGGGGAGGGGAATTGTTGTTGTTTATGTTGTTTTGTTGTGTGGTGGTGTGTTGAGATCGGCTAAACAACAAGGACTAATGTGTGTGTGGAGTGCGAGCAGCGTGTATTCACGTAATATCGCCCAAAAATGGAAGAGAATGCAATTTCTTGTGTCCCTTTGTGTCTATGTGCATGTTTGTATATGTTTATGTGTATGTGCGTGTGTGTGTGTGTGTGCGCGCATATTTATATGTGTCCTTGCTCGTTTTTTTTTTTTGCCTTTGCAAAGGCAGATATGGGGGTGGGGTAGCCCAGAAAATTTTGAAGTTATAAGTGTAGACAAAATACTGTTTTAAAAAATTAAAATGACTTTTTTTATTTTGCTTTTTTTTTTCCAGACATCTGATTTAATGGATAGCAGAAAATGTAGGTTGTCTGGGACCTCATCGACAATATACAAGGTTTGGGGCTATCCGAGCCCTTGCTCAGGGCCCTGGCTAAAGCGATTTAAAATGTCGTCTGGGGCTGTGTTTTTTTTTTCAGAACTAAAGGGCTTATGACGTCCATGACAGCGATTTTGTCCAGGGTTTACAAAAATGGCTTAAAAGTCCACAAAATATACCTATGTGCCTGGCGCTCAGAAAATGTAAACAACTGCTCAGCTGTAGTATCTATCTCTATATATTGCTGTGGTCACAGCCCCTCAAATACCAGAGCTATCCCCCATATCATGTTTCCCCTCATCATCACCCCCCCCCCCTAAAGGGGTCAACAAGACCTTTGATCAGCGAATCACAGGTCAAACTCTCGGGAGTTGGACAAAAGTGCGGCGTCAAACCTGTAGTCACTAACCAACAACAATGAAGCTCGGAGAAAACCCCTGAGCTGGGCACTGGTCAGCAGATCACAGATCAACGCGACCATGTCCTCGGAAGCTGGACAATGGAGCGGCGTCAGCCGCGTCACACATGTGGTCACTGACCAACAACAATTGAGCTAAGAGAAAACCCCGAAGCTAGGCTTTGGTCAGGCTTTGAAGACGTTTATATGTAACTGTCCTATGCGTGAGGACGTCTTTATTTAAATGTACAATGTTAGAACGAAAGGATGCTACAGCACAGATAGTAAAAGAATCAGAGGCTTAACTTCACAAGGAAGACAATAAACTAGCATTATAATTTGTACATGAAATTGAACGAACGTGTAAATAAGACACAAACACATATAAAACACACACACGCATACACACACATATATATAAAACACACACACACACACACACATATATATATATATATTATATATACATACATATATATATTATACAGAATGCGCAATTGGTTTTTAAAGTTATTCATCGTTGGGTAAACAATTCTGCCATTGTTACTGATCCTGGCTTTCTCGCAACTATGGACTTCTATCATTTCAACATTCATAAAATCTCGGGCTTTATAAGAAAGGGGAAAAAAAGGAATAAATAAGATCAATTCGGTTTAAATGTTAAAACACCTTAATATATTTTGTAAATATTTTTAATCTGACAGGCCCATGTAATGTTAGTTTTTGCTTGTTTGTTTGTGTTAATAATTTTATCTTAAGTTACATTTGATTGGAAATGTTAATATTGTACGACATAAATTATTGATTTGAAAATAGCTGTCGTGTTATAAAAAAGAAAGATTTCCGACAAATTGATTAATAAAAGAAAATTAAAAACGATGAATTCTGAAACAGCTTTATCAATTGAAATCAATACCTTATTAAAAACTGAATAATAGATTGCTAATATTTCTAAGTCCGGAATTTATGAATATTAACTACATGTTTTTTTTTTTTGGTTTTTTTTTTTTTGTGAAGAAACTTTGCATGATTGAGTATAAGGGGAAGCTAGTAGAGTAAGATTAGGTGTAACAGTAAACTAGAGCCTATGTCTCATCGATCTTACCTCGTGAAACTCATTGACAGATGTGACGTAGGTCGAAAAAAGCGTTCCAAACGACGATGCGCATTCTGTACAATATATTGCTTTCAATCCTTCTTCTTTGCCTTCTGCGTACGCTACGGACAGGGAATTTCCGTATCCAGCGCAACGTTTAATTCACGTACTGAAAGTTGTGATTTGTGACGTAGCAGTGCCCTCTGCGGTACGCTACGGACAGGGAATTCCCGTAGTCCAGCGCACCGTTTAATTCACGTACTGAAAGTAGTGACTTTGTGACGTTGCAGTTGTTGTGATGACGCCGATAGTGGAGAACATTGGACTTGAAGCTGTTGCTGAAAATAAATTATTTCTTTTTGTTTTTGAACTCACGCCTTTGTTTTAAATTTGTGATTTCTCAAAAGCATTTAACGATACTTTATCTTCAAGAAACTTGTTGTCTGTGTTTTAAATATGTGATTTCCTTAAAAGCTTTTAATGATACGTTATGTTCAAGAAACTGGTTGTCTGTGTTATAAATTTATGATTTCTTAAAATCATTTAACGATACTTCATGTTCAAGGAACCGGTTGCTTACTTTCAACACGGATAAAAAGATCACACCAGGGGTAGGCATACTTTTTAAAATCGCAAGCCATATTGGTTTCATTAATGGGACAGCAGGTCTGGACCAGGAGCAGAAATTAGAAGTGTAGGACCTAGAGAAAAATTGATGTACTTTTGATCTGTGCTATATATATATATATATATATATATATATATATATATATATATATATATATATATATATATATATACAATACAAAATTCTCAAAACCTGAATCCGCGGGACCGGATCTTACATCTAAACGACCCGTTCTTGGCCAGCGGACGTTGGTTAGCCCATTTCTGCACTAAACACTTTTTTCTATATACAATTCTATGAAATCGCTAAGCGTGCTATAAGAGTGACCCCAGTTAGTTGATTCACGGTTAAATGGTTATATGTCGCTGACAGTCCGCACTAACTCTAAAGGCGTGAACACAATTACTTCCCTTACTATTTCAGTTTAACACGTGACCATCCCCCCCCCCCCGCCTTTAAGGAATTCATGATCTGGACAACGCGGGTAATTAGGCACGTTCAGGTGTCTAACGTCTGAACCCAGATAACATAATTAGCTTGTCGGGTAGGCTAAAGTGGCTTGTAGAAGATTTAGAGAATCTGGAAGGTTTTAAATAAAGACACAGACAGAGAGAGAGAAGGAGATGACGTCATGGATTAATATGACAATCAAAGACAGTCTTGAATATATCCTTGCGAGTGGAAAAAATAATAACTGAAACTGAGAAGATAGACAGAAAAGCTTAACAGAGGAAGAAAATAAGAGGATGGGGATGAAAGGGGGATGAGTAAAAAGATATGGGGAACATGTTTTAGGGAAGGCCTAAAGGCAGTCCAAGAAGCAGATGGTTGGAGGAAGTGGAGAAAGACCTTAAAGCCATAGGAGTGAGAGAGTGGAGGAAGAAGACCATGGATCGGGAAAAGTGGAGAAGTGTAGTATGGCAGGCCAGGGCCCTAAATGGGCTGTAGAGCCAAAGGAAGAAGAAGTTTTAGGGAAGACAGTTACGCGAATTATAATCACTAGCCTGCATCTGTAATTATTATTAATACTAAGTGTTGAATAAGTAAAGAATTGTATATTGTATATATTGATAAATAACATTATTTAATGCGTGAAATAGTACAGAGGACAACGACCAGTCATTAACTGTACTGTAATACATAATCTTTATTGAGGTAAGGTAGCCAACATTTAGTAAGTAAAGTCTCCCTTCTTGGCCCTAAAGGGCCATCGGGCCAGATGAAGTGTAGAATTCATCTGTTTCTATAACCTCTACATATGAAAGGGATTGTGTGGTTAGCACAACGCCCAGCCGCCTTTACTTCCCCAACTTAAAGTCAGGTAACCCATTTAAAGCTGGGGGTGGACTTGTGGGACGACTTTGAAACACATTTCACCTGGAAAATTTCCCATGGTTCTCACCGAGGATCGAACCGAGGACTCTCAGGTTGACAGTCGAGTATCTACACCCCTCGGCCATCCGTCCCACGGCCAACATTTAAACGGTCAACTATTCCGACAAACGATTGTTGTACACTTACAACATCTAACCTACTAGTGAAAAACTTTCGTTGTTGTACTTCCGTTCTTCGATGATGTATTATATATATAGTCTGTTCATGAGATAAATCATTGACAGGTTTTTTTGGCCTTTTCGGCCCTGGTAGTTATGTTTTGTTTGTTAATCGAACATTCAATATTTAAGCATTTTTATTACATCTAATCTTACTTTTAAATGGGTAGCATCGGAATACTTGAAATACGATTTGTTCGTTGCTTACCACTTTTGTACGCATTAAAAAGAAAGAGTTTTATATAAATACTGAATATATATGTGCATATACATAACCGATGTACATGGTATAGCAGATGTACATGGTATAGCAGATGTACATGGTATAACTGAAGTACATGGTATAAGAGATGTACATGGTATAAGAGATGTACATGGTATAAGAGATGTACATGGTATAGCAGATGTACATAGTATAGCAGATGTACATGGTATAACAGAAGTACATGGTATAAGAGATGTATATGGTATAAGAGATGTACATGGTATAGTAGATGTAATGGTATAGCAGATGAACATGGTATAACAGAAGTACATGGTATAAGAGATGTACATGGTATAGCAGATGTACATGGTATAGCAGATGTACATGGTATAACAGAAGTACATGGTATAAGAGATGTACATGGTATAAGAGATGTACATGGTATAGCAGATGAACATGGTATAGCAGATGTACATGGTATAACAGAAGTACATGGTATAAGAGATGTACATGGTATAAGAGATGTACATGGTATAAGAGATGTACATGGTATAGCAGATGTAATGGTATAGCAGATGTACATGTTATAGCAGATGTACATGGTATAGCAGATGTACATGGTATAGCAGATGTACATGGTATAGCACATGACATGTTATAGCAGATGGTATAAGAGATGTACATGGTATAGCATATGTACATGGTATAGCAAATGTACATGGTGTAGCAGATGGTATAGAGATGTACAAGGATTACGTTAAATGTATATGTGGATCACTGGAAGCTGTTTGATTGCTGGACATAACCCTGTGTATGAGGTTCGGGTGCGCCAGGTGCACATTAAAAGCACACATCTAGATCACTGGAAACTGTGTGATAACTGGGCGTAAACCTGTGTGTACAACAGACGCACCAGTTGCACATTACAGGGTGCCGGTGCATCTCGAATATTTAAGTGAATTTATAAGACATCGTCCTAATTTTGGTTCTGCTTGAAACTCTGTGTCTGTGTGTGGTGTGTATGTGTGTGTGGAGGGCTGAGTGTGGCTGCAGATATCTGTCTTTATTGCTTCGAACCCCCTCCCCCGTGCACATTTCGATTGTTTGATTATACCTGAACCAGGTAACTCTCCAATAACCTGGACATATGCTGGTAATAAACGAGCTTGTTCAGATGAAGGTAAACGGTCTTTACTGGAGACGTTCATACAGAAGTACACAAGATTTGATGACGCGGAAAGATGGCAGTTTAAAAAAAAAAGTGTCTGCATTCATTGGTGTGCGCGCGCGTTTGTGTGTAGATGCGCGTACATAGAAGTAAGCGCCCAGTATTCAGACGTTACGCGTAGCACTGGACTCGTGTCACGTGATGGGTCGGAAGCTCTAAGCGTAGGGTATATAGACCAGGCCTGAGGAGAGAGCGAGATATACAGCCGGACCACCAGCCCGCGGCCCACGACGACCACCAAAAGCCAGACGCTTTGTAAATTATCGAATCTACAAGTAATCTAACACTTAGTCGCTCTTCGTATGCGTGTATTCGTTGTAACCGTGTGTCTCTCCCTCAGGCTAATGGTCCGGAAAAATACCGTGTGTGTGTGTGTGTGTGTGTGTGTCCTTCAGGCTAATGGTCCGGATAAATGTTTGTTACGTCGTATGAATTGTCCTTACGCTAATCCTGGCCACGTACAGATCGTTGTCTAGAAGTATGAGAGAATAGATGTAGATGTTCTGGTGACAATATTTCTATTTTCACAACTCACGTACAGTCTCTGCTAATAAGTCAACAAACACCGGTTTCTTTGCCAATAACACAAGTTTTATTATGTTGACGCCAGTTCACCACTCGCATACAGTACTTCAGTTTACGTCACACTCTTCCGCTCCTGTTCTCTAGTTCTCAGTCTCGTTCCTGTCTCTTCTCTCCTCCTCTCTGACTTACACACAAAAACGTCCCGCTTATATACAGTACACAATTGGCTGTGACACCGGTGATTAATTAGTTGTAATTAATTCTAGCCCAACTACCTCTACACTCGGGGTAATTTATGTGACGGGTCTGTGGGGGTGGGAACTTGATTTGACATCTAACCAAGGGACACTATGACACCCTCCAATCAGTTATCCCTCGTCTGAAGATTCACCTTACAACTTTGTAACGGTTCCAACTTCTCCTACGTGTCACGGTCACGAACATTCTTTCCCAGGTGGATTGTCTCCGTTGAGTCCTCAGTACCACCGGTGACTCACAACTAATTAACATACGGGGGGGATGGGGCGTGCTTTCGCGTAAATTATTCTTCTATCTGGTCACAATGATGCACCCCTTCCCCACGCACATTTTGTTCCTAAACCGTAAACTATTGTGCTAAAATAACCCACAACGTAACAATGTTCTTTTCTATTGGAGTATTTCGTATATATATATATATATATATATATATATATATATATATATACATATACATATATATATATATATATATATATATATATATATATATATATATATATATATATATATATATATATATTAATCTTGGGTGAAGCTGTCGATTTTAATTACTGACAAAAAGTATGATGACGTACGCACGTGAGGCCAACGTCATGTCGACTACGAAATAAACAAACCAAACATATTTTGATTGGGCAGTGACTTTCTGTGACATCATAGCATGCGGAAGAAAACTGCGCGGCTGCCTTGGACCCAGTGCGAATGGAGGAGGCCCCCCCCCCCCAATGTAAGGACATTTATTTTTCAATAATCCCAAATTAACTACAAATAATGGAGCTAATTTCACAGTCTGACTGGCCTGCCGTAAGGAAAGAAAATGACTTGGCAGGGACTACGGCTAAAGTGACTTAAAAGTTAGGGGAAGGGGGGGGGAGACGCTCTGATGGGCCATTGTCAAAGATTATTACAGACCCAGGATTTTTTTCGAGTGACCACCCCCTCCCCCTCCCCCATTAGATTTCATCTAGTGTCCCGATTATCGTAGTGACTTGATTTCTTATTATGGTTTGTATTGTAATATGCACACATACAGATGTACAATTTCGTAAAGGTGGCCCACAAGCCATATTTGGGCCGGGGGCCCATTATATCTTTCAGCGGCTCCTGCATATATACGGCACCACCCAGCTCGTCGCGCATTACGACCTCATAAGGCAGAGGTTTTCAACCTTTTTTATGCTGCGGACCCCACAGACATTCCAAGCCAAGGTGGCGGACCCCCATAGCCCAAGGCGGTAAGGGACCATTCACATATTATATAACGCTGAAGGGAGAGGGGGGTGAATGCCAATTTGTTATTTTTGTTATATTTTCATATCACACAAAAGTGTTACAAATGTTATATGAATGTGGAGGAAAGGGTAAAAAATTGACATTTTTGCGTTATATAATATGTGAACGGCCCCTAAGGTTGTGCCTGTTTTGCACTACAGCAAGATCTTCATTCATGTCCTTTGCCGCCAAGGCCTCGCTTTTAATCACTCAGTGGGTTGATACTATGCAGCCCCGTAGCCAAGAAGGGGCAGTGGGGGCCGTGCTCCCCCCCCCCGCTAGGTGTGGAGTGCCCCCCCCGCGCTTAAAAAGAAGAAAAAGAGGAAAAAATAAAGAAAAAGTAACTAAAATGAGAAGGTACCCCCTTGCTGGGTATTGGTGCCCCCTGCTTACTTTGACCTGGCTACGGGCCTGATACTATGTAAGTCGCTGCTTGTTTCCCTTGTGTGACTAAACCAGACTTAAGGCCAGTCATTGCAGTAGCGCCGTCCGTGCACATGCCAACAGGCCAGTCATGATTCTTCAAAAAATGCATCAAGTACGCGGAAAAATTCTTCACCGGTTATGCGCACCCCGGCGGCGATTTGCGGTACAAAAAGTTTTCAACGAGTTCACCTTTTACAGCAGTCTTAAACATAAACCAACAATTGGGTGCATTCGCAATGTCTGTAGTTTCGTGAAGCTGAATTGAGAGTCTGCCAAATATGCTGAAGGGGTGCAATCAGTTGGCAGCGAACATCCTCAGACATTTCGGAAATTCGTCTACTCACTCTGTTATCAGACATTGGAATGGCTTTCAGTTTTTGACTGTATTCCTTGCCTATAACGACTTTGCACATGTCGACTTCTGTCGGTATAATTAGCTCTTCTGCAATCGTATGAGGGTTTTTGGAGCTCGCTATTCATAATGCTACCAACTAAAAACGATGCTCGAAGAGATTTCTCGTTTACATCAGCTTGCCCTTCTGCTTCAAATCGAGCTCTTTCTGCCTCTCAAAGTATTCCTTCGCTTTTTTACTGGCAAGTTTCAAATGTAGTCAAACGGCGCCTCAATTTCGCAGGCTTCATTGCATCGTTCGATAGTGTTTGACAGCTTACGACACAAAGAAGTTGATAAGCATCGGTTACCACTGTGGTGAAGCCGAATGATATATATTCTGGATTATATTTGCACCGTTTTCTTTTTTTTATTCATATTTGGCTTTGCTTGATCACCATAATCCTCCAGGTTCTGGTCAGTTTTTTCACTCTTCCAGAATTTATACATGCTACTATGCTTGCACAGTTTACTTTTACAAAAATTAATAAACAAATGACAAAAAAACGGTTTAGTCCCGTTGTCTCAGATCACACAGAGAAAAAAAAATTAGAGACAAAGTTTCAGAGTAGAGAGGATTAGAGGAGGTAATTATCTGTAAAAAATATTTCACATTCTGAAAAATCCCTATTATTGCTCTGGCCTATTTTCATATTAAAAAATTTATAAAAAATCTACTGCCAACCAAACCAATCTGTGGGTGTCATTTTAAATTAACATGTAGAGTGTATACCAGCAATTTCATATAAAAATTTTTCTCTAAGGCCAAACTAGGCTTATAATAAATGTAACCACTGATTAACCAGACTATTTATCAACATTACACACGCGCGCGGATCAGGATGTTTTTAAGTCATGTCAGGAGCTCATTAAGTAAAAAATTTTGCCAAGATGACACACTCAAAAACTGCACAAGTACAAGTAGTATGCTGTCTAGTTAAGACTTCAGACGAAAATATAAAGAAATACCATCAAAGTTTTTTTTTCAATTCTGCACATTATTGTCTGTGCCTGAAACATTGGTATAGCTAGTATTTTTTGTTGAGCTAAATCCTAACCAATCAAACAAACCAAGCAATACTTTATACAAGAAAAATCACTCCTACAAGGGTCATTGACTTGTTACTTGCCCACGGACCCCTTAAGGACAGTACCTCGCGGACTAGGTGCCCCAAGGGTCGCAAGGCGGTTTAAACGCGGATCGGTTAACTGGAGGAGAGAGGTTGAAAACCTCTGTAACATATTTATCGACAAGAAGTTTTTTTCTATTTTCATCAACTGCTGTATACAGTTATTGATAGCGACGTGCTACAGCATTAGCTTACAGGTATGGAATAATTCAGAAGTGCTTCCTGATGTAATAATGAAAGCGTGTGGATTTATAGTACTGCCTCATGCTGCATAGTGACAAGTGGCTTCTGCCCCAAAGGCTGTTTTATGAATACCATTTTTTCTTTTAAAAGCGGTTGACATGATTCAGTCAACACGACAGTAAACAGTCCTGAGAGGCAACATTCAAAGGAAAGCGCTTGATAGACAAAAGTAAAAATTTTGCTATCCAATTTTAAATTTGTTTTCTGTATTTTTTTGCTCTAATTTCAGTTTTCCCAGGTAATGAAATAACGATGTGGACTTAAAACTGCGTTAAGAATAGAGCGCGCATATTTCTTTGTTAATGGAATATAAAAAAAACACTACTTTGGCAGCAGGCATGTCGTAAAGTGAGTGTTTTAAATTTGTTTACTGTAAAAAAAAATAATTGTGAGTTGAGTATTTTAAGTTGAGAGATGGGAACCATGCAATATCTTTTGGGTCAGCACGCTACGGTTTCGACTCGGACACATCAGTGTTGCACCTCGCCCAATCACGTCCACCACCGGAAGTAGTGAAAAACCTCGGCTACCCAGGGATATATCGTTCCACAGTACGACGGGCTCGATACGGCGGCGTGGACGTGGTTCGGTGCCTTGTTAACTCGGATAACATCTTCCAGATTCCGCGCGTAGAATGCAATAGATTTGTGAATATCTCCAACTGACCGGGGTGATTCGATTTTATTTCTGATTCCGCGGTTAGCATCGTCTGATTGCCTATGCACCTTGACAACGCTGGCCGCAGTAGCAGGCGCTCGCTGGCGTCCTGGTCTTCGCCAAGGCAAAAGGTCAAACGCTGACCTTTGCGATGTTCCTCATCAACCTGGCCGTGGCCGACCTGATCCTCAATATCGTTTGTATCAATTCACATTCGCCTACCAGATCACGGAAAATTGGATTTTCCCGGACGTCATGTGCCGATCGTCCAGTGCTGCCAGCAGGTCAGCGTCCTGGCGTCCGTCTGCGCAGGTACGGCCATCGGGATCGACCGCTTGATCGCCATTAAAGTTCCCGCTGAGGAAGCGAATTTCGGCCGGATCTCGGGTCAAACAGGTCATTCTCTGCATCTGGGTCCACAAGCTGGTACCAGGATAGTCCCGCTGGTCAGCAGGACGGTGCTGAAGAACAGCAAGCTGATGTGCGGACTGGTCGTGAGAGCAGGAAACCGACTATGGCCTTCGGGTTCTCATCATGATCATCACCTATTTCCTCCAGTGACCATTCTGTCCGTGACCTACGCCATGATCGGGCGCCAGCGCAATGAAACACAAAGGTCCCGGGAACGCGGATGACCACAGAGATGCTGTCCAGTTAAAATGTAAACGTAAGAGTAAACGCATTAAAACGATAAGTTAATATCAATTCACATTTCATCTCTATGACGGAAACGGTTATTATGGTTCTATTTATGGTGACACAAATGACGGGAGTGGGAGGGTAGAGGGTGGGGTGGGGTGCGGGGGGGAGGGGGGAGGCGGGGGACATTTTGTTATCTGCGATCACTAGCGTGACGTGAATGTGTTTGTTAGCTGGACACTCGCATCGGTATTGGACAGCTAAATATATACATAGATATACTAAGACTGAATCGCTTACGGGCTATGCATAGACATATATTGTGCGGACCATAACTTTAAAAAAAAGAGAGTACAGTTGTATAACCTGATGACGTAGTACGCATAAAAACCTTAAGTAACAAAATGAATAGCAGAAGACATTTTTTGCATTGTTCCTTGACACATTTTCAAAACTTTTTTTTTTCAATTAACTTTGAATAACTATACTTTATTAATTTGTGTACCCGGTTGTTTGATTATATTATTACTAACCGTCAAATATAATTTTTTCGGACACATCAGTTAGTTTTAGTCAAAGGGAAGGGAAATCTTTTTCGGTAAAAATAAAACTGTACACCCAGAATTGTACTCTTCTCTTTTTTTTTAAAGTAAGGGTCTCGTATACAACACTTTTCGATCTCTATTAAACCAAGAATAAGCTTGATCTAGTCTGTATCTATGAAATAGAACATAAAAAAACAACAACTATACACGTTGAAAAGCCCAATTCCTTTCTTTAAACAAAGGCTATGAGAATCTATACTGTCTACCAACACAGGTACTGCACGTTATTACACGGTGCCGGTGTTAGACAATAAGAGGCCCGATCAGGAACAGTGGAAACTGCACACATGCTGGATAATATTGTGTTGTGAGTATTCGAAAACAGAAAATTAGCTAACCCTTTAGACCTGTCACTTTAAATGGAATAGTGGTACTCCACACTTGGGCAATTCAGGAGCACTAAGAAAAGCATGTTTTGGTTTACACGATAATACATCAGTAAAAAATAGATAACAATATAAAAATAAAGCTTGTTTAATCAGGCCGATACATGTATGTTTATATTATATACTTTACCCATTACATATACTTATAAATCATTTTTCTGCTTGACTCACTTTAAGTCAGCTGCGACCCTCTTTGAAGTCACTGTAATTGGCTATTTTTATATATTTGTATTTGATACAGTGTCTGTTATAATTTATGTCCCCCATGTCTGTGCTTAGGAGTGAATAATTGCATAGGTCCCCTTCTGTACTTAACCACACATAGGTCCTTCTGTATGACACACATAGGTCTCTATGACCACTACATAGAATCCCTTCTACCTTATGAAGCATAATAGGTCCTGCTGCATGACACACATATGTCTTTCTCTATGACACACATAGGTCTTTCTCTATGATACACATACGTTCTGTATGACACATATGTCCTGCTGTATGACACACATAAGTCCTTCTCTATGACACACATAGATCCTGCCATTATGACACACATATGTCCTGCTGTATGACACATATATCCCCTTCTACGACACACATAGGTCCTTCTCTATGACACACATATGTCCTGCTGCCCAACTTACATGGTCATTCTCTTTGACACACATAGGTCCTTCTGTGACACACATATGTCTATTCTATATGACACACATAGGTCCTGCTGTATGACACACACACAGGTCCTTCTCTATGACACATAGGTCTTCTCACCTGGCTTACATGGGTCCTTCTCTATGACACACATGTCCTTCTATATGACACACATAGGTCCTGCTGTATGACACACATAGGTCCTTCTCTGTACACACAGGTCCTGTTGTATGACATACATAGGTCCTTACAACATGACACACAACAGTGTTAGGACTCATACTTTTATGCATGTTTGTTAACGTCTGTGGTGGGGGAGCAGGGGGAAGGGGTCAGGAATAGTAAGTAAAGGTGTGTGTGTGTGTGTGTGGGAAGGGGATATGGGGAAGAGTTCCACATCATGTAATTTTATATTTGGGTGTTAGAATTTTAAAACGAGGTGTTCGATTTTTAAAAAATATTATTCCTTTATTCAATTGTTGGTTCATTTGTAGTGGAATGCTGGTTCCTTTTATTGGTTTATTGATTGTTTGAAGTGAATTTTCGGCTCACCTTTAAATGAATTATTGTTCATATGTTGTGAAATTGCTTGTACTTTTTTGTATTTAATTATTGGTCAGTTAGTAGATAATTTTTTAATTATGATTTAATTTGTTATTATTTGTAGAATTTTCGCTTGTTCATTTGTAGTGAATTGTTGGTTCATTTGCTGGAATCTATCATTAACATCAAATGGCCATTGTCACAATGTATGTCTACAAAACAAACTTTACAATAGTTTAGAGCTGAGTCTGCCTCTCTTCCTAGACCCTATAAAAATGCCACTCGTCCTAGTCTTCTAAAATGTCAACAATCCAATCTTTTAGAAAATTTAATATTTTTCTCAAACGACAATCGACTTTTAACGAGTTGCAAACTAAGCGACAATTTAATTGTACATGGACGGTATTGGAATCGTGAATCCATGAAATAACATCCATGACTTTTATGAATTAAAACAGAATTATGTGTTACCAAAGCTGTACTCTGCAAAACTTTTTGCATCGAGTTATATCCTTAAGGCTAAGTTATTTTTTGTGGTTTCAGGCAGATCCGATTTGTTCGATTGTATTTTAAACTGGGAATACTGTTGTATTATTTCTTTACTTTCGATTTAACGCAGAACCCAAATCGCTTTTATACATATTATTATTACGCCACATTTAAAAGCTTGTTTTTTATAAATTGAATAGATCTATTACTGGATATTATGTTTATAGACGTATGGCGTTATTATCTTTACGATGGGTTTATTTGTTATTATAAAGAAAGGGCAGCCATTGCTACATGAGTTGTGAAAACATTGCGGACCAATCAAATGTTAAAATGCCCATATTCATCGAGCACAAATATCATCATTTTTCTTTTAAGATTTTATTTAGAATGAACTTAGCTGCAGTTGTTCTAATTTGTGTTTATCTCGTACCAGTTGACAGCTGGAAGCTAGAAAGAAGAAGATTCCTCTAAAAATATGGATGTAATTCTGAACCTAGAAGTGAAATAAGATATACACAGGCAAGTTTTGTTTTCCTTTCATAGCAGAAGAATGACTTTGTCCAATAACTAATTTCAAATATAATCCATGGCTAAAATACAATATGATTAACATTGACCTGTTGTATGAGGTATTTCGTGCCCCCATGGCTGGAATTGTGGTGGGTGGGCGCTGTGGCTGGTGGTGTGGTCAGGGCGTTGTTGGGTTAGTGGATGGAAGAGACTGTGTTTGTGTTAATGTGTGCGTGGTTGCTGGGATGAGTTCGTTGATTGTGAAGAAGCAAACTATGGTGGTAGAATCGAATGTGCTACAAGCACTATGTTACTTATCACTAGATGTAGTGGCGGACATGTAAACCTAAAAACTACGCGGAACCTAGGATGAGGACATTTTATGGGTCTAGGAGGAGGCATTTATAGACCTTGGACGAAATTAATTATTTCATGAGGCCCTAGGAAAAGAGAGGTATTTTATGGGGCCTAGGAAGAGAGGCATTTTATGGGCCACTTGGACAATTGGGTATTTCATGGGGCCTAGGAAAAGAAGGTATTTTATGGGGCCTAGGAAGAGAGGCGTTATATATGAGGCCTGGATGTTGGCATTTCACAGACTATAAAGAGAGGCGTTTATGGGGCTTTGGGCGATTGCTTTTTAATGGGGCGTAGAACGATTGGCATTTGCAGGATTTCTTCTTGAGTGTCTATGCGGATTGGCGGGAGGAGGAGGGTCTAGAAGAAATATTTAATTCTGTTACAATAGGTAAACATAAAAATAATTGTATACTGAACATTTTATTAAAAATATTTAGACATTGCACAGAACATTTTGTCATACAAAGAGCAATTGACCAATATACATACAACTTTTTGTGTCTCCTTTTCTTTATATATACAACTTTGTGTCTTTGATACTTTTGTCACACAGCACATAACTTTATATCTCTACTTACTTTTCACATACATACAACTTTGTTCTTTTTCAAAGAACATTTTTGCCCTTGCTAGAAAATATTTTCTTACGTATTAAATTTTGTTTATTACTTTAGCTGACTCATGTTTAATCTGCTATTGCAATATTCGTCACCATGTGAGCACTTTTCTGTGCAAGTGTTGAGTTGACAACGTATATTACTGGATGTTGACGATGTGGTCATGTGGGAGACCACATGGTATCAGCTGAGCAGCAGAGACAACACATAAAGGAGCTAAAAATAAAAAATGCAGTAAACGAAAATAGTAACTACAGTAAAAACAGAATGAAGAGTAACTATAGACAAAACAGTAAATGCAGTAACAATAGTAACTACAGTAAAACAGTTGTGCTCTTTAACCGTTCAAAGCCAAATTTCGTATGTATGCTCTTTCCACGCTCTGCAAACAAATTTAAATTTTTATTTCCAACTATTTTTTTTCATGTAAATGCTTATAAATTAAATTTCCAGAGAACATGAAACATACGATCCAGGTAAGTTAATATTTTTGCAATGACCTTGGTGCAAAGCTGTAGCAAGGTGAAAAAAGGTTTCCATTGATTACCGGAACTAATTTCCCCCCTCCCGGGTTGTCTAGTTTCCCTATCCATTTAGTATAAGGTATTGCCAGTAACGACATTCTGAAAACAGAATCTAATGCAATTAGTAACGTGTTTTAAAAGGGAATTAATTCATTTGACAGATTTTAAAAGTGTCATAATTTGGTGCGGTAATTTAACATATTTTCACAACTGGTGTCCATAGTTGGTGTGGTAATTTGACTAAGTTTCACATGTAGTCTTAGTAGGTGCAATAATTTGACAAAGTTTCACATGGTGATAAAATTTGTAAGCTCGGTGATGTTGTACGCATATAATGATGCAAGGTGTTGTTTGCTTTTTTCTAAAACAATAAACTAAGTTGAAGTTGATATCGAAGCAGTATTGTCCTCTCTTCCCCCCCCATCTATCTCAGTACATATATCATTGTATTGTTTGATTGTTTACTCACTAAATCCTCAAAAAACACAACTTAGGCTAAGTCGTTAGTTTTATTCTGCGAGTACCAAGCAAGGTCTCTTTTACAATTGGAGGGGGTGCTATAAAAAAACGCTGCTCTACAAAAAAATGGACTTGTGATCATTACATGGGTCGTGCCTATTTTTGAAAGGTAGGTTGTAACAGGTGACATACGATCCTTGTAGTTTGATAACTTTTTGTTTTGTTTCACATTTCAGTCACAATCGAGGCGATCTTCAGAACTTGAAATACAAACGACCAATGGCGAACAACAAATGTAGGAACTGAAGACAGGGAACTGATCCAAGTATTTCACTGAACACAGATGACCACTCCTAAGCATACCGTCATCTTGAGATGGTAGAACTAGTATGATAAACAAGTGACCACTGACACTATTACGTGTAGGTCCAGTGGCTACAATTCAATAACTAAAAATTATAATATCTGAGGTTTTTTTAATTCTCTAAAATATCATTATTAAAAAATAACACACTTAAAAAAGTAAATGTAATTAAACCTTCTATCCCGGGAATATGAAATCATTCTTTATTTCATCGCAGGATTATCTCAGATAATTTAGTGTACCAAATTATTCATTAATTTCTGCCAAGTAGGTGCGATGTGACGATAGCCCAAATAACAATATCAGCCCAAATTTTGTGTGATTATCACCAGGCACACACATACATACAAAACGCACAACACCTCCACGAAGAATATTCTGCTAGCTATAATTACTTTCATCTCAGAACGGTGCGTAAAGCTGAATCAAACACAAAGCAAATAATTTGTGCCGGCAAGATTATCAGCCAGATAGCCAATATATAAGACACTAGACCTCGCAACGCGCCACCCTCTGCCTGGCTTTTGTGGAGCACATGTGGATCAGGTGTACCTGTGGCGTCGTTACAGGATTCTGTCAATCAGCTATCAGATAATGATGAAGGGCAGTATTACATATATAACAAGCACGTTCTAAAAATCAAAATATATTACATGTATAACACAATTTTTTTATATAGTAAAAATTCATACCGATCAAATTTATATATATGAGGGAAAATATTATATTTTTTGACAAAATGTTTCAGTATGGCAACATGCTGTACGTTAGATTTGTTTAAAGTATGTAAGGTGTTTTGTCATGTACCAGATTGTTCAATGTATGCTGAGGTGTTCAATGTATGCTGGGTGTTCAATGCTGGGTGTTCAATGTATGCTGGATTTTAATGTATGCAGGTGTTCAATGTAAACCGGGTGTTTAAATGTATGCTGAATTATTCAATACATGCCAGGTTTTCAATGTATGCTGGGCGTTTAATGAATGTAGGTGTTTAAATGTATGCTGGATGTTCAATATTCCATGCCGGATGTTCCAATGCTTATGCTTTGGGTGTTCATTGTATGCCGGATGTTTTATACTTATTAATTTCTAATATTACGAAAGGTAATAGGTATGAAACACGTGTATACTGGCTTCACATTTGACTTAATCTTATTTACTCATTTCATGTTTATGTAGCTTTTTTCTATCCATGACTATTGATTTCTATGTATGACTGTATTATTATTATCCAAAATTTTCTACTGTGTGTTGAAGCATTATATTGTGAGACCAACTTGTATGCATGGCTAATGACGTGAGTTCCATAATTGTAAAATGAATATATTATGACTCTATATACGAGTGACTCCCCAAAGTTCTGTGCACCGATGACTATTCTACATGACAAACTATTACACATGACAAGCTATTCTACACATGACAAATTATTCTACATGACTAACTATTCACCATATTAACTATTCTACCCATGACAAACTATTCTACACGCGACAAACTATTCTACACATGACAAGCTATTCTACACATGACAAACTATTCCACATGACTAACTATTACACATGACTAACTATTCATGACAAACTATTCTACACACCCACATGACCAAGCCGTTAATGTTTCCGCGAGCTCACTCTGTGTTTGTTATACATGCGAGCTTTCTTTCATGTAGTTGCTCAGAGTAATCACAAGCAGCACCTCATTCCTCGTTTAAAACAAACATGCAAACAGCCAATCGTATTCCATTACCTGCGAAAATAAATCTTATGCACTCCTTTACTTTATGAACTTTTGATGCATGGGCTAAAAAGGGTTGCACTGGAATTACCTAGAAATTGCACATTCTAAACATTGCGAGATTGTTTAAAGTTTTTTTGGTTGTGGCGGTGTGCGTGTGTATGTGCATGTGGATATGGATATTATCAGTCACTGTGTAACGTCTAACAGTTAAGTTCAAAATTTGAAACAAACTTATAAACTTCACCGATTGATGTCCAACATAAATGTACAACAGCGACTGGAAGCAGTGTCCATTGTTTCATGATTTCTTTAACCCGGCAATTATTGGGGTTAAAATATTTCAGATCCATCTCAAATATTAATAAGGTCGGATGATGTAAACATTAAGAAGCCATTTTCTGTAATCGAGGCATTTCTAAGAGATTGTTTGCCTAATACAGAGCCCCAAACCTCAATCAGAATTTGTTAACAAACGAATAAGATTGCGAATTCTTCAGTCCAGAGCGCCCCTTCTTTCCCGTCTCTGACAAGCCCTCGTCTGTATTTGAAAATTTATTGATTGTTCAAAAGTTACATAAGTATCAAACATAGAATATTACGAAGCGGTTGCATCAGTACGCTCCTCGTTTTACATCAAGGTCACCTTAGGATTGTATACATTTTCAAGAAATGACTTTAAACGTTCATTCTTTAACGCTGCAGCCGAAGATAAAATAATATTTACACACGAGTGGACTGATGGTGAGAAGATTGGTTATGCCAGTTAGGACGACGCCTATTCTATGCAAGAAATGTCCTGGCCCCATCTTTCACTTTCCAGCGTAGAAAACAACAATGGTATCTGCTCTGCATATGTCATATGCGCGAGAAGAATGGAAAGTTAATAACGGGAAACAGCTAACATGTTATATCTACATCGGATGTTTACCTAGAAAATATAACCCCACATGTGGCGGCGAGCGATACGTATTTCATACAAGCACACACATACATAAACAAAACATAATATTTGTGAGCAGTGTATGAGTGGGCGGTATGCGTCTGTGTGTGTGTATATTATGTGTTGCCGGCGACATACTGATATTGCGGTTAGGTCACTATGGTAAAATACTGTGTGTTTGAAATGTCAGTCTCACAGATATGTGGTTTTGCCTTGGAGGGGGGGGCTGATAAAAAAACAAGGGACGTCTACCCGTCTGACCAGAAGAAGCCCGACTGGTTTGGGGGTAGAGCAGCACGCGGGGATCTGGAAGAGTTTCCAAGGACGGGCCGATAGTTTGTTTTATTAAGAGCTAGGTGACAAAAGTATAAGCTGCAGCCCTGTTTCCTCAGGGTGCAGCACGAGCAGGCCCTAGTCACGCATTACCCCTCCACACACGAAAAATAATAATAAGAAATCGAACTCATCTGAAACATATGGGACATCATAGACCTAGAATTAAGACACGCTTTTAAGTTGAAGATGATCCGATTCTAAGTCACATGATTTCTCACTTAATTGAATCAATGCGTAAATATCACATAAACTCGTAGATTAATATCTGTTAATGGGCCCATCAATAAACTGACCAAAATGTAGTAACACTAAGAAATCATTAAGTGTGTATTAGCATATAATAAATATTCATGTTTGTATCTAAGGGTTAATAGTCATAGCTATCTCACTCACCCCTTCTCTCTCTCTCCTGTTCTCTCTCTCTGTCTTTCTCTCTCTCTCTCTCTGTTCTCTCTCTCTCTTTCTCTCTCTCTCTCTCTCTGTTCTCTCTCTCTCTCTTTCTCTCTCCGTTCTCTCTCCGTTCTCTCTCTCTCTCTCTTCCCCCACCACCTTTCTCTCTCCCTCTCTCCCTCCCCGTCTCTCTCCCTCTCTCTTCCCACCCCTTCCCTCTCTCCCTCTCTCCCACACCCCTCTCTCCCTACCCTGTGTCTCTCTCTCTCTCTTATATAAATGTCGGGGACAAGAACGACTTTCTGTTTGCATGCCTAAATTCACTGACGAACATAACCATAATGTGTACAGGCTATGAAGTGGTGCACTTCTCAAAGTGCATTAAACTAGTTTCCCTTCTGCTTACGTGGCCAACTGTTGTGACGTTCATTTAGACTTGACCTAAAATGTCTATATTTTAACGATTGGGGAAATTATGTTGTAAAGATTATTTGGGGAGGGGGGGGAGAGAAGACTCAAGATTCACAAGAGAAAGCAGGTATTTTTTTCATGGCCCCTTTCAAAGGGCCACGAAAAAAAAACGTAAAAAAAACGGTTTAAGCCCTAACCCAACGTTAGCCCCTAACTGCAATGATGTAGCCTAACCCCATGATGTAGCCCTAACCCCAAGGATAGCCCTAACCCAAATGATTAGCCTAGCCCCATGATGTAGCCCTAACCCCATGATGTAGCTAACCCCATGATGTAGCTGCTTATGATGTAGCTACTTAGATGTACTAACACGCTGATATAATCTGATTTTGTTCACCCATGAAAACAATGAGGTGTCTGTCTATATGTCTGTTTACATAAATACATTTGACTATATCTAACATAATATGCGTCTGTCCAAAAGGAATGCCATGAGGTGTTTTGATATCAATATTTTATTTTCGTGTGCTTGTTATAACAATCAATTGATCTGATAAAAGTGACAAGTGAGACTTGACTGAAACATATGGACATAAACACCTTTAGCTCTAACCATGGACGTGCTAGCCTGGCACTAGCTGACCATTGACATGCAGGCAGGAATATCTAACATGGACGTGCTAGCCAGGGAGACGTGCTTCGCATGGACTTGCTAGCCAGGCAATAGCTTACAAAGGACGTCCTAGCCAGGCAACAGCTGACACAAAGGACGTGCTAGCCAGGCAGCCCAGCGACAAGGGACGTCCTAGCCAGGGACGTGCTAACCAGACAATAACTGACAAGGGACGTGCTATCCAGGCAATAGCTTGCAAGGAACGTGCTAGCCAGGGACTAGCTAGCCTGAGACTAGCTTAGCGGGGACGACGCAACGAGCAATCCTCGTTTGAAAAAAAAAGATGCATTAATAAAATAAAATTTAATTTAAAAAAGTTCAACTATATAAAAGAAATTTTAAATTCATTGATTTTTTTCTTTTTAATTATAAAACATACAGAGCCTGCAATCATTGAAACGTTTTAGTAAAATTATTACTTTATTTTTTTATTTAAAATTATAACCTTGCAGTTCTCGAACAGATAGTTACTGAATATATTGATAGACGCTGGGGATGTGGATATATACATATCTATCTACTAGTACACTTCCCCTCACGATCTTTCATACCTCTCGCCCACAAAACCAAATGCATTATCAACTCCACCTATTCTGGCGGCCACTTTTTTTGAAAAAAAACACACCATACTCCATTATCTCCCGTTCAGTCTTAAATCTGAATTCAATGTATACATTTGGGCTTCTGAGAGGTCGCCTTCAGAAGTCGGGGAGCTGGGTGAGCGCAAGTGAACACCACGTTAGATCCTCCTCTGATTCTATCTGTAGATACTTTTCTGAATCTCCTTACTTCTGCCCATACTTGGTCAATTTATTGGTCGAATGTTTATAACTTAAATCTGACAATGCTGAAAAATGACGTCTGGTTCAGTATTAGTCAGGCTTATCTTCTTCACGTTCAGTACAAAAAAAAAAAGTTTATTTTAACGTTAAAAGTAATAAAGACTTTGTTAAGAGATTCGAGACAACACATTTGATTTATAGCGTTGCCTAATATTTAGAACATAGTGAGAGGTAAGCAATCCATTGGTCGCATGTTAAGCATGGGAAAACATGCTTTATCAGATGTAAACAATAAAGTTCAACTATTGAAAATGGCTTGCGTTATAAAATGCTAATGTGATTTATTTTATATATATATATATATATATTTATATATATATATATATATATATATATATATATAAGCAAACCTTTTTAACCATATTAACCTGCTGTTACACATTATTACTGTAGATTTGGTAGCGGCTGTACCCTGCAAAACGTTTGCATAGAGTTGAATCCCCTTTTTTGTGATCTCTCCTTCCTGGTCTGAGACATACCATGATCCACGGGGATGGATCATAGGGGTTCTCGTCAGGAGAAAAAAAACCATTACTTGCGGTGGTACTGTGGTTAATGAGGACTATCAAGACCGCAGTATTCACAGCTGGCGGAGGTGACGGATGTGGTCGGCACACAACACCCTTCCTCTCCGTCCCACTCAAGCACACCTGCGCAGCCTGCCATTTTGGGCTGAGGGTACAGGCTTCACTACACCCTTCCCTCTGTCCGAGTGGCAGGAAAGACCCCGTTCCCTTGCCATTCTGGCCGATCGGCAGTACACACCCTGCTGGTCTGGCAAGTTTGGGCAAGGATTAAAACCCATCTTTCTGCCATCCCTGCAGATGATAGCGGGTACACTCACCCCGCCGCTCAGTAGGCATGGCAGACGTGCATCAGCGCCGCCAACAGTGCTGGTGTAGTAGGCACTACACCCTACCATGCTGGCAATGGCGGCGTTAAAAAAAATGTAGAAAAAAATTAAAAAAAAAAAATTAAAAAAATAAATAATAAAAAAAAAAAAGAGTTAAATCATAGGCTTGATCGGTGAGCTGAATTATTTTTTGGTTTCCGGTGGATCGATTTGTTCCTGATTAATATTTTAAACTTCGAATACTGTTGTATTAATTCTTTAATTTCGATTTAACGACGCAGTACCCACACAAAATCGCCATTATTTATATAGATACTAGTAGACATATAGACGTTGGCTGACCATATAATGGATATACATACGTTTAATCAACACTTGCTACTGATGCAGTGCAAAATAATTGATTCTTTAAAGATTTAGTATACAGAGCTGTTCACATGTATTTCGTGACCTATTTACACACAATTTAATAGGAATGAATGCGTTAAGAGCTAATTTTCTACTAGCGGGGAACCTTGGGCGCAACAATCAATAATAGCTGTTCTGTTGTTATCATTCTTATCAAGTCAATTTCATCTAACTCTAACCTACACACAATAAATGCCAAATTTTTATGCAACGTGCTGAAATTTTTTCCCTTTTCACTATGCAGGGAAGTTTGTTTATTCTCTGTTTATTTAGTTTTGGTTTTGCTTGTTTTATCTTTTATATCTTTTTATTTTTTTAATTTGTTTAAAAATGTAAGCTGAGAATGTTTATTTGCCGACATTTGATGAAGTCAAGATAACAAATGACATCTATTAAGATGTCTAAGAGCTGAGTTTACATCCGAATTTCTGGGGGGGGGGGGCATATAATAACGGTGGTGGTTATGAAAACCAATAAATCGCAGTTAATGAATGATGATTTGCTGTTAAATAACTTGTGCCCGCGGTGGAGGAGGTTAAGGGTCAGAGAGAATTTGGTAGCTGGCAGTGGACATGTCACATCTGGACTTTGAAAAAGTGAATCATTGGATCACAGGATCATTAGGAGAGAGGGAAGGAAGTGTGGCTGCTTCCGGTACATTGTTCCAGGGCCGATAATGTCTAGTGGACCGTCGAGCCCAAATAAAAGTGCCCCAATCCTCCAGCCTCCCATTTTTTTTAAAATCAAAAAAATAAATTTAATAAATATATTTATCATTCTAAATAGTAAGGTGAAACGGGTGGAGATAAAAATAGCCTGCTATGTGCTGAGGTGTGAAAGATTTTAACTTTACATAATGATGCATTTTTTTTTTATATTTATATCATGAAATATATATTTTTAGTTTTTTTTTGTTTTTAAAACTCAGCTTGAAACTTTTTGACAGTGTACAAAATAAGGTATCTCGATGCGTGAACAAGTGAGTAAAAAAATGTGACACAAAACAAGATGAGAAAGATACAAGCGAGTTTCTAATTGCAGCGCCAGTCTGTTGAAGTTCCCAGGCAATTTGTCAATAAAATCATTTGGGAGAAGACTTCCCTCTCTCCACAAATTAAATTCAAATATTTCATTTATTCTATTTACTATGTTTGTTTTTTGTCTCAGTTTTTTTGTTAAATTTGCTGTAAGTGTATGACTTTTTGTAGCTAATTAATTTCGTCAAACATATTTAAAAAGAAAGAACACAGAAATAAAATGAGAGGGGAAAATCAGAGAGTTGTACAAAGTCAGCGGCGTAGCGTGGGTATCGGCCGCAGGGCGGGAAGACGATTTTACCGCCCTCTCATTTTAGGTATTTCAATTTAATCTATACATTTTGCCGCCCCCTAAAGGAGGTGACTAAAAAGTGCCGCCCGGCGCAGACCATGCGCCTCCATCCAGCTGCCATAACAAAAGTGAGGTATTTTAGGAATTCGTGTTTAAAGGGGGGGATGAGTTTCTTTAATTTTTGTTTTTTTAAAGTACGGTGAGAAACAAAACAACCATGACATGATTGAGGCACAAACAACCATGACATGATTGAGACACAAGCTTAACCATGACATGATTGAGACACAAACAACCATGACATGATTGAGACACAAACAACCATGACATGATTGAGACACAAACAACCATGACATGATTGAGACACAAACAACCATGACATGATTGAGACACGAAGCAGCCATGACATGATTGAGACACAAGTATACATGACATGATTGAGACACAAGCAAGCCATGACATGATTGAGACACAAACAACCATGACATGATTGAGACACAAACAACCATGACATGATTGAGACACAAACAACCATGACATGATTGAAGACACAAACAACCATGACATGATTGAGACACAAACAACCATGACATGATTGAGACACAAACAACCATGACATGATTGAGACACAAACAACCATGACATGATTGAGACACAAACAACCATGACATGATTGAGACACAAACAACCATGACATGATTGGGACACAAACCATGACATGATTTGCTTAACTCGCCTCCTCCCCCTCCTTTTCCTCACAAAAAACAAATAAAATGATCAGATATTTGTTTTTGTTGTTGTTAGTTGTCAGGAACGCTGTCGATGATGTAAAATCATTTTATTGCGCCCCGTGGCGTATACCGAGAATGGCCGCCCCGATCATTACCGTACCCGAGGAGCTACTAAATTATGAGGGGGTGGGAGGGAGAACTCCGGGCCTTAGCGTGAGGGGGGCAGGGGAGCTGGGCCACACACCCCTGTGTTTTCTGGCCCCTCTGTGTTTGCTCTACTAGAAGTAACTGAATTACTTTTTCCATGTGGTATGGCCCCTGCTGTAAGGATACCTGGCCCCTGCTGTGGGAATTTTTCACGCTACGGGGCTGGGAGTAGCTCGCGGCTCTAAGGGCTTTAAGTCTCATCATCCCCGGCAGATAAACTGAGCTTTAGTGCAGCGCTGCACCCCCCACGCCCAGTTACGCAACTAGAAATCGTTACTTCATTTGATTTTTTGAGCCGCTGGTTTCGAATCAACAACTCTCACGGAATTCCACGGAGGCTTCGCCTTGAGGTGTGTTGTGGGGGGGGGGAAGGGAGGAGGGAGGGGGAAGGGCTGCGTCGATTTCCAGATGATACAGAGAACTCTGGGTCAATAACATTCCCCCCCAACACCGCCTCTGCCCTCGTCCATCAGGGTCTATCTCAGATATATTTATTAGCTGTACAGGAGGGGAAGGGGGGAGCTTTACCCACAGCTATCTACTCCACAAGATCTCCCACCCCCCAACCCAAACACACTAGCTCACTCTCCTCTCTCGCACTTACTCACCCTCGCACTGCCCAACCCTAATACGTCACCTCCTCCATCCTTTCTGGCTCCCTTTAAAACCTCCACATTGTCCCCACTGCCCCCCCACAGCCCTCTCATGTACATTGTACAGTCTTGATCTAATTTCAGTCACTCGCCAGTATAACGTTTATTAGTTTTCAATAATTACACACTCCCACTTTGATGACCTAACGATTCCATAATGATGAATTACGTAAAAGAAATAAAGAATCCGTCGAATGTCCGCCATTTTTGTTTTTGTCTCTATGTGAAATCTCTTTATATCCTACATGTCAATTCTCGCCAAATTATCGGAGACTCACCGAGTTCCCTTATGAAGATTGGGTACATTGTTTATTTAATTAATGCCCAACCCTTTTATGTATTAGATCAAGATGTAGGTAATAATGTAAATTATTATTGTCTTTCGTACATAGAAAATTTGATTTGTCAACATAATAACATGACACTTTGTTTATCTTTTCACGAATTTAACTTTTACTGTGGATGATGCAACCTGTGGATGATGATGCTGATGATGTCTTTGGATATAGCATGTAGATGCTGCAATTTGTTGATATTGCAGCCTGCAGGATATAGCAGTATGGGGCTATCCATTATTTAGTATCGTAATTTCACCACAGCGATTTACTGCCTCCCTCCTCCCCTTGTCAACAACTTGTCAAACTTCCGAGACCTCCCCCTATAAATTGCGTGTGTTTGATTTTTGAAAAGAACAGCTTCCAAAATGTTTATGTGGCAAAATTGATAGGAGTATAGTTAGTTTAATTAAAATACTGAATATTAAGCAGTGTAACCTTGCAGGACTACAAACGCTGCTTAACTTTCCTATTTATTAAGTAATTATATTAAATTTTTAAAAAAGTAACATTGTTGACGTCAACTTTTCTTGACCTCCCCTTCCCCTTGTCAACAATTGTCAAAAAATTTTCTCCCCCTTTCCCTCTCTTGATGACGTAATTAATGGACAGCCTATGTGGATGATGCGGTCTGTGAATGGTACAATCTATTGATATTACGGCCTGTGGATGTTGCGACCTGTGAATCATGTGATCTGTGGATGTTGCAATCTGTGAATGCTTAAATGATTTAAATCATTGGAAGGGGAAATTGGCCAGACGACACGTCATAAAGATGTCAACCAATACAACAATATATGTAAAGGAGATAATATGCGAATAGACAACTGCATGTTTTATGAATATTTTTATCAGATAATTTAAATTAGACCAGCGATATCATCGTTCTACCTGTACCCTTCACACGCCTGATTTAATTGAAAATAATAACCCGGAAATGACCTATCTGGCAGGTGGGGAGGGTTCCTACTTGGTCTTCTATCTATAGGAAGTTTCGGGCAAAAGCACTTATGCTGGCGACATATTGTATTGGCTAAAATATAAGCATATTATTTTTATCATTAACTGAAGTGATTTTTATCATTTCACTCTCTAAGAATATCTTGAGGCCGTATAATAAATCATTACACACTCATGAATCTAAAATTGTGTGTGTGGGGGGGCTGGAAAAACAGAGTGTCAGAGATTACAAAGGTGTGCCCCTTGTTTCCGCCCAGGGTTCAAGGACCAAGTCAAAATAGTCAGTCCTTCAATATTTACAAACTATCAATTAAATGTTCAGTTTCCTTTTATAATCACCTCCAGAATTATTATCCCCGCCCACCCCAACCCTCCGTGACGTCACCACCCCAACGCACTGAACCAACAAGCTAACAGAATAGGTTCATGAAAACGATGAAGTAGACTTCACATGCTTGACATTGATGTACGATGAGTTTTTTGTTTCTGCAACTATCGCTTGGAAGATCCAATGCTTGGTTGTTCGGATTATGGATACGTTATATGCAATAATGTTTGTTTTTTAAAAAGGCTTAAATATGTTTTAAATTATTTACAGATATATGAATGTATACATGTCTTTGTGTGTATGTATACATGTGTATGAGTATGTATGTATGTATGTTTGTATGTTTGTATGTCTATCAGTATGTATGTATATATGTATGTATGTATGTATGTTTGTATCTATCAATATATCCATCCGTCTGTCCGTCCGTCTGTCAGATCTATCCTCTTACTTGTCTGTCTTTGACACAGACTGAAAACACATTGTGTGTTTGTGATTTGTATTTATGGTATAAAACTTATTAGATAAAATTGAGTATTCGCCTTTCTGTTTAACGTTAAACCCAACCTTAAAACCACTCGTCATAATTATAAACCGATTTTATTATTTTAAACAAGATGTCATTTTTCTGACGTTTCCTTTCTGGCTGGAGCGTTTCTCCTTAGGTTATATTTTATTCCTGGTTTAAAGTGGTTTCCAGTACAGCTATTTCAGTGTTTGGTATCACATTCTGTGTGGACTATATATATTATGATTTTTTTTTTTGGTTATCTCTTATTTACCAGTTTGAGTTATTCAAGGGGTTTATCTAGCTATAATAGAGAGTGAGAAATAAAGTAGGTTATGGGAGGTGGGGAGGGGGCAGAGAGAGGGGCAGAGTGAGAAAGAGAGAGAGAGAGAGGAGAGAGCAGGAATGATACAAGGGATGCAGATGAGGAAAGATTGATGAAATTCTTAGAATTCATCAAAGCAGAAGATAAAATATGACAGCACAACTCAGCTGTAAACCTGAATACTTCTTGCACTCACTCGTCGATATATATACTCAGGTCGATCTATCGGTGTATCCAACTTGTCGGCTGTCAATAAGCCCCTTTACTTTGGGGCCCCCTGTTTGGACAATTTATTTTTATTTTACAGATTAACGTGACTTTAGGATTTAGACCAGACCCCATATTGTAAAAACCCTAGTAAGTGGTCCAAAGTTTTAAGAAGACCTTACAATATGAATTTTCTAATTTAAAATATATTTTAGCTAAGGACCCCTAATATATCTGCCTAGGGCCCCAATATATCCTTGCCCTAGGGCTAATGTATTCTTGCCCTGGGCACAATATATCCTTGCCATGGGCCCCACAAATATGTTTGCCTATGGCTTGAAAATGTATGTTTACTAGGGCCCCTTAATATCTTTGTCTTGGCTAAATATATCTTTGAATAAGCCCCCATTACATCTTTGACTGGGGTCCCAAAATATGTCTTATCTAGGGCACAAAATAACGTAGCACGGCCCTGTATGAACCCACGGCTGACGGCATAAAAATAGCAGAAATATTTGACGGACTAAAAATGAGAAAAATAAAATACCGTAGGTTTCTGTAAGTTCAATGTCAGCAGAGGTGTTCTTCAGACCTGACCCATAAATAAACAAAGCTAATCTAGACAAATTTACCGGAATCTCTTGAACAAATGAAACGCAGGGGGGGGCTAACTACAGACACCTGAGGAAAACATTCCCTTTCGCCCATGTATTTTACATTTCGTTAAATGCAATTTTTCCAGTCCATTGGTGCGTTAATCCTAAGAATTATAACTGCTGACCTAGTTCCGGACTGCTGCTGACCTAGTTCGGACTGCTGCTGACCCTGGTTCGGACTGCTGCTGACTAGTTGGACTGCTGCTGACTAGTTCCGGACTGCTACTGACCTAGTTCCGGACTGCTTTTTCTATTTTATTTTTTCCCGTCAGCCTATCCCTCGAATCCTCTCTTCTTTGCCCTTGTTCGTCTCTCTCTCTATCTCTCCCCTTTCTCTCTCTCTCTCTCTCTCTCTATATATATATATATATATATATATATATATATATATATACAACTTATGCCCCTTTTTCAATATATCCAGTGTCGTAGCAAGCATTTAGTGGCACCAGTGAGGGGAGGCAGACATAAGTGGTGCCCCTTTCGTATGCAGTAGCACTAAATGCTGCCCGGCCCCCTTTTGGTTACAATTTAAATGACAGCCGGGAGATTGGGGGGGGGATCGCCAACTTGGCTAGGCCTCTGTGTCCCTCACTTACCACTCCATTCTCACCTGTAACTTTCCGAATTCCCCTATCACCACTTCTTTTTTTCACTTTTATTCCTCTTAATCGATAGATATTCATTTTTTTTTTGGACTCACGTCATTTTAATGATCTTTCCAATCAGTAGGCATTGATGCTGAAGAGAAGTTATCGTGAAAGGGTGTTATGCTTGCACGGTGATATGATGTTATGTTGTTATGGTAGTAAGTCGTATGACGATATGGTGATATGGCGGCCTGGTGTTATGGTGGTATGGTGGTCTGGTGGAATTATGGTATGTTGTTATGGTGTTATTTGTGTTGTTTTGTTATGTTTGTTTTGGTGGCATGGTGGTTTTGGTCGTATGATGTTATGGTGGTCTGGTGAAACTGGTGGTCTGGTGGTATTGTGGTATGTTGTTATGTTGTTATGGTGTTATGGTGGTATGGTGGTCTGGTGGTATTGTGGTATGTTGTTATGGTGTTACGGTGTTGTTTATTTATGGTGTTATGTTGTTATGGTGGTTTGGTCGTTTGGTGGTATGGTGTTTGTGTTTGAAACGAAGAGGGGAGGGAGAATACATTCCTTAATTTTGACACCCAACAAACAGAGCTCACAAAGGTGAGTTAATGATATCACCACACGACCTTAATGAACAAAAGTTTCAGGAACATTTCATTAAATGCGTTCAGCGAGCCAGTATAAAGTTATTATTATACTCCAATTACCTAGATTCGCACCCTGTACTGTTATTTTTATTACCCCCACCCCCACACCCAATCTCCACCCCCGTACCATGGTACCTTTCCTCTTTCCCCCCTCCCCCTTTTTCTTTTACCCAATCACAGTCGACACTTTCATTATAATCTTGTTCCTCTCCCATGTTCTGACGTTCCTCTCTATGTTCTGACGTTTCTCTGTGAGATTTTCGACGTGACGTCCTACGAAATAAGGGTGGGGGTAGAGGGTGTGTGTGTGGGGGGGGGTTTAATTGAGATACACGGGTAAACCTCAAAACCGACTTGTAGGCTTCGTTTAAGTCGAGTTTCGTACAAACGAAATGTGAGGAGGGGAGAAAGCAACAACGAGAAATTGAAAAATGAAAGGGCTGAGTGATGGGCGAAATAAAATAATATTTGTAGAATTAGCGGGAATTCAATATACAGCTAGCAGCAGGCGGGAAAAACGATAATGAAAACAGACATTATTTCCTACTTGCGTATATAGAATCCAAGATATTGTTTTCGTCTTAAATCTTTCTAACCGATTTTTTTCCTTACGTTTTTGTTTTATATTTTTGCTTCTAATAAATCTTACATTTTTGTTTTGTTTTAGAATAAGCTTTTAAAAAAAGAAAAAAACTATACATCTTACAAATATTTGCATAATTTACCATTAATAAAATTATAATCCTAATTTATAGAATATTTAATTATTGATTTATTTCCGCTTATCAGCTAATGTAAAGGTATATTTAGTTAGGTATATTCTAATCACTGAAGCTTTAAATTTATTCAATAATTTTCTCTTACGTTCCTCAAAATGATACAACTTTTATGGTGCTCTTTTTCATCCTCTGTAGTCAAAGCACTGGGGCCATGGATACACCACGGGAGACACAGATACGTGGCCAATACAAAGCCACGCTTCATCAACTAATTTTAGAAACGCAATTTAAGCTGGGTCTTAGACTTGGCCAACTTTGCCTCAGAACCTCACTCTAAACCGGAAACAAAACTAAACTAGTGACTTCAAGGTTGAATTCTCGCATCCTACAATACATACATTGGTGATTATGTCATCATCAACTAATGCCAAGTACACACAAAAAAAAATGAGGTACTTTCACCACTACCTGGAAAAATTCATTTACTCTCGGCGAGGATCGAACCTGGGACCTTCAGGTCGAAGAACTGTTTATCTCGAACCACTAGCTGAGTGAAGCGCAACAATAGACTTACTTTAGGACGGTTGCATTTCAATTTTATATTGGTTGTGTCAACGCAGTCATTCGTTATGCGGTCCTTATGGTAAGACCAAGGCTTAACTAATTTTGGACCGAACTGTTTCAAACCTTTCTTGTTCACTGGATTTAAAAAAAAATAAATGTAATTTATTTATATAAATAATAGCGATTTGGGTTCTGCGTTAAATCGAAAGTAAAGAATTAATACAGCAGTATTCCAGTTTAAAATACAATCATGAAAAAATCGGATCTGCCCGAAACCAAAAAATAACCGAGCCTGTCGATCAAGCCTAACTCTAAGCCAAAGGTTTTGCAGAATGCAGCTAGTACTCTAATAGTGGCTTTATAAAAATATATGTATTTAGATGCAATTTTCTACTTGGTCCTAGGTAACGGTGTTGTCCTCCTTGTTATCCGGTTGCAGGTCAGAGCCTACAATACTGGCATCTATAACAAGTGCCTATGACCTATTTTCATAATTTATCCCGTACCTAACCCTAACCCAGTTTTTAATACGTGTTTCATTATTCACACTAATTCTTCCTTTAATGCATCTTACCTTTGTATTTAGAAGTATTCGGCATTGGGGTTTATAAAGGTATGTCTTTGTCTTGCGATACCATGCATTAAAAAAAGACTTCATCGATGTATTGAATTGTAAAGTGAAGCATCGAAAGCAGTCCATTATCAAAGTGAGCCCAGTGTAAACTTTAGTGCTCACCCAGTTAGTAGTGGACCTTTCTGGCCAATACACTTAATCCAATTAATGTCTAAGAATAGCCAGATAAGTAAATAAAACACACACACACACACAAGCAAATACACTTTAAAAAATATTTCTTTGTTTTCTAGCTCAGTGGTTCTGAAAATAAATTTTTAGCTTACCACCAGTTGAGAACAGCGCCTCTAGTTAGTCTGATATCACAGTGCGATAAGATACTGGTGCATTTTCTTTAACGCCCTTTGACATCAACAGGCGACATTTTTTTTTCAAAAGTTCCGCCATCGCCGGCTAATAATACAAAGAAGTAGGTCATTGGCTATTTTAAATTTGAGTTTTTTCTTTCTATCATTTGTCACATGGTTGCTAATGAGATGCCAAGGTAACATATGTCGAGTTCACTGGTTATCATTGAATCGATGGATCTTGCTGTGGTTAAATACATATTCTCTAGGTGAGTTTATTACTTGTAAACAAATATTTAAAGGGCCATAATGTCTATTAGTTGGACCCGGGAGGGGGGAGCGTGAATCAAATACTGAATGATTTCAGACAACCCGAAAGGTTCCGATATTTCTGATTTCCAGTTTCGCTTCTGATTATTATTATTTTTCTATTCTTAACGCATCAGGTAAACAATGAACGTACCTAGTAAACAGATTGAGCTCCCTTGTCAGTTGGATCAGGGTATCAGCTTCACTGATACCATTTTTTTTTTTGCTGATTGCGATACTCTGTGTGTGTGTGTGTGCGTGTGTGTGTGTGTGTGTGTGTGTGTGTGTGTGTATTGACCCAGTAAGGATGAGATGAAATCTCTTAAATTTTATAAACCACTAGTGGAACTGTATTTTATGGTTCCCTTCTTTCATCACCACCATAGCCGATGGTGTAATAACCATGGAGACACCACGGGAGATATATATGTGTGGTAACTTTCACCTTGACCTGAAAGATCCATTGGTCTCACCAGAGATCGAACCAGGGACCCTCAGTCCTGAATGTAACGTCATTTATTTATAGCTGTAATATTTTTGTCTTTGTTTCAGTACAGATAAACTTCGTGTAGGCAGATGTGGACTAAGAAGTGGAGGGGCCCGCAACGCGTAAACACTAGGCCCCTTTATAAAGTTAAATTATAAGTTGGCCGTTATATTCACTTCTACGTGCAGGCACATTTTGAATGTATGGGTGAAAACCAGATTGCGTCGCAGGTGAACAATGTTAATTAACGATAACCCATATATTAAAATATTAACATATTAACGGTATATGTAACAGCTTGTTCACGAGTTCATGAAAACTGCATTCCGGTATTTTGTGTATTAAAAACATTTGCATGGGCAGGCAACATCAGTTAATCTGACGAGACTTGGTCATTACAACTATTCCCCGCCGGAAAATACTTAATAACCGTTATTAAATAGCTTAAAGCCATTTAGCCACTGTTATCTTATGTTTTAATATATGTGTAACTCATTCTTTTTAATAAATATAAGAAATATAAGAGGGTAATTAAATAATTGTCTATGTTATCTAATGGACCTATTTTGGTATAACACTTGAATTATCTGAAAGATTCTTGCGTAAAATAAAAAAGACGTAAAGTAATACTTCGACATCAATCTATTGTAACAGTAAACAGTTTCTGGGGCACTGTCAGCACCGTTAACCGGGGCTAATGTACTTTTTTCTGGACTTGCAGACGTGATTACTATCAATTTGATAAAACTTATCTGCCATATCTTTCAGGTTTTCTCTGTTAGAGTGCTCTGTTAACTGTTTGATAATATCTCATTACGGAAACCGGGTTGAGTGTCGATGTATTCAGTAGGTTTTTGTGTTTTGTTTTGTAAATGCCCATCAATTACGGGTCTGGCTATCATGTAGGAGCTACAGGGGATAACAGATATAGGTTCAAGCAGCCTAAAGTGGGACCAGCTTCTTTTGGGATTTGACTCCTTGCTCTCACAAGTCGGACAAACTGATGGCACGGGTTGACGCATGCCTCACCACGTCAGATAAACTGGAATGGCGCCGTTGTGACCATGCGTAGAAGTTGTTTGCCGCACCGGTGCAATACATGAGTATGAGTTCATTCTCTTAGGGTCCGTTCACCAGCGACACCGATGACATGCGCACTGTGTATTCGTGGGCCCTCTGACCGAAAGCCTTTTGGAAAGAGTTAGCTAGTGTAGCGACTAGGGTAGCCCGCGGGCCAAATCTGGCCTTCCAGACTGTTAAATCGGCCCACGCTGCTGGCTGCTCGTTTCGAGTTGGCCAGCACTATCTGCTTACCAACATCACTAATGAGTCAACACTAGCCCAACACTAGCCCAACACCAGCACGACTTCGCTATAACCAGCACAACACTGGCATCTTATGTTATGACGTTTGCATTTAATTTGCATAGTGATGTTGATCAACAAACCATCCATCTTCACTTTGTCAAACCTTATATTGAAGTTACGAACACAATTAGGCCCGCGACCCCTGGGCACATTTCCGACCCCCCTGGACACTCGTTCGCCGACCCCTGGACAGTTTCCCTACACAAGAGAGAAGAGGGCGGGAGAGAGGTGAGATATGAATATTATTTGTTTCCCCTCTCCGTCTGCTCCGCCCTCACTCAAGTTTACAATGTTAATCAATTAGCGATTGGACGATTCATAAGGAATCATATTTGGTAATAAAGAAAGCGTGGTTAATTTTTGATTGAATTAGTGAACTGGTTAGTGATACGGTAGCTAGTACATTTACCGTCCGATTCACTTGCCGCCCCACCTTCCACCATCCCCATCCTCATTCTAGCCATTTTTATGAGCATTCTATAAAGTGTCTAATTTCTTTATTGACATTCTATAAAGTCTGTAATTTCTTTATGGGCATTCTATAAAGTCTGTAATTTCTTTATGAGCATTCTATAAAGTCTGTAATTTCTAAATATCGTTATCCAAACTCAAACCGTAATACGTTGTTTAGAGAAAAATGGCGTGTTTTTGTATTGCGACTGACGTCACATCGCTATTTCGATGATTTAGCTAGGATTAATGTCTAATATGGAATTATGCATGGCTTAATAAGGGATTAACCACGTCTGTCGCCAGCTAATAATTTTGCGTGTGATGAACACCACACAGCTTATGTCCCCCTTTTATCATATGCTCTCCACCAATTGCAAAGTTATGTTATAGCAGATTACAGTACCGGATAGTCTCCTAAGGTCAGGAGGTCTTAGTATGTGTTATCTCACTTGCCCTCCCCCGACTTACGGCAGCACTGTATCCAAGTAATTCCCATAGAGTGTACAAAAGCACTGGCTTTGATAAAATATTAATTGTGTACCCAGAGGTTCTTAAACTGTGGTCCACGGACCTAAGGGTCCGCAAAGCCTTACTAAGGGAGTCCCGCAAAGCCATTTTGAAAAAAATCATCGTAAAATATATACATATATATAAATATTTAAAGTTCATTGTTTAAGTATATCCTACCCTCGAAAATTTACCGCGTTGCGTGTTGCTAGTTTCGGGTGTCGATGTCGTTTGCATCACGGATTACGGATGTTTAAGTTAAATGACGGGAAATGGTACATTTTGTAGTTTGCATATTTATCGCAGAAGCGTAGGTGGCGCTGATAAACTCGATCACGTGACGCAAAGGACCCTGTCCTGTGTGGTCTTGATTGGACACGCCAATTTGCAATGTGTTTTGACAGTTTGCCGCTGATAGAATTTAGAATTTAATATTTTATAAAATATAAAGCTTAAAAACCTCACAAATATGTCACATGTTTATAAAATTTTATTATATGCCTACTTGGAAGCATTGGGTTTGCTAAAAGACTGCTATACTAGCCGCTAGTTTTTAATGGAATTACAATTGTAACTCGAAATATTCATTAATTTGATGGCGCACAAATTTTTTGAATTGTATATATTCCAATTATAACAGTTTTTTTAATTCAAGTTCCAAGTGTTGTGATCGTGAAAATTGATTTGATAAGTCCAGGTAAAATATTGTTATATGAATAGTAGTAAAACATTTTTAAAATAATGATTCGTTTTATTTTTTTATTGTAGTTCAATGTTAATTAATTGCTCCATAAAATGGATCGTTGGCTACAACCTGGTTCAACACAGAAACGAAAAGAATCAGATGAGGAGGCATCAACAGCAAACTCTACCAAGAAAATATATGGATGATTATTTATCGTTTGGATTTACTTATATTTGCAAGAATGATGTGGAAAGATCAGTCTGTGTTCTATGTCTGAAATTTTATCCAATAAAAAGTATGAAACCTGCTAATCTCGAACGTCATTTACAAACAAAGCACAGCGAGCATGTTAGTAAGTCTATGAATTTTTACAATGAAAAAACAGAACTTACTTGAAGTCAGAATTTGATGGTAAAGACGGCAACTGGTAGTATGGATAAGAAAGCAGTAATGGCATCATATAGAGTAGCCCTACTTATTGCTAAAGCAGGAAAGCCGCATAATATAGCAGAGCAATTAATTCTTCCTGCTACAAAAGTAATTACAAATATAATGTTAGGAACTAAAGCAGCAAACGATATAAATTTGATTTCATTATCAAATGATACGGTTAAGAGGCAAGTTCAAGACATGTCATGTAATATAAAGAGAAATTAATATCTAGAGAATTACGTAAAAGTCACTATTACTCATTACAATGGGATGAAAGTACTGATGTCACTAATAATGCCAATTTGTTAGCTTTCATTAGATATGAGTTAGAAAATCAAATACAAGAAGATTTATTGTTTTGTGATTCACTATTCACAAACGACAGCTAATGACATATTTAACAGTTTGAATAATTTTATGGCCAAAAATGAAATAGAGTGGCCAAAAATGTGTTGGAATTTACACTGATGGTGCTCGTGCAATGTCAGGTACAAGAACTGGTTTATTGCTCGTGATAAAAATGTTGCGCCTCAGGCTGTTTGGAATCATTGCTTCATTCACAGAGAATCATTAGCAGCCAAAAATGTCACCAGATTTGAAAAGAACATTAGACGAGAAGTTGTTAAAATTGTCAATTTCATTAGGCTCGTCCACTTAATTCCCGAGTTTTAAAATTTGTGTGAGGAAGTAAGGTGATCAACATACACATTTATTTATTTACTATGGTGTCTGGTTGGTTGTCCCGCTGGAAAGTACTCATTCGCCTTTTTGAGCTTCGGATGAAATACAATTGTCTTAATAGATGCGCATTTTGAGCTGACCGAATGTTTCAATGACTTTAACTGGTTAGCTAAGGTGGCTTATAGACTGATATTTTACAAAAATTGAATGAACTTAATTTGAGCCTGCAAGGTACTGTTGTATGTATTTAAGTTGAAGATAAAAATAGCAATTATTAAAAAAAATCGACTTGTTGTTGAAACGCATCCAGAACGGTGTATATGATGAGTCTTTTCAACTCTCAATGATTGCATAGAAAGCTCCAGTGAAGAATTGCTTATTCCAACGCGTCAATTACTTGTTGAACATTTAATTACTTTGAAAAATAACTTCGGAAGTATTTTCCTACTCCTGATCCTTGCAATAACTGGATCAGAGATCCATTTAACGCATGAAAATTGCAAATGCTAAATATTTATCTGCACCTGAACAAGATATTCTCGCGGAATTATCATGTGATACGACTTATAACTAAAATTCAACAAAACTGAATTGACCAGCTTTTGGTTACTTCTCAGGTCAGATTACCCTGCGCTTGCAAATAAAACGCTTCAACATTTGATTCCATTCTGCACAACATATTTATGCGAACAAGCTTTTTTCAGGAGCTATTTTTATATAACTAAGTCTAAATATAGAAACAAATTAAATATAGGGCGGATCTTAGAATAAAAGTTTCAGTATTAAGCCACATATTGAGCTTCTTGTTTCAAGAAAACAACTGCATCCATCTCATTAATTTATTAAATATTTATAAAAATTTAATGTAAGTACCCATTATAATTTGTGAGATTTGTTGCAATGGCAATGTTTATATTTTCTTTCTTCAATATTATAATTTCTAATAAAATGTGTTCTATAATATGCAAAAAAATCGTTATTCACCAATCACTGTTAGAAATATTCATCATATATCCTTGTCCTTATGAGATCGTAAGCCAGAAATTAATAATAAAATGACATGCATGCCTACAGTTGGTATGGGTCCGTCAAAAATTTTTTCAGAAGTGGGGGTTCGCGGAGTACATAAGTTTAAGAACCTCTGGTGTACTGTATAAGTCAAAAGCTAATAACAACACTTTCTTAAAAAGAAAAGAAACCAAATCTATAATACAGCAATTTCGAAAAAGGGCGTACACTGCACAGGCTTTCATTGGTATACTTATGACAGTGGCAAGTAAGGAGGCGATACAATGAAGGCTATTTGCACATCTTTGTATAAATAAGGATTAATTTTCCATGCCGTTATTGGTTAATGCCCTTGTGCAAGAGGGCTTTCGCTGGAACGGTTAATAACCCGGACGACGCTAAGATATTCCGGTTGGTCAATGGTGACATTTTTATGGTCCGAATGTGCAATGGTCGTAACAGTTATGATTATTGGAGGGGGGGGAGTTGTGGGTTAACGGTTTCTGAAGTCGTTTTTTCGGACAATGACCTAGATTCTCAATGGTCGGCCTTGATTATTAATATTACATTTATTGGTATGTAAATGTGTTTTGTAGGTTCACGTATGTGTCTGTGAGTGGTGCGTGGAAGTAGTATAAGTGGATTCGATGATCTGGAACTCTGCCTGATTTCTGTACATTTCCATCTTGAGGAATTAGGTCATTTGATTGAGGGACTGATGTTCCTATATTTGCGAGATTATATTTTATGTGCGTGATGTCCTTGTAAGGATGAGATGAAATTTTCTCGAATCCTATAAACCACTAATAGGGACTGGTTTTTATTGTGTGCCCTTTCTTTCATCACCACCACAGCCGATAGTGCAATTGCCATAGAGGCAACACGGGGGAGATATTACTGGGCATGTCACCATGACCTAAGAAATATTCATTTGGTCTTCACTAGCAACCGAGCCGGCAGCCTCCGATCGACAGTAGAACGCTTGACCTCGCGACCACATATTTTGTTTTGCATCTAAAATAACCCTCAAGGGTGTGGGGGGGAGCTAATTTCTTGACCGCCCTGTATTGTAAAACATTTTCATGAAGAGTGCCAGCTGTACTAAAGCGATTGTTACATTAATAGTGTTTAGTCTTGTGCTTCATTGTTACACCGAGACTGTTTCATTTTATTAAGTAAGCATGACTCTTAACACGCGCATGGGCGAACGAAGACCAAGAACATCCCGACAGACTGTTTCATCAGGCGCAACTTCTGCTATTCTCGGCCTCTCACATCAATAATGTTTCCATTCAATTTATATCAGCTCATAAAAATAGCATATCATCTGCTCTCGGTCCGGCCTTTCGGCCATATTTAAGAGCCAATTGCAACCCGCGATTCAGTTCTCTGGCTCTCCCCCCCCCCCGGCCTGCAACAACAATACACAACACGGTCTAGCAAAACAAAACGTCAAAAGGGTTTGATGAAGTATGCCAAGCTTTACTTTGCTTTGATGTATTATGTAAGCGTGCGTTGTTATGTTGGACAGATGGCCTAGACTCTATCTTGTGACGCTCGAGTCCACATCGCCCGAATCTAATCCAACAGACTTTAGGAACCACTGAAAATGATTGTTTGTTTTTTTACTTGATGAAACATAAGATTATATCAATAATATATATAAAAGTGATTTGAGGTTTGGGTACTAAATCGGTAAAAATTAATACAACAGTATTCCAGTTTTAAATACAATCGCCGAAAAAAATCGGATCTTCCCGAAACAAAAAAATAACCTAGCATACTACCGATCAAGCCTAAGGGGATATAACTCTATGCAAAGGTTTTGCAGGGTACAGTTAGTAATAGAATTATAGCAGAACAACCAGCTGTTTCTCAGGATTGAATTTTAGACCTGGTTGACAATATATAAATAACTTTGAACGCTTGTTGACATACAAAACACATTTAAAACAATGATACTACTTGGGAGCCTTATGCACTGTAACATATAAGTAAATATAATTTGTTTGTGTGTGTGTGGTTGGGGTATCTGAGTGTACAGTCGTACGCAGTGTTGCGTTCATTCACCACGTCTGTAACATGCTTATGCAAAGTGAATTGTGTGCATCGGCAGGGTTACTCGACATGTGTTATCTGTCCACACAATGCTGATGAAGGCAGGGTCGAATCTACTCCACTCTTTTTCCTGACAATTTATCCTCAGTATATAACGAAGATGACAAGGGTGAAAGAGGTCATTGGTCTGTCCCCGAAAAATCGGTGCACACAAATCAGTGCAAATCGATCAGTGCACATAGATCAGTGCACATAAGACACTGCACATAAAGCGGTGCATAAAACAGTGCATAGGTCAGTGCACACAAATCAGTGCACATGAGTGAGTGCAGATAAATCAGTGCACATACGTGAGTGCAGATAAGTTAGTGCACATAAGTGAGTGCAGATAAATTAGTGCACATAAATGATGCAGATAAATTAGTGCACATACGTGGTACAGATAAATCAGTGCACATAAGTGAGTGCAGATAAATTAGTGCACATACATCAGGTGCAGATAAATTGGTACATAAGTGAGTGCAAGAGAAATTAGTGCACATAAGTGAGTGCAGATAAATTAGTGCACATAAGTGAGTGCAGATAAATTAGTGCACATAAGTTAGTGCAAAAAGATAAGTGGTACATAAAGGTAGGTGTCAGATAAATTAGTGCACATAAGTGAGTGCAGATAAATTAGTGCACATAGTGATGAATAAATTAGTGCACATACGTGAGTGCAGATAAATTAGTGCACATAAGTGAGTGCAGATAAATCAGTGCACATACGTGAGTGCAGATAAATTAGTACACATGGGTAGGTGCAGATAACCCGAATTGCACATAAGTGAGTGCAGATAAATTAGTGCACAAAAGTGAGTGCAGATAAATCAGTGCACATACGTGAGTGCAGATAGAATTAGTGCACATGGGTGAGTGCAGATAGAATTAGTGCACATAAATAAAGGGTGCAGATAAATTAGTGCACATACGTGAGTGCAGATAAATCAGTGCACATAAGTGAGTGCAGATAAATTAAAAGGTAGTGCACATACGTGAGTGCAGATAGAGGTAGTGCACATAAGTGAGTGCAGAAATTAGTGCACATAAGTGAGTGCAGATAAATTAGTGCACATAAGTGAGTGCAGATAAATTAGTGCACATAAGTTAGTGCAGATAAATTAGATTGCACATAAGTGAGTGCAGATAAGTGGTACATAAGTGAGTGCAGATAAATTAGTGCACATAAGTGAGTACAGATAAATTAGTACATACGTGAGTGCAGATAAATTAGTCCACATAAGTGAGTGCAGATAAATCAGTGCACATACGTGAGTGCAGATAAATTAGTACATAGGTGAGTGCAGAATAACTTAGTGCACATAGGTGAGTGCAGATAAATTAGTGCACAAAAGTGAATTTTAGATAAATCAGTGCACATACGTGAGTGCAGATAAATTAGTGCACATAGGTGAGTGCAGATAAGTGTGCACATAAGTGAGTGCAGATAAATTAGTGCACATAAGTGAGTGCAGATAAATTAGTGCACATAAGTGAGTGCAGATAAATTAGTGCACATAAGTGAGTGCAGATAAATTAGTGCACATAAGTGAGTGCACATGAAATTAGTGCACATAAGTGAGTGCAGATAAATTAGTGCACATAGTGAGTGCACATAAATCAGGGCTAAAAAATCAATACAACAAAGTGTCCCAGTTATAGTTTTTTTAATTCTTATAAATTCCTTTTCAACAGGGGCTTGAATTTTTTTACGCTCGACCGATAGAACAGTCTTATCACTATGCCACAACCAGTGGCGTAACTAGGTCTGGGGGGGGGGGAGTGGGGAAATCGGTTGAATGCTGCACTTATTTTAAGACGGTGTCAAGGTGGTCACCAAATGGCGTTCTTCTCATTAGGTCAACAGCTGCTTGCAAATAGAAGCGGTACCTTAATTTTGGGCTTAGCGGTACCCTTGTGAATGATGTCAGTGGGACCAGGCGCGCCAAAATCGGATCTAGTGTCGTTTGAGAACATTTTCGCAACGAAATGGGGGGGGGGGACATTGGCAGTTTAAGTGTTCGTCTCACACGCATAGCTAGTAACTCCATTGGTTACTCCGTTGGTTACTCCGTTTGTTACTGCGTTGATTACTACAAGTGGTTACACTGCTAGTCAGACGAATATATCTAACTGCACTGATCCCCCTGACGGTCACTGTCCGCACGCGAAACAAAAATCCTATTTACAGGTCACAGCTGACCACAGTACTCACAGTGCAACACTGTCTCCCCATATAAACCGCCACCGAACGAATGAATTGTTAGGACAGAACTGTTGGATTATTTACCTCGTCCGTGCGCTTTACATTTCTTATATAAACGCCGTTTACATCGTCATGTACACGCAATATCATTACATATTTCCGATCACCTGGGATTGTGTGATGACGTCAAGTGATGCAGCCAATCCACGTGATACATACCGATAAAAAATGTGTGAGCTGAAGACTTTTCTTTCTCCATGGATTTGAATGTTTTGTTGCTCATAGCCCTCCCCTGTTCTATGTAGAGAATGAAGTCAACAATGTAAAAATCAATATAATAACCCATGTTATAATCGAACTTACCTGTATCAGTTAGGCTCCGGCGATAAGCTTAGGCAGTGGTACTGCTGGGTTGTGCGACGGCACATGATGCCGAACTCTCTCTCTCTCTCTCTCTCTCTTTCTCTTAACTCTCTCAGTGATAACTGTGGGCTAGAACTTAGTCTCTTAGAGCACGTGAAAGTCAAACTCACTGTGTCTCTCAACATCTGGAGACTGCCATAAAGGCCAATGACCAGCAAGCTACCTGTGGTCCACCATCCTGTGGTCCGCCAGCCCGGGGCACCCAAAAAAGCACATGATCCACAGTTTCCTCCACCTCCCTGCAGCGTCGGCAAAGGATACCGAACTAGTTAGGAGGAACTCTTTGAAGTGGCAGGAGAGCGCCCTATAAAAATGTAACTCTCACAGGACGCCCCAACAGCTAGCTACGTACAGCGCTGGCGTATGTACGAAAAAACCGTTAGGGGAAAAATAATTTACATTATATTATAGTCCTCTTACATTAATATCTAGTTACACCAATGAGTTTTGTTTTGAATAAAAAAAGTGACCAGATTTTTAAACTCAATTCTAAACAAAATGAACAATCATAAAAAAGAACAAAAAAATTGTTTTTGTAGTAAAATTATAAAAATATTCTATAAATTCCCGTTATTGTAAAACGTTTTCATAAACTGTTCAGAAGATGTAAGGATTGATCAAAATTGTGATGCTGTAAACCAGTGGGTCTCTCTGTCTCTCTCTGTCTCTCTCTCTCTCTCTCTCTCTCTCTCTCTCTCTCTGTCTCTCTCTCTTGGGTTTGATAAAACTATCATCATATTAGTATTTTATTATATGTTACACTGTTAAACTGAATGTGGTGTTGTCCTTTGTCACGCTGCGCATCACTTGTGAAAATGCGGAATACGGTTGTCTTTGCCCTCCAAGCGTGACCTGTATTACGTGTTACATGCGCAAATATATATATATATATATAATTATAATTTTCAATTTATTTATAAATTCAAATACCTATATACTTCTAATACATTTTATAATTTTTAAAATTTAAAACAAAAAAAGTTTTTAATTCAGCAAACAACAACACTTTTTAGTTTATTGTAAGAACGTGAGTGGATGAAGGCGGACTATTCGAATCAGATAATTGAAATCATTGTTATGGGTCAGTAACACACACCGAGATTCCCCGAGGTTTAAAATGCCTAAAACCAGTGGTGCTCAAACTTTTAGCTTCGAACATATATAAAGAGATAGAGTTGTAGCTGTACAATCAGGCCGTAGAGGGGTGGGGGGGCGCGGGGGGGGGGCGGGCGTTTTGTCTGGCCCCCTTTGCTTATGTGCTCTACTTAGTAAAATGTATTACCTGCCCCCCCTCCTGCTATTGCCTGGCCCCTGTAGCAGAATTTTCACGCTACGGGGCTGTACGAAATGTACACATTTACATTCTTCATCACCTTAATTGTACATTTTAACATTTGTCTCGGGACCTACTTAAAACTCTTTTGCGGCCCACCGATTGAGAGCCACCTTTAGAGCTTAACGCAGACTCGTTCTGATGGATAGGCGAGAAAAAAAAAGGATGCTGCCTAGGGTTCTCAAACTGGTGAGCGGGCCTCGTAGGACTTTTATTGCTTAACACAACTAATAAAAACAAACAAAAAATCGGTTATTTATTAATGCCCTAATTTGTGGGCGACATCAAAGGTAGAGTTGTAAGTCCACAACACCCACCCCCTCCCTCCCCCCTGCCCCCTATTATATGGCTTACTTTTTTATCATTTTGACCTCACGTATGTACAGTATAGTTGTTTTTATGATATTGGCCACTATATGGTTTAGTTTTCATCATGTATTACACATATGTCTATGGATTTTTAAGACGCTGACAACTCATATCAATGCATTTTTATGATACTGACCACACATACGGTATAGTTTATAGGATACTGGCCATACATATGGTTTAGTTTGTGATGATATTGACCAAACATATGGTATAGTTTCATCATACTGAACACACATATAACTTAGTCTTTACCACAATTATCAGTAATTTGTTGTAGTGTTTATGATACTGACAACACATACAGTCTAGGTTTATGATACTGACAACACATACAGTCTAGGTTTATGATACTGACAACACATACAGTCTAGGTTTATGATACTGACCACACATACAGTCTAGGTTTATGATACTGACAACACATACAGTCTGGGTTATGATACTGACAACACATTCAGTCTAGGTTTATGATAATGACCACATACAGTCTAGAAGATATGATACTGACAACACACATACAGTCTAGGTTTATGATACTGACCACACATACAGTCTAGGTTTATGATACTGACAACACATACAGTCTAGGTTTATGATACTGACAACACATACGGTCTAGGTTATGATACTGACAACACATACAGTCTAGGTTTATGATACTGACAACACATACAGTCTAGGTTTATGATACTGACAACACATACAGTCTAGGTTTATGATACTGACCACACATACAGTCTAGGTTTATGATACTGACAACACATACAGTATATTTTTTTTTTATTATTATATATACTAACCACAAGAAACAGCTTTAATTCAGGGTAAATTAGCTTTGATATATAATTTACTGTTCGTATGAATGTGGCATAATGTTCAAGCGAGTGCAAGCTGGTACACTATTCCTTCTGAAGTAAGTTACGTTATTTAACATGTTGCATGGGAAAAAAGCATTTGGATGACTTCCCGAAATTGGTAATGAAAACACACAAGATGATAAAAGTTTAAAAAAAACGACATAATAAATGATGTTTTGCATGGTTGTGAAACACAAGAAAGTTCTAATAATGAAAGTTCTGTTCTGAATTATAGCAATATGAGAAAAAGACATTTTTTTAAAACTTCACGTAACATTTGAACATTATTTTAATGAGGTTCAGTCTGCACATAAAACCCCGGGCTGTAAACATTTAACCCTTTCCTAGGCTATAATCTAACTATCCTAAACAATTTGTTAGTACTGTTAGTAACCACTTGTGATTGGTTAGACGGGATGCACGAATCATTAGGCTTATACCAAAGTGGTGATCAAAGTTTAAAAAATAAACCCAGGAAACCAGACATAAAAACCCAGATTAACGTTTTAAAATCTGTTTCACATTTTAATGCTGTGAGGTATGGGTTTTATTTTATTTTTACTATCGTTTAATTCTCATCCTTAACTCAAATAAATATGATATATTTTTTTTATATTTCTAAACGCTGCTGTCTTCTTACAGGCGAAAATAATTACCTTTTGCTGCGGCTTTATCGAGGGGGAGGGGGGAGGGTTTTATTAGAGCTTAGATTGTCTTAAAAGCAACACTTCTATAAAAATGTGATGGGGAGCATTCACTGCCCTCCCAGGTCGTAAGAAACCGGTAAAAACGTAAAAAAAAGCTTTTTACGTAGTTTGATGGCTGATAAATAAAAGGTCACCGTAGATATGACTGAGAAATATCATATTGTGATTTAATTTGCGAACGAAAAAATAGTTCTTTGACTAAAATCGTTTTCTATCACGGTTGGTCTGTTTCAGGCATTACTAAGATATTACAGCAAGAAGAATTATATTAATTACGGATATATATATTATTATAGTAGATGAAGCACCGAAATATGTTGTCGATTTTCTAAATGCGGTTTAAGAACATACTAAAACCGTACATGCGCGGGAATAAGGATCATTTAGCTACTGATACACTCGTATTGCTCTGTATAATTTTTTTAAAGATTTCATATATGACGTTACAAATGTTACTTTATTTGTTGTATCTTTCCTTATCCTATGCATGTATATCTTTAGCATGGGTATAGATATGTTATATAAAAAACCCGTTATAGATTCAAAGTGAACGGTGAAAGAAAGGACAATGGCATAGTACTTTAAAGCAAAACAGTACCAGCCAAAGGCAGTGACATCTGAGTGACTGCCAAATTCCCTGCCTGAGAGGCCCTGCGAGAGTTTTTTGTTTTGTTTTGCTGTAACTGTAAAAAAAAAAAGCAAAACACACACAACACTCGTCCTAGACTCGTCTTGTGTGAGCCGGACAGATGGTGTGAGCGCTTGACTGTCGACATAGAGAGTCAGGTTCAATTCTCGGTGAGGAAAAAAAGGAGGAAATTTGTCAAAGTCGACTTGGGTGCCAAGTCCCACAAATCCACCCAGTTTTAAATGAATTTTCTGACTTTAAGTTAGGGGAAGTAAAGGCGTGGGCGTTGTGCTAACCACACAATCCACTTTATATTAGAGGTTATGAAACAGATGAATTCTACATATCCGGCCCAAGAACCCTACGCTAAGGGAAGTTGTTTTTTATGCCCTCGCAAAGGCCCGTAAATAACACTCACCCTGGGGCCCCTATTACAGCTAACCCGACTCGGAGTAAAGACTTAGTGCCAAGACGTGTATATCATTAGGTATGGTACTTATAAGTAAAAGTATTTTATAAAGTAGTTCAAAGATACCTTAGAAAAATTACTCGAGAAAATACGGAATTTTAGGTTTCATTTTATTTAGCTAATAGATACATTTTCAAACACCAACATTGACACACTGTGTATATTCAGCTAATAGATACATTTTCAAACATCTAATGATACATAATGGCATTCAGCTAATAGATACATTTTCGGCATCAATATTGACACACTGCATACATTCAGCTAATAGATACATTTTCAAGCATCAATATTGACACACTGTGTACATTCAGCTAATGAATGCATTTTCAAACATCAATATTGACACACTCTGTACATTCAGCTAATAGATACATTTTCAAACATCATATTGATACACTGTGTATTAAAGCTAATGAATGCATTTCAAAGCCATCATCGAAGCACACTGTACATTCAGCTAATAGATACATTTCAAACATCAATATTGACACACTGCGTACATTCAGCTAATAGATACATTTTCAAACATCAATATTGACACACTGTGTACATTCAGCTAATAGATACATTTTCAAACATCAATATTGACACACTGTGTATATTCAGCCATTATTTCTTATTTTCCGTGAGCGCCCTTCTGAAATCAATTCTATACAAATATGAAGAATCATTTTCTTAAGATACAAAATATTGGCCATTTGAAAAATCTGAAATGTATATTGTCTCAACAAGTATAATAAAAAAAAAAAAACAAGATTTAACTAAAAAATTTAAATAAATAGATAAAATTACTAAATTCATTTTTTTTTTTCAATTTTTTAAAAAAAGCCAAAGTTAAATGACAATGAAATAAAATAGAAATTAGAAAGTTTGGCTCATTTGATATTTATTTAGTGTAGTCACGTGGAGTTAGGGAAGTGCTGATGCTAATTATAAATGAAATGAATCAAGGTTTAATGTATTACGGGTCTTTAGGTGTGTGTGTGTGGAGGAGGGAGGGGAGGGATTATGAGGGGAGTCTGGTGAATCAGCAGAAATTTTGATGCAATTTACGTTAAACGAAAAATAAAAATGAGTGAAAGCCGAAAAAGAAGAAACTGCTGAGTTCAGTATCACATGATGCATGCCTTTTGTTCATTAAGTATTCTGTTGACCCTTAGACTATCTGACCTCTCAAATGTCCGGCCCTTGGAAATATTTTTTTATTTAATTGAAAAAAAAAATAATTTTTGAATCAAAAGAGGAAAAACTTTAGCAAAAATAAAAATTATATAGCCATTTCCTGATTATGGGTTCGCTCTCCCCTCCCCAGGCACGTAGCCTGCAGGGGGGGGGAAGTACTGTCTAAGCCCCCCTCTGCTTGTTTGCTCTACTTAGCAGTAACGTTTATTTCCTGCCCCCCGCTGTATCCTGGCCCCTTCTGTATAATGCCTGGCCCCTGCTGTGAATTTCAAGCTACGAAGACCTCATACTTACATAATGGAAAGTTTACAGTACTATTGGTTTAAAAGTAACCTATTCCGATTTGTCTTACTGCATAAACTCTGAAGTTCATATTCCATGCTGTACATATCAACATTTTGTAGGTCGTTAAATAGCGAATTAGCGAAACAGTTGCCGGTTGGCAACACTGGACTAATCTATCAGCACTGGCTTATTATCAGTGACACATGAAGGATACTTCGGGTAATGGGGCAGCACAGGGCGCCGAACTAGGTAGAAGGCAGTGGCGTTACGGAAATTTATCACGCAGGAGCTATAATACCTTTTTAGCGCCCCTTCCCCATTCGAAAACCATATAATATTATATGTAAAATATACCATTTGGCGCCTTTGTTAGTAGCGTTCGGGGCATGATGACCCCCTTACCCCCCCTCACTACGCCACTGGAAGAAGGCGTCGAAAAGCGCTGTTTAATGTTTACACACTTTTAGATCGGGAGGGGGGGGGGGGAGGGAAGAATGGGGTGAAATCTAAGTCGCACAGAGCTCCACAAGAGCTGACTACCGCTCTGATCGTTATATGACCAATTTGCTTTTTTTTGTTTGTTTTCTTATTTGTTTGTTGTTATTTGCGATGGCAGTATACTTGGTACTTTATAAGAGATTGACGTCAGAAGGCATGAATTGAGTTTATAGACCTGCTGCACGTTTATTATCGGTTTATTTTATTCTACTCGTTCCCTGCAGACATTAACTGGTATTATCAAATTAGGTAGCCAGTAGCCAGCATTGATGAGATTGACTAATCTGATCTCAAGACTTCTCCTGGGTAGAAAGTTTTTTACGGCGGTAACTAAAAATAAGAAAAGTGTACTATTTGCAGTAATTTGATTCGCGTGATCTGACACCTGTCTGTGTTAGTTTTTTTTTTTAATGTATTTTATTTATTTTTTTGTAGTACTCAGCTGAGAATCATTCACATTGTTTCTGAGCGACACTTCGCGTCCTAAAGTCGAGTGACCTAATGACAGATAAGCACCAAGTTTAATACCATGGGTCAGCCGAACGTATCTTAGTATTATGTAAGTCCCTAGGCTTTACGTCAAGACAACGTTGGTCGTGGAAGAAGAAAAAATACGATACTTTATATTTCTGAAGAGAAGTCGAGTGGCTTCTAATATATTTACTTGCGTCAGGGTAATATTTATCATAAGAAATCAAAACTAACTTGACCCAATGAATCAGTCGGGGATAAATAGAATAAGTCACCCATTTTCAGCATATCACATATATTCAGCATATCACATATATTCAGCATATCACATATATTCAGCATATAATATATATATATATATATATATATATATATATATATATATATATATATATATATATTGTTTCCTATTGCGTTTGGTCCAATGGGAGAATAGTTTTATCGAGTTTGACAAAATAGATAATTCTGTAATTTGAAATTCAGACAATATAGATAATTCTGTATTTAAATTCAGACAATATAGATAATTCTGTATTTAAATTCAGACAATATAGATAATTCTGTATTTTTATTCAAGTAGTAAGTTTTTAATTTTTTTACACTATTCGCTTTGAATGTTTTTAACATAAATAAATTTTAACTAGAAGATACAGACTTAAAGAATATTGTTACGTTCAAGATATTTACTGAAAAGAATATTTATATTATGATTTATATTGGTTATTGCTGATATTCAGATTTCCATAAATGTAACATATAAGCAGGATCATATCGAAAGCTATTGTGTCTCCCTGTCCGAATTAAGTTTTGGCGGCCCCCTCTCCCCAACCAGGGCTCGATTTACCTCCGGGGATGAACTGTCTCCCCGGCTCTGCTTTTGCTTAATTTCATCTCCATAAAGGATAAAATCAAAGACATTTATCTGGCTCTGCAGAATTTTTTTCATCCAAGGCACTGGTTTTTACTTAAATCGAGCACTGTCTCCAACCGATCTGAAAAATACGAAAACGTTTACAATTAAACATTTTTTAAACTACACATTATATCTTTGTTTGGGATGTAAGATTTATTCCTACAAATTCCTTCATCTTTTGCCCTGTTTCTGATTTTATTATCTCTCTTCCATAGAATGTCTATGTCTAAAACATCTATCTCTTCAAACATCTATATCTTTAAATATCTACATCTTCACATCACCTCTTCAATCATCTACCTCTTCACATCTACTTCTTCAAACATCTATCTCTTCAAACATCTACCTCTCCAAACATCTATCTTTTAACCATTGTCAGTCGCCCATGCCATGATTTTAGTCCAACAAACATTAATTCCTTTGATGCCCTTAGCACTGACTAAGTTTGGTTTCCTCCTCCACAAACACGGGAACATGTATTGAAGTGTATCTTATCAGATCTTCATAATCAACTTATATAGGTTTCTGTACACAAGGGAAGACGTCAACACGCAAGTTTTCATATCTGATCTAAAGAGTTACCTACGTCATCAACAATAGAAACTAAACGCTTTATGAACACAGGTTATTCTTTTTTCTAATTAAATGTTAAAGATGGATAAAAATTTAAAGCAATTCAAATTAGAATGATAAAATGTGTGGTGCGCCATCTTTAACTTGACGCTCTTAGCACGAGCTTTTTTCGAACAATGAAAGAGAGAAATGAGAATTCACTTCTTTGAAAATGTGTGGTCAGTAAAATGCCCAATCGTGTTTACTTGTTACTAATTGTTGGCGTACCCATTTCAAATGGCAGATGAATCTAATTATAACGTGAGTTGACTCACTTAGAAGAATCACATATCTTTTAAGATGATTTAATGAATCACTCGTATAAAATCAATCACCATCATCTAACTGACTGACAATAACGATTCACGGATACATTAAGATGATTTATTGAATCATTCTTAATAAATCGCTTCCCATCATCCCGACATGTTCACCTTACGTCTGGTTTATTTTAATTATGACTCGAGGCCGTCAATCACTTCTAATTATAAGTGACTTATTTTAGACAGGACACTTTGTCTGTGTTATCTGTGACAGGACACTTAGTCTGTGTAATCTGTGACAGGACACTTGGTCTGTGTTATCTGTGACAGGACACTTAGTCTGTGTAATCTGTGACAGGACACTTTGTCTGTGTTATCTGTGACAGGACACTTGATATTATTTATCTGTGACAGGACACCTTAGTCTGTGTTATCTGTGACAGGACACTTAGTCTGGTATGTGACAGGACACTTGAATCTGTGTTATCTGTGACAGGACACATAGTCTGTGTTATCTGTAACAGAACACTTTGTATGTTATCTGTGACAGGACACTTTAGTCTGTGTTATCTGTGACAGGACATGAGTCTGTGTTATCTGTGACACTTTACATGATTTCCCCCCCTCCGGGTCTCTATTTAAAATTTCCTTTACAAATCATCTTTTACGGAGACACACAAGATAATTTCTTAACAGACGACACTTCAAAGGTCAGAAATTTCACTCCCGCCAAAAAAAAAGCAACAACACGCCTTCGTTACAAGGGGGAATTATTGTACGAGAGACCACAGCGTGTAGAATTACCGTCTTTAATGAGGCTGGGGAACACTAGATTGAGATTTATGACATAGATGAGTGTTGGCCGGGTGGGGGGGGAAGGGGAGAAGGGAATAAACAGACCTCCTAGCCCCCCTGCACTTGAAAAAAAAAACAGCAACGCGTCAGTTACGATACAATAACCAGATGAAAGCTCTTTAAGTTGAGCGAAAATGCATTTCCTGGTTTTGTTAATGTGAAACATTCCTTCTGGAATACACGCACATCTTACCATTATAAATTTGTAAAGTGTTTATCTATGGAAAGCGTTCTGTTAAGCAGTGTAAATGGCCAGAGAAAGGGAGAGATGGAGATGGTGATAGCATGAAAGAGAGAGAGAGAGAAAGAGAGAGAGAGAGAGAGAGAGAGAGAGAGAGAGAGAGAAAGAGAGAGGGAGATAGAGAGAGAGATAGAATCGTCAAAGCTATGACTCTAGTCAGGGTTCAAGACCTATCTTTTTTATTTATACTAATATGTATATCTCCCTTTTGGTCTGTTGATCAATAAGTGGTGTAAATACCTATTGTTTTAATATTTACTAAATTAGTCAAAGTTTAAGAAACAGATAAATCTATTTATCTATTATCTATTTTCTTTCTATCTATGTTTTAGCCAACTCTATCTATCTATCTATCTATCTATCTATCGATCTATCTATCTACTGAAAAATATGATTGACGACCCACTTCAATTCTGTGAATTTACTTTATGCACTCTACACTAAAACACATTACTCCAAAATACCTCGTACAAAAGCAGCAAACACACACACACCAATACATAAACACCACTTTTTCCACACCTTCTGGTAAAAATGCAACAACAAAAGCAACACAGGTAGAAAGACAGACAGACACGCAGACATGTTTGACAATTTTTCCAATGACGTCACCAAAGAAATTAATTATTTCCCGAACAAAATTAATAAAAAAATGGTCATCTTTCTTTGGTTCTGTTGGATAATCAGACCGGACATGACGAAAGATGTTAACGACAATAACGAAACAAGAAATAAAAACAAGAATTTAAAGTCTTTTGTACATTTTGACTTTTCTTTTCATATGAATTAAAATTGCCAAAATAGAAACAGTCACTCTATTACAGACACAATCTTTCTTTCATTTCTTGAAACTGTTCCAACTGCACAGGAAGCAGACGTTGCACCGACAACTACGTCTACGGAAGGCTGGTGTCAGCAAACTTTAAACTTAAGAGATTTAGTGTACGTCCTGTTAAATAAATTAGTGACTTTTTTTAATTTGAATTTCATTTGAATCTGAAAAAGTTTGAAATTTAATATTAATAGAACAAGAAATAAAGATAGAATGGTGTGTGTGTGTGTGTTGGGGGAGGGAGTACGATTCTTTCTTAAGTTTTATATTCTTTGTTTGAAACATGGGTAGGGAAGAATAGGATAAAATAACTTTCGCCAAATTAGGTCAGATAGATAAAGCATTATATATCCTTGAAAAGGTCAAATGAATAAACATTATATCCTTGAAAAGGTCAAATAGATAAACCGTTATATCATTAAAAAGTCAAATAGATAAACATATCTGAAAAGGTCAAATAGATAAACATTATATCCTTGAAAAGGAACATCATTGAGTTAAATAGATCGAATATTTTTTCCCACAGTTTCAACAGATAATGCAATACGGAATATAAATTGGAAAGAAAGGGATGATAATCATTCCGATTTAATTTTTTCGTATCGGTGAAGTTTTAAAATTTTATTTTAATCGCAGTTCACTTCCTCGATTCGATTCACTAATCCCAATATTATACTCCAGTCACTCCACAGTAAGTAATTACTGTTTTAGTTGTTACACTTTCGTAAAATTTGAGTCCTGGTAGTCGTCTTGCTCTAACGTTCCAAAATTTCATAAGACACACACGACTCATACCTATACAACAGTTTCACTGACCAATGGTTTGTTTCTGCTCTAGCCACTCCCACAATGACCTAAGTGACCAATATCAAGGTGGATGGTTTACCTGTTGACTTATCGTATATTGTTTCTTTCTGTCTGGCAACATTTACCACACTTGCGTTTTTGTTTGGATGTGACGTATGGAATTGACAAACAATGATTTTATCAGGTGGCTGGACTATATGGCATAACACATTTACCCCCCTCTTACCCAACCCTCCCCAGAGTGATTATTATCAAAGAGGAGAAAAAGGATGGGAGGGTAATGTAGAAAAATGTCTTCAAATAATCACACAATTTGTGTGCATTTCTAAACCATCAAAGACTAAATCACAGATTTTTAAACAATAAAAAACACATATTTTAAAACAAAGAAATGAGAATGCAAATATCATTTAGTTGACAGAGGTCGAAATTTCCAGTGGTCAAAGTGTAAGGGTCCGAAGAATAGCAGGGTCAAATTGGTGGGGGTCGAACTGATGGGGTCAAACTGGTGGGCGGTCGAACTGGTGGGGTCAAACTGGTGGGGGTCGAACTGGTGGAGATCAAACTGGTGGGGGTCGAACTAGTGGGGGTCAAACTGGTGGGGGTCAAACTGGTAGGGGTCGAACTGGTGGGGGTCAAAAAGTAGTGAAACCAAAGCATTTACCCCCTCACAATGCCGAAGAAAGTACTGAAAATGTGAAAATGCGGGCTCTAGCTGGCGATGAAACAAGCGCCGCCGGTGGCGGACTGACACACACACACACACACACACACACCAACCAACCAATTCTAGATACTCAATAATAGTCCACTGCATCAATTTTAGTGGACAAAATATAATTAAACTGGTTTTTTTGTCTTTTAGCACCAAACGTTTACGTCACCTCCAGCCTTGTCCCAGCATTGAGGAAGCAGTTCACTGGGTCGCTAGTATTCTCGCAAGTTTTTGTAAATTTCTTTATATTGAGTGGATGGAGTGGGTGTGTGGGGGGAGAGGGGAGAGAGCAGCGCGGTGGCGTCATTATTAAGTTACCCGGGCCTAATTAGCATCACTCTACAAACGAAGTTTTATTTTTTATCTACACAAAGAGTTAGAATTGTTATTGCCTGACACACCTCCCCCCCACACCAATATCCCCCCCACACTGCGACACATCGACAATCCCCTTGTCCTTGCATCACTAAGTGGTTTATGAGCCAACCTCAAGTCCAACATCTGGGACAGTGCAGCTCAGTTCTAAGATATTAGTGGAAGGAATTTTCATTCTTTATTGTGGAATAATTCCAACTCTGCTGTTGTACAGAGTAGAAGGCACAATAAATAAGCAAACTGAGTATTTACATTTATTTAAAAGTATATAATATATTAATAACGATTTCAGATCTGCGTCAAATCGAAAGTAAAGAATTAATACAACAGTATTCCGATTTAAAATACAATCATGAAAAAATCGGATTTGCCCGAGTAAAAAAAACCTAGCCACCGATCAGAAAGCCTAAGGGGATATAAGTAGTATATAACTCTATGCAAAGGTTTTTGCAGGGTGCAGCTAATCTTTAATATTTCTTGTACCCTTGACACATTTTCTAGAAGAATTTATTCAGTCTGTACTGTAGTATTGTTTGTTCAAGTATCTAGTAAAGCGGAAGACTAAAAGTATTTATTAAACAATAAAAAATGTGTATTTTAAAAAAAAAAAAATCCATGACTTTATATCAAAATTAGAAAAGAGAAGTGGGACAGAGTTGTCCATCTTTGAAACTATGAATAGAATGTTTTGTTTTTGTTTGAGTTCTGTTTTTTTGTTTTAGTTTAAACAAGTCTTTGTTTAAAAATGCCTTTTTTGAAAAGGTTTGACATTCATTTGACCTATAAGTTCCAGTCGTGACATATATCAAAACTTTTTTTATATTGGCCTTATTTATGACAGATGGCACTATATGGTGTTTCTTACTGTACAGACCATATATATTATAGTTCCATAACCAGCAGACCTCAGGGCAGATGAAGTGTAGATTCATCTGTTTCTATAACCTCGGCATATGAAGGGGGATTTGTGGTTAGCACAACGCACAGTCGCCTTTGCTCCAACTTGAAGTCAGGTACCCATTTAAATCTGGGTGGACTTGAGGACTTTCATCTGGACCTGAAAAAATCCCAAAGGTTCTTACCGAGATTCGAACTCAGGACTACTCGAGAGACAGTCCAATTTTACACATATCTTGTCATATATATCATAGGTATTTGGAGAATATACGTATTTTTAAAGGAAGTTCAATACAGATTAGGACATTCCATCACCATCTATTGATTTCATTTTTTTTAGTTATATACGTCACGCTTGCTGACATTTTTGCAAAATTTAGGCCGTCTAATTCATAGACACATGTAAAAATAGTTTTCCGGTAGCGCCACAACATAAGACCAGGAAGTGTTATAATGAAACATGTGATAATAAAACTGCTGTGTCGTAAACAAATACAAATGTCATGTTTCCTTGAGCCCTCATCAGGACACAATGGTCGAGAAATTGTAAATCGATTAACTATCAACCTGAGGTCTAATGTTCGATCTTCAGTGAGGAACTAAGTGAATGGATTCAGGTCATGAGTAAAGTTCCCTGAATGCCCCCCCCCCCCCCGCAGTCTCTCCATGACCATTGCACAGTCGGTTATTGCGAAGATAAAGAAAGGACATCACACACAAAAAAACCGTCTCGACAGTGTTTTAAAGGATGTCAGGGCAAGAAGACATTTCATCATTAACTGGACTTTACAGATTTAAACATATTTAGAAATTATGGCAATTTTGTTTTATCATAGTTAAAAATCGGCGGCCAAATTTGAACCTTGCAGTTGAGAGGCCATATCACAGATTGAAACAGCCTCATTCTGACTCATGAATGAAAGAAGTATGGCTAACTTCAACCTAGAATGTGGCTATTAGCAGACGATGCAGTGAATATTTAATTAGCGCCAACAATTGTTTTCCTCATTTAAGTTAAGCTAGTGTCATTCACAAGAATAAAAAAAAATGAAACGTTAATTTATTCGAACGAAATTTTAATATCACTTTATTTTTATCATATTAAAAAAATTAAAGTAATTGCATAGACGAAAGTAGACTTACAGCTAACTAGCCCAAAATAATGAAACTAAAATGTTTTGTAATTGTAAGTGTATCAGTTTAAACAAGTGAGTACAGTTCTCTGAAAAGAATGAGATGAAATCCCTTAGATCCTGTAAACCACTGATGGGACGGTTTATGGTGCCTTGTTTCATCCTCACCGTAGCCGATAGTGCAATGGCCATGGAGGCACCTGGAAATCATGGAGCCCTCAGGTCTACAATTGAGCGCTGTACCATACGACCATCCACGCCCTTTGTTTCTTTGACGTTCAGATTTGTCTGGTCAAATGTTATGTTGAACCTGGCTCGCCTAATGTGACTCTTAAGGCTGCGTGCGACTTATAACTTTATTACTCAACTTGACTTCAACATGGATATGAGAGGAGCAAACTCTGTATCTTTAATTTAAATCACTAGAATAGAAATACAATTGTCTAAAGAGTAGACTAGTTAGCTTTATAAACTGGTTCTTACATCACCTGCCAGGACCGTCGACACCGAATAACTACATCTAAACCTAATGTCCAGGGTTAAAACTGGTACTGTGGACTGTCCACTGTTGAGTGTCCACTAGGTAACTAAAATATCCCGCAAGCACAAAAACAGTTTCTTGTCAAACATAACGTCAAACTACGGTCAGGGGAGATCATTGGCGTTGGGGGGAGGAGTCAGTTGATACCTTAATTAAGTAAACCTTCAAAATATTTAGGGACACTAAAGGTGTTTCGACCAAGTGGTGAACTTTGTTTGACAGCTTGATCTGTTCTATTGTTGTGTGGCATGGTGAAATGGAGGGGAATTATACGTCACGGTTGTTAACTAGATTCCATTCAACCAATGAATGACTTGTTTGCATATACTGAATGATTTTAATCATCTTTTGAGCTGTTTGTTTCTGTATGATGAATTTTTTTTCATTCCTATCAATAAACGGTTTTCTTAAATAATGTTACAAACTAAAACAGTGTAATTCTTTTCTCTTATAATATATGGGGTAAAAGATTACAGCCCAGCTAACAACTTGTAATAAATGGCGCAGGGCTACGTATTTAACTTTAAAAAATATTCATAACTTATGTTTAAAAAAATCATTAATTTTTTTAACACGTTCATTTTCTTCCATGAAGTCCCGAATGTATTTAATCCCCTCTTAATGGCATATTTCTGGATTTTCTTACCCCTTTCCTATGTTTCGTGTTTAGCTAATTATTATAAAGTTATCTTTTCCTTTTCCCCCAAGGAAATAAAAAAACGACTTAACGATGGGATTATTTTGTGGATTTCCTTTTTTACAATTAGTAAAAAAAATCTATTACTTTTTAACAAAATTGTAATGTGTCGTCGTGCGGTAAAGCTCTCGACTGTCAGCTAGAAGGTTTCGGGGTTGATCTTCGGTGAAGACCAGTGAATCTTTCAAGGTCATGGTTAGACTTCCCTCCTAGACTCAGTGGTGCCACCCTGGTCTTGGCATTATCGGCTATGATGGGGGTGAAGAAGGGCAGCATTGCCAAAGCGATCTCCAAGTACTCCGTATAGGCTCCTAGTGGGTCATAAAATGCAAGAGATAAATATCTCACCCTCAGGAACCTCAAAGAGCTGCTGCTATAAAATTCTAGAACATAAAACACGCTTTGTACAGTTACAGAGACATAAAAGTGTAAAAACCAGGCAAACCTTTGCTAAGTAAAGTTATTGCTGAAAAGGCATTAAGATGATTGCAATGAATGGATGTCTTTGCTTTCCTACATTATATATATATATATATATATATATATATATATATATATATATATATATATATTGTGTATATATATTTATATATATATATTATATACTTTTTCTTAAAGTCATAAATGTAATCAAAATCTCAACATTTCAATATTCAATATGTTTCAAATAGCTGTACCTTGTGCTAAATTATTAATCATATTGGTGTGAAATAGAAACACAATATTAAATTTCCCGACTCAGGGTCATTTGGATTTGACCATAGACCATCACTGGTCAACTGGTTTTCACAAATGAGCTGAGAAAGAACAGAGGACAGAGAAAGTGAACAGAGAGAAAGGCAAAGAGAACGACCGAGAAAAAGACCGAGAAGAAAGAACAGAGAGAAGAGAATTTTTTGTAAGGTACGAGGAAAAAAGTTGACCTTTTCGTCTTTCATGAATTCTTCTATTATGTTTCAAAAAATGTACCTTGTGCTAAATTATTATTAATCATATTGAATTTTGAAGTAAAAACACACAATATTAAATTTCCGGACTCAGGGTCATCTGGTTTGACCATAGGATCACTCGGTCAACTGGTCTTGGCAAGAGAGCCGAGAAAGAAACAGAAGACAGAGAGAATGAACAGAGAGAAAGACAGAGAGAACGACAGAGAAAAAGACCGGAGAGAAAGAAACAAAGAGAAAGAGAGAAAGAGAAAAATTTTTTGTAAAGGAACGAGGACAAAAAAAAAAAGCAAGTCGACTTTTCGTGTTTCATGAATTCTTCATTTCATTTCTCCATCGACTGTGACTTTATCAGAACGCCTGCGTTCAAAAGATAGTCAAACAAGAAATGAATGACTTTGTGTGCGTCACTAAATCACATAATAGGAGAATACAGACTGGTTACTGACAAAAAGTCTAAACTTGTTTCATTCAATGTTCGCACCCCCACCCTTTCCCCTTACCCCCCCCCCAGAATCTAATGTCAGAGGTGGAGTGGTGATCAGAACTTGGTGGTCCGGGGACGAGATTCAAATGCAGCAAGGAGTGGTTTAAGTTTTTGCTACATTTTAAGGTGGGGGGTGGACACGATTTTCTGGTTCAGCGTGGTAACTTTCGAGTATCCTGGGGTCTGTTAAAACTAATTTTTCTCTAGACGCGTGCTGCAGCCCTCAACATTTGAGGGGGCCCCATAAATGCCCTCATTTAAAAAAATCTATTTTGAGGTCTGCTAATTACGGAGAGACTAATGGAGTTTCTTGTGCACCTGACGCCTCAACAGAAACTTAGTCTTTAATTCACTTTACCTAGCAGCTTACCATCAAATGCACCTTATGTATTTGTGTTAGGATGGAATATCATAATGCTGAATACATTTATGGAATATCATTATTTTGAACAAACGTTATGGAAATATCATCATCCTATTATAATTATATTTAAAAAAAAGATGTAAATAACATGTTCTACGTATCTTGCTTTCTCTGCTGAGATTAACTATCAGGTAGACAAAAGCGGGCTGTTGATGGACAGTACAGGAATAACAGGGGAAAGGGTGGGCGGACGTTTTTTTTTGTCTATTGTTGGATTGTCTGGTGTAGGCCGGATTATGGCGGCGTGTTCAATGCACACACACAAGAGTCTGTTGCCGTTATTGGTTTGTTTATTGTTCGCCTGACGCTACAGTGAGCTGATTAATGTCATTACAGTGGGGCAGATAGATGTCGTTTTTCAATGTCGTAAACTCCTGATATCGAGCGGAGGCGTTGTACCTATGTCAGCGCACGAGTCATTTCCAGATGTTTCTTTCCCAAAACGTGGACTGGCTCCTTTTAATTTTTTGGCAGGTCAAAAGTTGCCGTTACTACTGTTGGTGGTATAAGTTGGGGAGGGAGCGGAAGTAGTTATGTTTGTATGTGTTTAGGAAAAAGCGAAAATAGTTATGTCTTTACGTGAGTAGGGGCGGAAGTAGTTAACTGTGTGCACGTGTTTGTGGGCGGCGAGTGGACATGTGTGAATGTGTGTAATCGTGGCAGTGGATATGTGGGTGTGTGTGTGTGTGTGTGCAAGGCAGCAGTTGGATATGTTTGAATGTGTGTATAGGCGTAAGTAGATGTGTGAGGCTTTTGTGTGTGTGTGCAAGGGTGAGCAAGTGAACGTGTAAAAAACGTGTTTGAAGGGTGTGGTAGAACTGAAAAAGTATAAAAATCGTCTGGCGGCCACGGGTCACCTTTAAAGGATTAAGTTCAGGTCTCAGATTCCCTCTGTCTGGACTCATTTGCTGTCGTCCCTCTCCCCCACCCCTCATAGGATAGACTCCCACGTTCGCCTTTCAGGGAATTAGGGGGGTTGGCGATTTCTGCCATTTTTTTTTTTCTTCCCTCCTGGTCGAGAATACAGTATGACGTCATCTCCAAGGTCTTGTCTTTCGGAAGAAGCGGGGCTGATGAAAGGTCACCATCACTCCAGAGGCTGCAGGTAATTGATGCATGAGAGCTAAGGGATAATATTTCTCTTCTTTTTTTTTTAAACTTACTATAATACTAACGGGTTCTAGAACGTTTTTGAACCACAGACCCTATTTTATAAAAAAAAGTCGCGTAAACTATTAAAGTCACTTAATTAAACACAACAAGGATCTTACAGGAAATGAATTATTTGATATTTTATGTAAAAATAACAAAATCAGTGTAAAAAAAAAAATGTGCTTCCTGATTAATCATTTTAAACTTCCTCTAATTTTATTCTAAGCCCTCCTCAGTTGTGTGTGTGTGTGTGTATGTGTGTTTTTTTTTTCTAGAACCGTTGGAATAGAATAAAAAGGATATCTTTATTCTGATTTGCTCTCAAAATCTTCAGCATCACAGAGACTCAATGCGCTTGTTCAAAAATTTGTAACCCAATCACGCTGAAAACTTTCAGCAATCATGTCACGGATGTAGTGCCTTCAGCTCCCCCCCCAACTCCCCGTGAAGAATGTAACTTTAACGTTCCCAGCCCTCAAGTTGGGGGGTGGGTCAGAGTTAACTATCTTACCCTTCGTCGCTGTTCTTTTATTTGTGTGTAAAGATGGGTAAAATAGACAATAATTTAAAAAATGGGTGTGAAAAGGAGGGGAGGGAGAGGTATATGCGTGAACCATAGATATATAGATTCGATCGCTTATGCTTATTTAACAGAGAGACCGAAAAAGTTATTTTACGTGTGACCCCTAACTCTCAAAGAGAAGAGTACATTATTTTTTTTGCTATTTGTTTATGCAATCTATAAAGCGTACTTCCGTACTACGTCATCAGTAGTTACTAAAGAATTTAAGATAAAATGGTTGTACTTTCATTGTATTCGGGGAACAACCTTATAACACGTTTACATAGCCCGTAAGCGACCTAGTCTTATATATCTAAGGATGTGAATAACTTTGAAAACCGTAGCGAGATGTGTTTGGGTCTGAGACTAGGCACCAAAATAACCCAGGGCTTTAAAGGCTATATCTGAATCTGTTTTAACCCAGTCCGCCCTAAACCCAAGGTTACAGCCAGTCGGCTTTCGGCTTAAACGGTTCATATTCGTAAGGGGAAGTAAAACCACCTTAGCCCTGGTGGCAGGGGGAAGAGAGAGAGAGAGGGAGAGGGGGGGAGCATTGAGGTGATAGAAATGTTTCTGCAACAACAGCTTACTAAGAGGATATGTTTGCCAAATACTCCATGTATGTATATATACCGTCATGCAAGAAGCGTTTTGATTCCATTTCTAGCCTGGACCAAAAGAGTAGATTTAGGCTCGTCTGGCTTCTAAAAACGCGCCAATTCATGGAAGTGAAGAGGTGATCAGTCTTCGATCAGTTCGATCAGTCTCACATTCGACCGTGAGCAGTAAGTGTAATTTCACGAGAAAAAAAGCTCCCTACTTGTCAGCGCTGCTCTGAATAGATGAACTGAAGTTCTCGTACTATTGAAGTACTCGTACTACTGAAATATCCCATACTATTGAAGTACTCGTACTATTAAATAAATACATTTAGAACCAGGGGGGTGTGTTACTAATTCAATATATGTAAGGACGAGTTATTCACATCGATTGCCAACTAACTTCACTCGCTTTGTTTTAAAGCGTGCTAAAATTAATATAATAATAGCGATTTTAGTTCTGCGTTAAATTGAAAGTAAAGAATTAATACTTCAGTATTCCAGTTTAAAATACAATCGTGAAAAAAAATCGGATCTTCCCGAAACCAAAAAAGTAACAACATAGCCTACCGATCAAACCTAAAGTGAGGAATTTTAACTCTATGCAAAGTTTTTTTGCAGGGTACAGCTAGTGCAATAATATAGTGAAAACAAAAGTGTTACTCTAATTTAGCCTAAATGATACGGGCTAAGGATAGGTGGGGTGTGTGGTGGGGGGTGTTTGGCAATGCGTCAAAGAGTGGGGCATCATAAGAAATGTTACATACGTGGTTTATAAGCTCAGAAAGGAAGATGTGGTTTTGGGGGGGAACGAATTATGAGAGGTGACAGTTTTTGAATTTGTGCCTTGCTAGATTTTTCTAGATGTTAAAAGAGATTATATCTCTGGGCTTTCGACAGGAGGAAGGTAAATTGGCTGAAATCGTCCGTCGTCGTCCCAAATGTGTAAAAGATAGAGCACGCGAGGTTTGAACCCGCAGTATCAAAAACACTTATAGCATTTCCCAGCCTCACTGACCACTATTCACGCCGCTATTTCAACGTAATACCACCACACCCCTTGTGGGTTTTTTTTTTAAAAGAGGAATAGGTGGTGTGTGGGTGGGGGATACCAACTTCAACGTGAAACTCTGTAAACATCTCAGGTCCATTTTGGTACGTCAAGGTCAGTAAAGCAGCTCATTTTCTTTCAGCCTCTTTTAGTCCCATCACACTACTGAGTACGACTAATCCTCTCCACCTTAAGATACGGGTTGATTCCGTCCCCATGCGTGCCTGGATGTATGGGGCAATTGACTTCTGTGACTCCCGGGGACGTAAGATGAATCACTGCACTTCGAGTTTAGTTAATGTATACTCTATTTTTAAATATTTAGCAAACCTTTAGCAAGAAGACCTGTAGCATACACATTACTGCTGTGCTAACGATTATGGCTGTGGTTGAGCCCCATTCCTCTGGCCTCCCCTCCAGGCCCATTTCACCCTATCTTCAAAAGTCACCCAGTTTAATAATCACAGATATCAACAAAAGTACCACACACACCTAGGCACTATACGTAAAGAACGCACTATTGAGAGATCTAGGACGGTGGAATTCTTTACTCCGCAGAGATCTAGGACGGTGTAATTCAATATATACCCCTCCCCGCCTTAGATTTATGAGAGATTCAGTAAAATGTATTTACAGCGAATATATACAAAGACCTCTCAGGATAAATAAAAAATACAATATCTTTGGAACATTTTGATTTGCAGTGAATTTAACACCAAAATAAATCTGAACATTCCCCCTTATCTCTTGTTGTTTTTTTTTTAAGAAAGGAATCAATAATTTAGCATACAAAAAAATTGTATGGGAATAGGAGATTTATTTTTGTAAATTGTTGGTGGCATTGATTTAGTTTGTGATGTTAAAGTTTGGCATTAAGAGCCGCTTGCTCCAGTGTTTTACAAATGCAAGGTTATTGAGCTTCACGGACAAGACGAAAGAGTACAGTACGAACAGACAGACAGACCAGACAGACGGACTGACCCAAATGAAAAAGACAGACGATCGTGTGACAGGATTAGCAGACAGAGGAAGTAACGGACACACAAAAAAAAAATACTGATAGGCGAGACTCCGATGCATCAACGAAAAGACGAATGGACGTATGAATATAAACAAACAGATAGACCAGTAGGACTGAAAGACAGGTCAACTGACTTATCCCTCTAATAATATAATCTTGATTTGGGCTCTGCGTTAAATCGAAAGTAAAGAAATGGCACAACCAGTATACCAGTTTAGAAAGTAGAATCATGAGAAAATCGGATGTTCCCGAAGAACAAAAAATAACCCAGCCTACCAATCAAGCCTAAAGGATATAACTCTATGCAAAAATTTTGCAGGGTACAGCTACCCCATATATATATATATATATATATATATATATATATATATATTGTTCCCATCCTCCAAGGACATCCCTAAAGCACAGACGTAGGTTCAAAGAAAACACAGCATTTTAATAATCTATAAACAATCAACAACTACAATGGCCACCATTCTACACTGCAGAGCTTCATCATAGCAACTCTGCTGCTCTTTCCACGTCAATAGTCACTCCATTCAATAAGTAAATTATACGGTGCGGTAGTCTACCAGAATTCCCTTTTCATAGCGCACTTTCAACTAGGGCAGGGAGGGAGAGAGTTCTAACTTATATATAGTAAATATTTACATATATATACTATATATAGACGAACCGTCATTCCCGTAAAGTATGATACAAAGCTGCTAACGAGACTGGATTGGTGGCTGTCAAAGCGACTGGTGCTGGACTATTGATTGGTCCTAGATTATACAATACAAGAGAGCTATACATTACCAGCATATATTATTATTATTATTACTTTTTTCTATACTATAGAATAAAAGTGTCTTTCTGATATTTAGATATCTATACATCTCTCTCTCTCTCTCTCTCTCTCTTTCATCTCTCTCTCTCTCTTATGCCAGGATAATTAATTAACTGTATATTATTATGATTAATCAGGTCAATTTGTCGCCAGCAATACAGAGTGTCAGATCGTGTGTACAGGGAGATAGTTATTGATAAGTAAACAAGAATGTGACGCCGCAGAACCACCCCCCCGCCCCGAGCCGCGACTTTCCTTTTGCCTTAGGGTTTGAGGTATTGGAACTTTTATCTTGCCTTCACCTAAAGTGGCCTAAACAAATAATATGAATTACTACCAGGTTTGATGGTTTAGGTGGACGGGTGTGTGTGTGTGTCAGGGTGGGGTAGTCCAGGTGTGCCCCGTTGTCGAAATAAGGGGCCCAGAATTTTAATTAACGACCAAACACCCAGGACGCCCGTATGTGACGTAACCTATAACTCCAAATGTACCTTTAACCTATAGCCACTCAAGCCTTGTACATTACCCTATAGCATCCAAATGTACGCTTTACAAAGAATCTCCAAATGTTGCAACACCCCACCTAGAGTCTCCAAATGTGCCTTTACCTAGAGTCTCCAAATGTACCTTTACCTAGAGTCTCAAATGTAACTTTACCTAGAGTCTCCAAATGTGCCTTTACCTAGAGTCTCCAAATATAACTTTACCTATAGCCTCAAATGTACCTTTACCATAGCCTCCAAATGTACCTTTACCTAGGTCTCCTAATGTACCTTTACCTATCTCCAAATGTACCTTTACCTGGAGTCTCCAAACCTGTACCTTTACCTACATTCTCCAAATGTACCTTTACCTAGGGCCTCCAAATGTACCTTTACCTAGAATCTCCAAATGTACCTTTACCCCTCCAAATGTACCTTTACCTAGTCCCTGAAATACACTTTACCTAGGGCCTCCAAATGTACCTTTACCTACCTCCAAATGTGCCTTTACCTAGGTAACCTCCTAAACTGTACCTTCCCCTGGAATCTCCAAATGTCACCTTTACCTAGAGTCTACCTAATTACCTAGGACCTCTAAATGTACCTTTACCTAGAGTCTCCAAATGTACCTTTACCTAGGTTCCCCTAAATGCACCTTTACCTAGAGTCTCCTAAATGTACCTTTACCTAGTCTCCTAAATGTACCTTTACCTAGGGTCCCCTAAATGTACTTTTACCTAGAGTCTCCTAAATGTACCTTTACCTAGAGTCTCCCTAAATGTACCTTTACCTAGAGTCTCCCTAAATGTACCTTTACCTAGGGTCTCCCTAAATGTACCTTTACCTAGAGTCTCCTAAATGTACCTTTACCTAGGGTCTCCCTAAATGTACCTTTACCTAGGTCTCCCTAAATGTTCTTTAACCTAAATGTACCTTTACCTAGGTCTCCCTAAATGTACCTTTACCTAGGTCTCCCTAAATGTACCTTTACCTAGGTCTCCTAAATGTACCTTTACCTAGGTCTCCTAAATGTACCTTTACCTAGGTCTCCCTAAATGTACCTTTACCTAGGGCCCCTAAATGTACCTTTACCTAGGTCTCCCTAAATGTACCTTTACCTAGGTCTCCCTAAATGTACCTTTACCTAGGTCTCCTAAATGTACCTTTACCTAGGTCTCCCTAAATGTACCTTTACCTAGGTCTCCCTAAATGTACCTTTACCTAGGTCTCCTAAATGTACCTTTACCTAGGGCCCCTAAATGTACCTTTACCTGAGCTCCTCCTAAATGTACCTTTACCTGAGAGCCTCCCTAAATGTACCTTTACCTAGGACCTCCTAAATGTACCTTTACCTAGGTCTCCCTGTACCTTTACCTAGGTCCTCCTAAATGTACCTTTACCTAGGTCTCCCTAAATGTACCTTTACCTAGGTCTCCCTAAATGTACCTTTACCCAGAGATCTCCCTAAATGTACCTTTACCTAGAGTCTCCTAAATGTACCTTTACCTAGGTCTCCTAAATGTACCTTTACCTAGGGCCTCCTAAATGTACCTTTACCTAGGGCCTCCTAAATGTACCTTTACCTAAAGTCTCCAAATGTACCTTTACCTAGGTCTCCCTAAATGTACCTTTACCTAGGTCTCCTAAATGTACCTTTACCCCTAGTCTCCCTAAATGTACCTTTACCTAGATTCTCCAAATGCACCTTTACCTAGGTCCAAATCTTGCCTTTACCTAGATTCTCCAAATGTACCTTTACCTAGAACCTCCAAATGGTACCTTTACCTAGAGTCTCCAAATGTACCTTTACCTAGAACCTCCAAATGTTCCTTTACCTAGAACCTTCGAATGTACTTTACCTTGAACCTCCAAATGCTTCTTTACCTAGGACCTCCAAACGTGCCTTTACCTAGGAAGTCTCCAAATGCTTGTTCCACCACAAGTCTCTCTGTACCTGCTGCCTAGAAGAGTGTCAAAATGCTTACATTTACCTAAAACTCCAAATGTACCTTCCACCTAGAACCTCCAAATGTGCTTTACCTCGAATTTCTACAATGTACCTTTACCTAGAGTCTCCTGATGTACCTTTACCTAGAGTCTCCAAGTGTACCTTTACCTACAGTCTCCAAATCTAACTTTACCTATCAGCCTCCAAATGTACCTTACCCTATCCAGCCTCCAAATGTACCTGTGACTTAGAGTCTCCAAATGTACCTTTACCTCGAGTCTCCAGATTTACCTTCTACCTAGAGTCTCCAAATGTGACTTTACCTAAATTCTCCAAATGTGACTTTACCTAAGGGAGTCTCCAAATGCGCCTTTACCAGAGTCTCCAAATCTAACTTTACCTATAGCCTCCAAATGTACCTTTACCTGTAGCCTTCAAATGTCACCCTTTTCCTAGAGTCTCCAAATGTTCCTTTACCTAGATTCTCCAATTGTACCTTTACCCAGAGTCTCCAAATGTACCTTTAATTATAGCCTCCAGTATGTACCTTTACCTAGAGTCTCCAAATGTTACCTTTACCTAGAGTCTCCGATGTACCTTTAATCGAGTCTCCAAATGTAGCTTTACTTAGAGACTCCAAATGTAAGCTTTACCTAGAGTCTCCAAATGTACCTTTACCTGGAGTCTCCAAATTTAACTTCACCTATAGCCTCCAAATGTGGACTTTTACCTACTGGCCTTCAAAGGTACCTTTACCTAGAGTCTCCAAGTGTGCCTTCACCTAGATTCTCCAAATGTTACCTTTACCTACAGTCTCCAAATGTACCTTCACCTAGATTCTCCAATGTACCTTTACCTATAGCCTCCAAATGTACCTTTACCTAGAGTCTCCAAATGTACCTTTACCTAGAACCTCAAATGTACCTTCACCTAGAGTCACGAAATGTACCTTTACCTCTAGCCTCCAAATGTACCTTTACCTAGATTCTCCAAATGTACCTTTACCTAGAACCTCCAAATGTACCTTTACCTAGGAGTCTCCAAATGTACCTTTACCTGGGAGTCTCCAAATGTACCTTTACCTAGAACCTCCAAATGTACCTTTACCTAGAGTCTCCAAATGTACCTTTACCTGGATTCTCCAAATGTACCTTTACCTAGATTCTCCAAATGTACCTTTACCTCAGAGTCTCCAAATGTACCTTTACCTGGAGTCTCCAAATGTACCTTTACCTAGATTCTCCAGATGTACCTTTACCGAGAGTCTCCAAATGTACCTTTACCGAGAGTCTCCAAATGTACCTTTACCTAGAGTCTCCAAATGTACATTTACCTAAAACCTCCAAATAGTACCTTTACCTAGAGTTTCCAAATGGACCTTTACTTAGAGTCTCCAAATGTACCTTTACTCCTAGAGTCTCCAAATGTACCTTTACCCAGAGTCTCCAAATGTATATGTACCCTATAGTCTTCAAATGCACCTTTTCTCTCAGTCTTCAAATGCTTGCTTTACCTAAGGTCTCAAATGTGCCTTTACCAATGGCCTCAAATGTACACACTGCCCAAGCATAAGATGTGCCAAATGGGTCTCCACAATCATGCATTTGCCTGGAGCAACCTCCAAGTGTGTTTCACTTGAGTTTCCAAAGTCACAGCACCTGGAGTCTCCAAAAGTAACTGCTACATTAACCTCCAGGTATTTTGCTTCACCTACAAAGCGCCTCCCAATGTGTTTTTCAAGAGGCCTCCAGATGTACCACACAATGAGGCCTAAAATGGACATTTGTGGATGCGTCATCTCTCCCTCCCCCAATAAAGATGTGGTATTATGTATGTGTGTTATTATCACAAAGTCATCCCTATATGCAGCCCATTGATTGCATTATCAGAAGATCAAGAGATCTTCTGTTAACATCGGAGACGGTCTTGTATCCAGTATTAACCGCTTGACGGGTATATTTGAACTCACTCCAGCCACCTGGTGCGGTCCTGGTCAAATTCAGGTCAAATTTGACCTGCTGGCTGTCTGCAGACACGCAATGCTGTGTATTCAGGTATCCCCTTTTTCTGCTTTTTGTTTCAAACATCAGGCTCTCACTGGGCCCTCATCGCATTGCACTCAAACAGTACCTTTCTCAAAAACCACTGTATCACAACACAAACGCTCAAACGCCTTTCGGCTCTAGCTGAAACATACATTGAATATGCTCCCAAACAAACCCTGGCTCACTCACGGACATACGCCGCCCTCAGGCAAGCCTGATCTCACCTGGACATGCCCACCCTGCACTCCATTAATTGCCTTCACCTACAGCCCATACGCTGACATAAACCGACCCTGTCTCTGCTGGCTACAACACACAGCATAGGCACTCCAAACAAGCCACTAGACTCTCACACGAGACACCACAGCAAAACACTCAAACGCTTACCTGGCTCTTGCAGACATGACAGCACGACACTCGAGCACCTGGCGGCTCACACAGGCCTATACCACACCCCCGCTAGAACAAGCCATATCTCTCCCACGTACCCACGCAAACTCAAACAAACCTGTCTCTCACACACGTCACAACACAAACATCAAAACAGACCTGTCTCTCACATTGATACACTGCTTTAACAATCAGACAAAGCCTGTCTTAACCACAAATATACCGCAGCATCGACATACCACAACATACCTAAAAATAAACCACACTTTTACTCAAACATACCCTATATACTCGCACAAATAATTACAACACCAACTTCATGTACTCACATTATCACACGAACGTTCTAGAGACATGCAACGCACTACCAGGCCGCACGCTCACACAGACACACACTGACTCTCAATCTCATCTAAACGCACAGACAGACGGATATGTCGGATATGTTGGCTGATCGAGCATTGAGCAATGAAACATACCATTGTACACATTTGATTCATCACACGCTTTTGCTGATAGTGTTACAAGCCATAACAATGAATGTCACTATCTCTACTCTGGCCATCAAAACGTCCAGTCCCTTCACCGCTAATTAATGTGGCGATATTTACTGCGGTAGCTACAGTGCTAATGGTACTTGTTGCAGTGGTCCCCCTAACCATTTTCTCGCAAGGGGACCCGATCGACGTTTGATAATCTCACCACAGCCCCTTGGGTGATGTTGGGGGAAGAGGGGTAATGTTGATTTTCCCCTTTAGTTGTTTTGATTTAAATTACCACTTTACCGCTCATATTGCTAAGCTCCCGGATAGCTTCTCGTTCATGGAAAAATCTGCTAAATCCAGAAGATGTATGCTTCCATGTATACATATGATCTTGGTGTATATCAGCACGCCTCAAAAAGAATATGTATATGAATGTTTCATTCAATAGATAAAAATATTAGAAGCTTCAGTCGATACACTCTGCGGCTTAATGCTTAGATTTGAAGTTATGTTCGATAAATTAGCTACAAGTATTATTAAAGTATCATTTGCATTTTATTCTTAGCACGCTGTTATTTAAACATCCTGGCTATCTTATGAACTACAATTTTCAAGCGTGTGATTATCCTTAAATACATAATGTCTAAACCGTATGTCCCTCAGGTAGTTTTCATATCGTGCGATGTATGCGTTTTAACACTGTCTCTCTCGCAGGTAGTTTTCATATGTGCGATGTATGCGCTTAATTTCATACAATTTTTGTTATTTCTGTTCATATCGTTATTCTAATCCATGGCAATAAAGGCAACATACTCTTTTCTATTGCAGTATTTCGTATATTTCTTTGTTATCCCTTCTGTCGGATTTCGTTCAGCGAGCTTCAGAAGGCTTTTCCACTGAGTGCTAAGTAAAAGTCGAGCTTTTCATCTTCAGAAATGACGGGTAAAGGCATTTCATATAAGACTCCCATCCATCCCAGTGGTATCGTCTGATCAATTTTACTTCACTTCATGCGATACTTTTGGGAACCCTCAATCATTGCTGCTTCAAGCTTCCTTCCATGGACAATAGATGGCCTAAAGGGGGCGGGGGGGGGGGAAACTAAGAAGAAAATCTAATTAATGACTTTTGTGTCAAGCGGTGAAAAATAGGCCAAGGACTAAATGGTGTGACCTAATTTATTTTTTGTTTCTCGTGGAGAAATAAAGCAACTATTGCATGTGCTTATGTCGGCCGTTTATTATTTGAATTTATCATGTCTTATCATTTTTTTCTTTTTTGCCACGCAGTTCATGTCCAATAGCTGGATTTACTTGTAAACAAGCCCAAACTAAGGAAGATAACCGCACTATTTGACGTAACGAAGCGTTAGTTTTTTCAAGAGTTATCTTTTCCTATAGTAGAACATTCACACTATCCACCCTATAGGCCTAAACGAGAGTATTTATAGAACTTGCACTTGTGGATTTATTTGCTATACAATCGCTATGGGAGAAGTCACGTGATATTAAACCAATTCCCAAACTTTTGATTGTAGTAAACAAAACAACATGGTGTTTGTGTTTGTGTCTGTACGTGTGTGTAGGTCTATCATTCAGCTGATTGTTGTTAGACATTATTTTTTCTTTATGGTCTAATTTTTTTCCCCTCCTTTTATTTTTTTGTATCGGACGTGAGCAGTCAAAGTCCAGTGAGAGATATGATTGATGGCCAAGGATTCTCAATCTGTCATTAATGGACAAATAAACCAGAGTACAGGGGTGAGCTACAGTGTTACCTGTGAATAAACTGAGTTAAGTGTGCGTATACGTGTGTGTGTGTTATTGTGTGTCAGAGATAGTTTAATGACACATAATTATGTGCAGTTCCAGGGGGCAGTAACTCACATCTATCACTGCTCTTGTGTTCAGAGTAATAGTTTGCCTAAGTAGACATGAAGACATTTTTTTTTTTAAAAACATTGTATTTTATCTATACTAGGGAGCTGCACAGGGAGGGGGGATGTAATTTTCACCCAACCCCAACCAATGTTCCCTCTAAGGTGTGATATCAGAGTGAGCAAAAAATTTTGTCTCTGAGCGACATTTTGTTTTGAGGCCGGAACTTGTGAGCGATTTAAGCGATGTCGTCCGTCGAAGGTGAGGCGATCCCATTGCACGTGTAGTATCAGGCGACGCTCTGAATTCGTGTGGGCGATCGCTCCCGTGCTCAACTTAGAGGGAACATTGAGCCCCACCCTTCCCCGCATAGTTGAACCCTCCAACCCTACTAACAGCGGCTACGGACGATCCTATGTTAAAGCGCTCGGCATCGTCCCACCTGAGGGTCCCTGGTTCGATCTTCGGTTTGGACTAGAGGATTGTCAGGTCTAGGTTCAAGTTCCCGCTGTATCTCCCGTGGTGCCTCAATGGACATTCACTATCGGCTATGTATGAAAGCGAGGATGAAAGCAGGGCACCGTCCCATTAGTGGAAAATTTGTTTTCCTTCTCTGATCCCCTCCCCCCTTTCCCCCTTTCCATCGCTGTAATCCAAGAGCTTTTGTAATGTTCGACGTCTCTCTCCCAACTCTCCGCCTTCACACCACGAACCCATTTACCCGTCCCCTGGGACCATCAATTTTAACATTTGACATGTGCATGCTGTGTTTTAATAATTGATTTGTTGGACTTTGGGATATGATGTATACGTGATTAAACAATTTTTCTTTTTTCTTTGTCTACCACCATCCAAAGTGACAATTGAATCCCCCAGATGTGGGAAAAATGTGATGCATTGTATATGTAGCGTTGGATATATGTTTCTGAAGAGTAAACGTTTGTGTATTTTTTTATATAGCGACGAGCTGTTTATAATAAATCAAAATTATGTTGAAAAAAAAACAACTATTAAACACTTCTGAACTATACCATGGAGTAGAAACATAATGATTATATTTAATATTATGATTGTATATGATCAGATAAAAAAAGTAATAATGAGGAGGAAAACAGTAATACAATTGATTCATTGAACCATACAAGTAATGCACAGAAATTGGGCTGTATTCCGTGTGAAACGGATGCAGTCGATTCCACTGCTAACACACTCCTGAACTTATGCTGCACGGGTTCGGTTACTGGATCTCTGTTAATCACGGGTCAGCCCGGAAGATTACATGGAATTGAACGCTGATGGTTCAGTCGCTGATAGGGAGGATAAATTGTTGACTGTAGAGTTTTACACTAAGCGTAGCGATTTAAGAGAATCAGTCCGAATTAAATTTTAAAAATGTCAAGTTGACGGTTGGTCTGATGATGCAGAGCGCTCGACTGTCGTCCTGAGGTGAATCCCGCCGGTTTCCGATCCACGAGGCTAGCCAAGAGATTTACCAGTGTAGGTATTAGCTTGAGTTGAGAGAGGTAAAGGTGGCTAGACGTATTGTAAGACAGACAGATGAATACTACATGACTTAACTCATCATGGTGGCTTTGATAGATGACTAAAGGGTTTACTTAGAAGGAATCGTAAAAAAATTCCCATCAGCCAAAATCGTTTTTTTAACACAGGAGGAATTATCACTCGTTCACCCTGTCACCCCTGTGTACGCTCTCAGCTCCTCCTTTTCACCTCACTATTGGCCATACTATGAGTTACGAAAGTAAAAGAAGTACATCCGTCTATCTATCTATCTATCTATCTATCTATCTATCTATCTATCTATCTATCTATCTATCTATCTATCTATCTATCTATCTATCTATCTATCTATCTATCTATCTATCTATCTATCTATCTATCTATCTATCTATCTGTCTGTCTGTCTGTCTGTCTGTCTGTATTTACATTACATTTTATTGAAAAATTCAGCTGTGTCATAAATTCTGCCCGATTTTTTACACGGGAATGTGATTTTCATGGTTAATAAATCATTTTTTTTTCTAATTAGTAATATTTTTTTCCCGACATAACCAGGTTTTACATTTTGCATAGGTTCGGGGGGGGGGGGGGGTGTTATAGGGCAGCTGAACTTTGTTTTAGCTTGGTGCTGTTAGCGATACAGTAATTGTCTGGGTGCTGTTAGCGATACAGTAATTGTCTGGGTGCTGTTAGCGATACAGTAATTGTCTGGGTGCTGTTAGCGATACAGTAATTGTCTGGGTGCTGTTAGCGATACAGTAATTGTCTGGGTGCTGTTAGCGATACAGTAATTGTCTGGGTGCTGTTAGCGATACAGTAATTGTCTGGGTGCTGTTAGCGATGCAGTAATTTTTTCTCATTACTCTTTTCATTAATTATTTCCACAAGTTCTATTTACCTGTTTCGTTGTTCAATTATCTAATTATAAACAACAAAACATACGTTTCTTAAAAGAAGTACTTAAAAGTTTATCACTGTGATTTCTCCACATGGGAGTAGTTTTCTTTATTAAGCAACTTGTCACTCAAACCCCTCGTCGTTTCAAATGAGTTCACTTCCTAGATCCACAAGTGAATTAATTGTTCCACAAGTGGGCGATTATTGTTTAAGTGGGGATTATCTACAAGTGGGCGATTATATTATTCCACAAGTGGGCGATTATTTATTCCACAAGTAGGCCGATTATATTATCTCCACAAGTGGGCGATTATTATATTCCAGAAGTGGGCGATTATTATTCCACAAGTGGGCGATTATTTTAAAACAAAAGGGTATTGCATAAGTTTTTTTTTTACAAATGAAATCCATGACTTATGGAGTCCAGCCAATGTTTTCTAAATTGAGTAAAACTAGAAAATCATTATAAAAGTGTAATCAGCTCTTGTTAGCGTTGGGTTGCAGATAACTCTTTTGATTTTTTTATTAAAAAAAAAATACCGCACACGCAGAATTAAATATCTAATAAAACTATGAATACCTTCTTAACACTAAAAACAAAATAAATTTTAACTGGTAAGGGGAGCCTATACAATAAACTGAAGAAATAAATAACTGAATGACATTTTATGTGTGGTTATCTATCCTTGCCATCTAGTAACAACTACAACAACATCAGATACATGAGGGCTGTCACGGCTATAGCTACAATTTATTGATTTATCGATCTCCCTTATACATATTAGTGAGACATCGATATAGTCCACTCACAACTGTAGTGACGGAGAAAGAATTGAACCAATAGCACGTAAGCAAGTGTCAGTTTATGAAAGTTTTCATAATATGTATACTACAGTCAAGTTTCCATAGTATCTGCTGGGCTCAGACTGGCTGGAATGGTCTTTCCACTAGCATGTTAAGGTTTAATTCCCGATTAAATGACCACAAAACCAGAAAATTTTTTTTAAACAATTAGTACTGGCACAAAATGCCACCAATGAAGGTGGAAAACGCACAAAATGTCAGAAATCTGATACATAACTTTGCATTTTTCTTGGTAAATTGGTTGCTATTTGTAACAAAGTATGAGAACCACTACGCCAACTCTTACCCCCCCCAGTCCGCCCATTTCCGGACTCAGAGACGCCTCTTTTGTTTACATCTGTGTAATTGTCGCCTACTTCCGCAAATGTCACCTTCTATTTCAAGCCCCGCCCCCCTTCGATCACGCCTCCACCTCCCTCCCCCCCCCCCCCCCACCAGTCCCCATAGTCTAACCCTTGCTACAACTCATTTTTTCCCCACTTACCAACAAGACCAAAAAAAAAACCTTGAAGATAGAAAGAGGTTCAAAGAGAGATAATCTTCTTGTGGAATGGAAATAATTGAAAAAAATTGGGTTTGCCTGTTCTCCTTGTGTTACAACTATTTGGCTCGCCTCCCCTTTTCTGAGGTGAAAATAATTGCTTCGTCTGTATTGTGAGTTTTTTCCCCCCGTTTTTTTCCCCCGTTTACACCGAAGGATCTTTCGGTAATTTGAGTAAAAGACGATGAAAGGAACCGTATTTTTTTTATATTTCGGTTCTCTCTCTTGTCCTTTATTGTCTTTATTTTGAAACACTTGCAGTGTTTGCGTGTTCATTAAGTTTATGTGTTTATTTTGAACATTTTCTATGTTTGTGTGTTCATTAAGTTTATGTGTTTATTTTGAACATTTTCTATGTTTGTGTGTTCATTAAATTTATGTGTTTATTTTGAACATTTTCTATGTTTTGTGTGTTCCATTAAGTTTATGTGTTTATTTTGAACATTTCTCATGTTTGTGTGTTCATTAAGTTCATGTGTGTTTAATTTATTCGATATTATCTCTACAAAAGACATGTTTGTGTTCTGGGGGCCGGGGCTAAGGTTTTACCTTTTTACATTTTTTGTAAAATTTTCAAAATAAGTCTTTTTTTTTAAATATTATTTTATTTTTATAAAAAGGCAGTATACCTCCCCCCTCCCAACCACTAACCCTAAACCACCCACCTCACACACAACTCAACAAAATATTTGGTTATAACTAATATTGGCCCCCACCGTTAGCGTTATGAAATCTGTTGCTTTTTTTTTTAAATGGCGCTTAGTCGTGAAGAACTTTGTGTTTGTGTCCATGGGCAACGGTCAGAGCACTTGACTAAATATATACCTCCACGCGTGGATAGCTAGATGACTATACACATGGCTAGGTTCATCTGCCTGTTTGTCTTCCGCCTGACTAGCTCATCACCAGCACGGCCGAGACTAACTGCTCATAGAAAATTGCATTTTACTTGAACACTGGGGGGGGGCTTCCCGGGGGGGGGGGATGAGGGGCCGGAGGCGGTGGGGGGACTAAAGATGACAAACATAGTGTGCAGCAGGCTACTCAGCTTACTGACAATTGAATAATATTATGTATGATATGTGCACACTGTAGTTTTATGTTATATAATTCTCAACTTCGAGAAGACGCAAGACTATTGATAGATTGTGGAATTCCCGAATACGTCGACAAATCGCGACAGCGGGGAAAAAAAATACTATAGTGTGAAAGTGGGTCAAGATGGATCACTCAGGAAGTCTTCACCCGTCAGCTATAGATGTTTAAAATGTTTCAAAAATAAATTTCGCTTTACGAAAACATACTTCGGCTTTGCCATTTGTGTCAGTATCAAAGATATTGTCAGTATCTTTTACCCCTACTTTGCGGCGTATGATACGCCGCGGGAGACTAGTATATATATATATATATATATATATGTATATATATATATATATATATATATATATATATATATATATATATATAAAATGAATTCGAATAGCTTATTCTCTTATTATGGGGTACCCAACTGTATCTGAAACCTCCAAGACCTATAGTTGGGGAGGGATTGAATATAGCCAAGGGGCTATTCCGATTGTTGTTGTTAGTTAAAAGACATAAAACAGGTAGAATTGGTAAGATTAATGGTGGGTGAGGTGACAGAAGATGACAACGATATGTATTGCGGTTTATGTTTTGTCTTAACAGATGATATGTATATATATATATATATATATATATTATATATATATATATATATATATATCCAGTCAGTGCTAATGTCTTGTCTTATTCTATCTTTTTTGTCTTGGTGAATATACGTGAACTGATGATCATGAGCGAGAAAAAGGATTCAACATATATAGATAGATTAGATAGATTAGATAGATTATATAGATTAGATAGAATAGGTAGATTAGATAGATTAGAAAGATCAGATAGATTAGATAGACAGACAGACAGGCAGGCAGTCAGACATGACAGATAGATAGATTGATTTATTGATGATCGATAGATAGATAGATAGATAGATAGAGTAGATAGATAGATAGATTGATTAGATAGATAGATAGATAGATAAAATATGTTTCCGTTATCATTAATTTAGCCGCATACATGCGACCATTTTTGTCACACGAACCGAAAACTGTTTGGATCAATCGAATGTTTGCGTGCAAGACCAATAAGAAAACGGAACTTTGAAACCTGGACAGCTAGGGAAAATAAAACAAATTACATTTGTCTGAAAAAAAAAACAACAACCCAGAAGACGTTTACATATTACCCAGTTTCATTCTTAACTACGGTGCAGATATGCGGTCGTGCGGAACCCCGGGGCGATAGCGACTAGAACCCTCCAGGCGGTAAGGCGCATTACTGCAGCGATAGAACCCTCGAAGAATCACTTTAAGTTATCGTTTCTAAGTTTATGTCTTGATGTGTAAGTCTTTTTTTTATTTCTCAAGTCGTTTATTTACATTAGCTGGGAATATTCATAAACTCTACTGATTATTGATAGAAGTCTTAGCAAGTTGGTTTCAGCGAGGGAAAAATGGTTTTAGGAATGGATAAGTTGTAGAAAGAGATAAGTAGGAAAGTGTTAATGAAACTCAGAAAGTACATTTTCAAATGCCATTTGGAAAACTTGTTTTCCATCAGGCCAGAGGTCTGGCAACCTTTTGAGACGAAAGGGCTAAAAGTTATAATTCACAATTTTCTGTAGGTTTTAAAGCGCCACTAAAATATTAATGTTCTAGTATTGACTCGGTATTTGATAAGGCAACGATTGGACATCGAAAGAGCCGCAACTTGAGATCGAAAGAGCCGCATGCGGCTCGCGAGCCTCAGGTTGCCGACCACTGCCCTAGACAGTAAAGTCGACGCCCCCCCCCTTGTCTCCACAGGGGCGTGAACTCACGTTGTGCAACCAACTGTGTGATAAATTTTTAAGTACGAAAATACAAAAAAATGTGTTTTGTTTACAGTTTATGGCATGGCCATCACTGCAAGAGGATTGTTTAAAATGTGTTAAAAGCATCGGGAGTGAGTGAAAGAGTGAGTGTGTTAAATGACTTTGATCGGGTGAAGTACAGGTCGAAAATTGTATTGCCGTGCTGAAGAGTGTTAAATGTAGGCCTACCTGCGCAGAAGAGATTTTGTGACGTAGACATCGCATTTTTCTGGTATGTTATGGTGTTTAGTTGAATATTTAATGATAGATGAAGTTTGTGTAATTGATGAAGTTTGTGTGGCAGTTGGGGTTTGTATGATGGTTGAAGCTTGCATTATAGTTGATGTTTGCATGATAGATGTTTTTTGTGTTATAGTTGATGTTTGTATGATAGTTGAAGTTTGCATGATAGATGTTTTTTGTATTATAGTTGATGTTTGCATGATAGATGTTTTTTGTATTATAGTTGATGTTTGTATGATAGTTGAAGTTTGTATGAAAGTTATCTGAAACATATATACTATAGTCTCACGGGTATATGCTGTTAGTAAAAATTTTACACTAAAAAAAAAACAGAACTAAATATTTTAATCTCTGTTTTGAGCAAACTAGTCATATACGCGAAAAGATTACACAAACGAAGAACGATTGAAGCAAATAAAATATTTCAATTGACGACATTATTCTGTGCCCTGCCTAATGTCCATACCCGTCATACGAACGTTTGAGTAAAGAAATTCAAAATCTTAAAGCTTATCTCTAAATACGTGTGGCTTTTTTTCTAAGCTTTTAGCACCACAATTAGATAAATACGTGACACACCACAACTAGATAAATACGTGACAAACCAAAATTAGATACATACTTGACACACCACAATTAGATACATACTTGACACATCACAATTAGATAAATACGCTACACACCACAATTATATAAATACCCGACACACCACAATTAGATAAATACGCTACACACCACAATTAGATAAATACCCGACACACCGCAATTAGATAAATACGTGACACACCACAATTAGATAAATACCCGACACACCACAATTAGATAAATACGTGACACACCACAATTATATAAATACCCGACACACCACAATTAGATAAATACTCTCACACCACAATTATATAAATACCCGACACACCACAATTAGAAAAATACGTGACACACCACAATTAGATAAATACCCGACACACCACAATTAGATAAAAAGGTGACACACCACAATTAGATAAATACCCGACACACCACAATTAGATAAAAGGTGACACACCACAATTAGATAAATATGTGACACACCACAATTAGCTAAATAAGCGACACACCACAATTAGATAAATACGTGACACACCGCAATTAGATAAATACGTGAACACCACAATTAGATAAATACGTGACACACCACAATTAGATAAATACCCGACACACCACAATTAGATAAATACGTGACACACCACAATTATATAAATACCCGACACACCACAATTAGATAAATACTCTACACACCACAATTATATAAATACCCGACACACCTACAATTAGAAAAATACGTGCACACCACAATTAGATAAATACCCGACACACCACAATTAGATAAAAGGTGACACACCACAATTAGATAAATATGTGACACACCACAATTTATCTAAATAAGCGACATACCACAATTAGATAAATACTGACACACCGCAATTAGATAAATACGTGACACATCACAATTAGATAAATACGCTACACACCACAATTAGATAAATACCCGACACACCGCAATTAGATAAATACGTGACACACCACAATTAGATAAATACCGACACACCGCAATTAGATAAATACGTGAACACCACAATTATATAAATACTGACACACCACAATTAGATAAATACCTCTTCACACCACAATTATAATAAATACCCGACACACCACAATTTTAGAAGAATACGTGACACACCACAATTAGATAAATACCCGACACACCACAATTAGATAAAAAAGGTGACACACCACAATTAGATAAATATGTGACACACCACAATTAGCTAAATAAGCTACACACCACAATTAGATAAATAAACTGACACACCATAATTAGATAAATACGTGACACACCACAATTATATAAATACCCGACACACCACAATTAGATAAATACGTGACAACCACAATTATATAAATACCCGACGCACAACAATTAGATAAATACGCCTACACACCACAATTATATAAATACCCGACACACCACAATTAGATAAATACGTGACAATTATAATTAGATAAATACCGACACACCATAATTAGATAAAAAATTGACACACCACAATTAGATAAATATGTGACACACCACAATTAGCTAAATAAGCGACACACCACAATTAGATAAATACGTGACACACCACAATTAGATAAATACGTGACACACCACAATTAGGTAAATACGTGACACACCACAATTTGATAAATACGTGACACACCACAATTTGATAAATACGTGACAAATTAGAACACACTCAGTGAGGAATTCTCATTTATGTCACTATGACCTATTAACAACAAATTACGATCATAAAAAAAAATCAACAGCAAAGCATAGTGAAGAGTAATCGCCAATTGATTTAAAGGATATTTTAAAATTATTTTGAATTCGATCTAATTTGATGTACGAGAAGTAATTAACAATGTTCTGGAACGATAATAAGTCCTTTTCAGATTTCTTTGAATACTTGTTTATTATTGCCAGTGATGTCTTTTACATTTCCCATAATGAAGTTACACATCTTCCTAATAAGTTCAGGCCCGACCCCTGAAGTGGCAGTAGCTGCCTTAAAAGGTGGGTAATGCAGTGACGCAGGGTTGCAGAGCCCCATGCCGAATTAAGGTCCCCGCACTCGATCGATTTTTGTTTGTTTGACTTGACTGCAGCAAAACTAAACGCACGTGACACTCGCCCTTAGCCCATGTCGGAGGATGGACTACTAAACACATGTCAAGGGGCACTGAGTCTCAAGGGGCCCCCAGAGTGTTTAGGTCCCCGTCCCCCCCCCGGAGTCTTTAAGGGTCACCTTAACCTGTTATAGAGCCACTTTGAAATTAATTTGTAGTTATCGAAAACGGGGGCGGCATCGGGCACATCACGCAGAGACTGTCTGGGGGTCCGTTATGGAGATCAAAGACATTAAATAGATCAAGATATCTATTAGCCGATGTTTTGAATCATTGAGATAATCGAATTGTAGAATTTATCACTGTTTAACTGACTTTTAAGCTCTCCGAGAATATAGAATTGCAAAAAACTTTTAAAAAAGTGTATTTCTAATATTAGATATCAATGTATCTTTCGGAATAATTCCACTAAAATGTCTTTGTCTTTTTCTATTTTTTTTCAAATAAAAGTTATTATTATATTTCCAACATAATTCATCCACGTTTTGTTTGGTTTAGTTCTTTTTTCTATTTTATTAAACGCAGTGGATACGGTAACATCAGAGACGGGAGTTCGTATATTTTTTTCGGGTTATATCAATAGATATTGCTCCACACCCTAACCCAATCCCTACCCCTATCTCTATCCCGATCCCTACCCCTACCCCCTACCCTATCCTCTATACCCTAACCCTAATCCTAACTCCTAATATATAATTGCCTACCCGTAAAAAAAATGAGTACTCCCGCTAACACTAATATAATGGCGCTTGATGTTACCGTAGCCCAGTGGCGTCAATAGGGTTGGTGTCACCGGTGCGGTAACCTGCATGGTGTCACCCTCTCATGACACCCCATAGACATATAGCATTCCAACAGTTTACTTAAACTTTATACATAATATTTCTCTTAAACCTTAAATTAAGCTAAATGAGTGCTTTATACACCTGAATGACTGCTTTAGACCACTGGAATGACTGAATGAGCTGCTTTAGACTCCTGAATGACTACTTTAGACCCCTGAATGACTGCTTTAGACCCCTGAATGTCTGCTTTAGACCCCTGAATGACTGCTGTAGACCCCCAGGAATGACTACTTTAGACTCCTGAATGACTGCTTTAGACCCCCTAATTGACTGCTTTAGACCACTGAATGATCTGGCTATCTGGACCCCTAAATGATGCAGCCAGTCTGGGCCCTAAATATGTCATCCGGACCCGTGAATGACCTATCTGGACATTCATTTCTGCTCCGGACACTATACAAAACAAACACCAGGAACATTCCAGTCTAATCAGCCACCTTTTTATAGACAAACATTATACGTTATGTTAAGTAACAATTTCCCATCATGTCATTTATTGTTAACTCTGTTTTTATTTCAATCACTCAATCAGTAGAGTAGCGAGCCTAACTCGTAACCGGGGCACAAATACCTTTATACCCCCCCTCCCATTCCAAAACTATATAATATTATATGTTTTGCTGACCATTTGGCGCCCCTTTGCGAGTAGCGCGGGGCATGATGCGCCCTTACCCCTCCTCGCTCGCCACTACACTTAACATTATATATATATCCAGATACTCCGCTGTTTCTATCCACGACCTCAAAATGTATCCATCTAGTTACTCTGTGTACATAATACTTGATGCAGACTCTTTCTGTTCATCAACCAATGTATAATAAAACCACTACACCCATCAATGGTACCCCAGCTTCCAAGAGATTAAAACTGACCTTCATCGCGGAACTCTCTATACCAGGGCCCAGCCAACAAAAAATTAAAATAAAATTGAAGAGTTCCGCAGTTTAATAAAGGGAAGTCACCGATGCGCCGAAGGGAGTGGAATGACGTAATGACATAATGATTGCTAGGCTATTGATTAGCTCGTAATGGTTTGATTCATGGAGGAGTGAACTCATTGAATAGATTAAGGCTGAAATGAAGTGAGAAGACTGCAATGGAATCAATCAATGGAAGATAAAAAAAAGACTTTTATTCCATTAACTTTTAGAAATTATTTCAATCCACGGCTGAAACACAGGGGCAATTATCCTTCCTTTTTTTTTCTATCTTTGCTCGTGACGAATCATGAAATTAAGTGATTTGCAATGCATCACGGGAAATCTCTACATTAATGATATATTTTAAAAAAATCTTAGCATAATATTTGTTCCATTTAAGGCTAATAATTGTAACAAATCGTTAAGTTCTTTATAAATATATTATACAAACATCAACAAGCAAAAATTAAACCTACCAAAATCTAAACAAATAATAATAAATTAATAAGAAACATTAAAATGTACATAAATATAATTTTACAAACTAAATGTATACAACAAAAATTGTATGAATTGAATTCTATGACCTGTGTGAATATCTGTGTAAAGCATTAAATGAGTAATTTAAAGAAAGGGTTTACACAAGATAAAAAGTGGAAATTACAAGAAAAATACTAAAATTGATAGAAGAGAAAAAAAAATAGAATTTACAGAAGATAGCAACTTGAAGTTATAGAAGGTTAAACAAAGTTTAATCAAGAGTTAACAATGTCTTTGGACAAAACGTAGTCTCGGATATGCTTAACGCATTTATTTTTCAAGAGTGAAAAATATTTACCTTTAATCAGTGGCGTCGCTGTGGATGGTGTCACCCGGTGCAGCCAGCACACCCGCACACCCTAGTGACGCAACTACCTCTAATGATTCTATAATATGTTATATATATATATATAGAGTTCGCTGGAAGAGCGTTGTTGAGGCCCTATGCTCCCACGCGGAGTCAGAGGATTAAGTCAAGTAAGTCATATATATATATATATATATATATATATGAGAGTTTCTTAATATAAGTCCTCGACGTGTTAAGCAGTGTGTAAATATCTTATTATTGCACAAGCTTGGAAACATGTGGTAGCTGTGGCTCTTTCATTCAAATATTGAAATAAGACAGTTATTGCTGATTCAAGTTTATTACACGAATGACACAATAAAATATGCGTATAATAAAGGGTTCACTGTATATGTTATATTAAAATAAGAATTCAATTATACTTTCTGAAGTCCATTAGGATTACACACAGTAAATAAATAATGTCTCTAGTAATCTAGTCTTCTGTTCACCAAGAAGAAAATAGCTATTAAATATTCCATTATAAACTTGTACAAAAATATTAGCGGTGTGGGTTCTGAGATAAATCGAAAGTAAAGAATTAATACAACAGTATTCCAGTTTAAAATTGTCAAACGTAAACAATAGTAGTAAAAATCATGAAAAAAATCGGATCTGTCCGAAACCAAAAAAAAATAACCAAGCCTACTGATCAAACCTATGGGAATATAACTCTATCCAAAGGTTGTGCAGGGTACAGCTAGTGGTAATAGTATTAATTACCATGGTAATACAATTCATAAATGTGAGTTGTTCTTTTCTTTTTAACTGTACTATTAAAAAAAATATATATATATATACATATATTCTCGACATTTAATCAGGGCCAGTCCTACGCCAATAGGAACCCATTTTTCTTAACTGTCCCCGTCACATATTTCGGAACCCCCCCCTCCCCCGTTTAAGTAAAATTCTATCAAAGGGGCTTGCTTAGTGCACGCGTAACAACTTAGTTTTCTCTTTAAATAATGAAAAATCTAGATTACTTTCATGAAATAACACAAACCTTTTCAGTTTTCAAGATACTGTAAACCACCGGTTCTCAACCATCTTCGCGACTGTACCCCAAAGGGTTTGCGAAATTAGGTCCGCGGATGCCCCCTTACAGTTCAACAAACTGGCGACCTTCTTCAAACTTTTTGTTTGTTTTAAACGTCAAATATGTGTCGCTGCGGACCCCCCCCCCCCTGCATAACCTTTTCTCGTACCCAGTTGGGGGTCCACGCACCGCAAACAGAGAACCGCGATTTTAAACTTTGTCGTGATTTGGCTTGCAAGCTTGGAGAAAGGGTTGGGGGGGGGGGGTTGGAGAAATTGGAAGGACTGCAATCGGGCTCCGTAGTTTCTAAAACCGACACTTTTTTAAAAAAAATAATTCATAAAGCGGTTGAGCGTTCCACTAGCGCGTGGGTGAATTGAAACACTGGCTTCATTCACGAACACGGGGATAGAGATAAAAACCAAAAGTAAACAAATAACAAATAGACTGGAGCTGATGTTTAAGCTTGTTAAGTCCACAGGAGGCGATATCATCTTGATAGGTCACGTATATAGCTGGCTGGCTGGCTGGCCGGACAATAGGATAGCCCAAGTTTAGCGAGGGGGGGGGGGGTGTTAGTTTGTTTACCTCCTGTGTGTGGTGAAACTTAAAATGTGTCTTTGTTTTAAATCAATGAATGTACTTTTCAAAACTGAAAAAGGGGTGGGGGTAGGGAGGTGCGGTTGATTGATGTCGCCACAAATCATTTGCTCCTTTTGTAGAGTAATTTAGATATTAGTTTAAAAAATTAAGTCATGTGATAATAATAATAAGTTTGGCGTAAACAATGAGCTTTGGGGAAACTACCGAAATACAAACAAGACGAACAATACTATATATGTATTTTACTAACTATATTGTGTACTGTGTTTGTCTCATCGTTGACCGAAGATACGTTTTTAACAATTAGAGTTTAGAAAAGGAATTTTAACCATCGCTGCAGTGAAAGCGAAAAAAAAAACGTGTAGGCTGACTGCACAATAGTTGGCTGCAGCAGATGAGACACACGCCAAATTAAAGCTAGTGGGCAGTGCATAAATGCATCCACTAATTGTATTAATCTCTCTAAATCTAGCTTTTGTACTCCCGAATAAATCCCACTCATACTATTCGCGTTGTTATAGGACTGCGATCTGTAATTGCCGATATATATATATATATATATATATATATATATATATATATATATATACCATGAAGTCTGAGAGTACTCACCAACAGATCAAAAAGGTATTTACCATCGTGGTGTTCAATTTGAATGGATTGAAGAAAATACTCTAGAACAGTTACACTTTTTGAGAACATAGTGAACAACAACTGTCAGCGATCCATGTGACCAGGGCCGTTTTAAGTTCATCTTAGGCCCTCCCCGACTTCATTTTAAATATTTTTTTCAAGAATGCACCCGCACTACTTTGAGATTTGTAATTTAAATAAACTTTCCGCTAAGCACACTCTATGCATTGATGACGTAGTAGTTCCGGTGTTACATCATGCGCTTCGCAATCGTTGCTTATCGTTAATCGTGTGCTTCTGTTAATCGTGTGCTTCTGTTAATCGTGTGCTACTTTTTCTTACAAGAGGAAACACGATAATTGATTTGAGAAGCGGAAGAAAAATGAGGAGCAAGAAAAAGCATTGCGAAAAATTCAGGATTCCGTGCTGCAATTTATGACCAGAGACACTGAATGCATTACTAGTAAAACTAGTAATACTAGTGATATTGACATTCCATTCACTTCTTCGGCCACAATGTACACCAACAATACCGCAATACCAAAAATAATGATGCCGAACTGTGCTGAAAAAAGTGAAACAACCGAAACAAGTGTTACAAAGGGAAAGGTATCTGCAAATTATGTTATGGGTTGTGCTGAGCTGCTGTGTTTGATTAGCTAAAGACCGTATATTAGGGTCAGTAGGAGATTCTGGATTCGAAGCATGAGCTGCATGACAAAGAATGCAGCTATTCAGGGTTTCATCCAGCTGATTGGTAGATATCTTCACATCAAGATGCTATTATAGCTGAACATATTTCTTGAATAAAGTTTGGAGTCAAATTTTACATGATAGGGTAGACAATTTGGTGACATGAGATCAGATAACCAATGGTGAAACTGTCACGCGAGACTGGCTCTATTCTCTTTCAACGGGTAAAGTGTTTTTTTATGTGTGCAAGCTGTTTGACTACAACTTCCGATTTCGCAAATCAGTTAATTAATGATTTTGTTCGTCTGGAAAAACGCCATCGTAAGGGTTACGTCATATGAGAAGTCGAAGGATCACATTTCTGCTCTGTCAAGGATCTTAGAATGTCAATAGGCATCTAGGATTGAAGAAAAACTGCAAAAGGAGAAGCCAAAAAATTGTGCAAATACTGGACTGATGTTCTCAACAGAATAGATGTGATACAAGATTTCTTGCTGAAAGAGGGTTAATCTTTTCGTGGTGACGCCATTTATATAATTGTTATAGCAATAGAAATTTACCTTGGTTGCATTGACCTTTTAGCTGAGTTCGATCCTTACCTAAGCGACACATTGAGAGACACAAATCCCAGAAAGGGTAATGTATATCGTTTCTGCCAGTATCATGTCATAAATTTATGAACTAATGGATCCAGAATATTGATGCAGATACTGTCTGAAATGGAAGAATTCTTATTATATTGGAATCAAGTATTGGTAATTGCCAATTCAGTCTTCAGCGCTATTATCACTGGTGAAACAATATGAATTGTTTAATAATTTTTAATGTTTCAGTAGGAATCCGACGATCGATGAAGAGTTAGGAGAATCTTCAATATTTCGATCAATGAAATAAAACTGATGGGATCTAAATATGACTATGGCGAATTTGCTGGGAACAAATACTTTACAACACTGTTTACAGTATATATACATTAACTCCCCTTGGAACTCTTTTTGTGCCATTATTATTGGTTGAAAAGTGAATACATTAAATTTCTAAAAATGTGTAAAATTATGTTATAAGATGTGAAACGTCTCAACCGTTCATTGTGAACTTAGCATGTCTGATACGATCTTAGCGAAACAGGGCAGACCTTACGAATTACGGGGGCCCAATTTAACGGATACTTGCGAGGCCTATCTTTTAATTTTTTATACAACAACTACTATTACTATTTATTAGATCATGTAAATTCAGGCCCGTAGCCAGAGGGGGCTAGGGGTGGGCTGGAGCTCCACCCCGTGCATGACCTGAGCTCCCCCCCCGTGCATGATTTGAGTTTTTTTTACACAATTTTAATAATAACGGCTATAAAACATCAATCATTTTGTTTAATAAATCAATAATAATAAAAAAACTTAATAGTTTATGTTTTTGGCAATCATTCAGGCTTATTTATAAATACTTACATATGTAGCTTATCTAATTTTTGGGCATAAAAGATTGAATCTTATTGAAGTTCACTTCTGGGTATTTTGGGCAGCATTGACATTTGGTGCTTCAACAGCCGTGTGTGACAGCAGTTTCTCAACCCTCACACGAATGCTCACCCCATTATCGTGAGATAAATGTTACAAAAGCGTCTAACCAATCTTTCCCTGTTTGCATTTGAAAAAGATTTAACGAAGACCAATCTGAATGCTGAGGCATTTTTAGATAAATTCAGTGCTAAACTGAGGCCCGTAGCCGGGTCAAAGTAAGAGGGAGCACCAGACACAGCAAGGGGGCACCCTTTACTTTTTCTTTATTTTCTCCTTTTTTCTTCTGCAGAATTTGAGGGGGGGGTGGCACTCCACACCTAGCGGGGGGGCATGGCTCCCCCAGTTGCCCTCAGGCTACGGGGCTGGCTAAACCACGAAGTTTGCAAATTTGAAACGTATCATAATATAAGTTTGCAACAAGTGCCGACGAGTGGGGGGGCAGGGGGGCCAATGCCGAGGGCCCGGCGAGTTTTAGGGACCCTAACTGAGCTTAGGCCACCTATCAACTTTTTAAAAATATTAATATCAGCCCAGGGGCCCGATTTAATCTCTGTCGGTGGGCCTGTTCTGCAACCTTGTAATAGTTTTATATATTGATATCTTCTGAGGACAACTAGCAACTTAAATAAGTGAAATAAAATAACATGGTTTCTGACTTCATTTTTACACATATGTATAATAAAATAATAAAGTACAAACTCCGTGATTTCTGAGTGATGTTATTTAATTTTGTAAATTTGTATTTTTTAGCAGAATTAATTTTATTTTTAATTGAATAATTGTGACTGTTTTTAGTGATAGATCTGTCCTTTAATTTTGCTTTTAATATTTTATAAGAGATAACACAAACAAATAGCTAAGCTTTATTCATTCAACTTTGTCGTTCTTCCCGGGTTGTACGTTACTCATACAGTATAATAATATAAATCAGGTATCTACTATGTAACAATTGTGTAGCAGAACTATTGGTCAATATATTTATAACAGGAATCAGAAATTGCTCAGCCTCAATAAATTTTTATCTAATTAAAACTCTGACTATTGGCAAATTATTTTTTAGCAAAACTTTTGCAAATATGCCATGCATTATTAAAACGTAGTTTTAATTATATATTTCTAATTATAGCTAAACAATCGGTACTAAAATGCACCATTCCCAGAGATATGGAACTGCAAAAAATTTTTTGGGAGGGGACTCACTGAGATCCCCTCCCCAAATCCCTTCTTCCGTTCAGAGCTTTTCGGCGCTTCGCGCTCATTTCCCCGCCCCCCCGAACATTTCTTCTACCCCACCAAGGGTGGATTTAGGGGGAGGGGACGTAAGGGGTTTCATGCCCCACCTCCCCCGTTATCGCAAGTTTAGGTAATACATCATTAAATTATCGAAATAGTTTTTGTTCTAAGACCAATTTTCGGACAATGAAAACAGTTTGACCCCGCCCGCGCCCCCGTGGAAACACGTTTTGCCCCCCTACCGTCAAGTTGTCTAGATCCGCCCCGGATCATTTCTTCGGCACACCCCGCCCCCCCGAAAAAAAAATTTCTTCGCCCCCCCGAAAATGTCTTAGCCCCCCAATCCAATATTCCTGGCTACGGGCCTGTGTAAATTGTGGGTCCCTGCCAGACCAAAAGCATTTAAAAAATACCAAATAAGGTCAGGCAGGGCCTACGACTTTGAGATGCGCTCTTAGGGCCTACGATGATCTTAACATGGCCCTGATAGATAAAACTGCTAGATTTGGATAGAGGATTCATGATTGACAAAAACAACAATCAATAGATTCACTGAACGGAATATCTTTTTGCCTAAAAGTAGAAAGATGGGCAGATAAAGTAGAGAGATGGGCAGATAAAGAGATGGGCAGACAAAGTAGAGAGATCGTCAGATTAAGCAGAGAGATGGGCAGATAAAGTAGAGAGATGGTCAGATAAAGTAGAGAGGCAGATAAAGTAGAGAGATGGGTAGATAAAGTAGAGAGATGGTCAGATAAAGTAGAGAGATGGGATGATATGTATGAGAGAGATGGTCAGATAAAGTAGAGAGATGGTCAGATAAAGTAGAAAGATGGTCAGATAAAGTAGAGATAAGAAGATAAAGTAGAGAGATGGGCAGATAAAGTAGAGATATGGTTTGATAAAGGGAGAGATAAAGTAGAGAGATGGGCAGATAAAGTAGAGAGATGGTCAGATAAAGTAGAGAGACTGTCATGGAAAAGTAGAGAGATGTGAGGATAAAGTAGAGAGATGGTCAGATAAAGTAGAGAGATAGGCAGATAAAGTAGAAAGATCAGTCAGATAAAGTAAAGAGATGGGCAGATAAAGTAGAGAGATGGTCAGATAAAATAGAGAGATGGGCAGAGCAAGGCAGAGAGATGGTCAGGATAAAGTAGAGAGACGGTCAGATAAAGTAGAGAGATTATCAGATAAAGTAGAGAGATGGTCAGATAAAGTAGAGATTGGCAGATAAGGCAGAGAGATGGTCAGATAAAGTAGAGAGATGGGCAGATAAAGTAGAGAGATGGGCAGATAAGGCAGAGAGATGGTCAGATACAAAGTAGAGAGATGGTCAGATAAAGTAGAGAGATGGTCAGATAAAGTAGAGAGATGGTAAGATAAAGTAAAGAGATGGGCAGATAAAGTAGAGAGATGGGCAGATAAAGTAGAGAGATGGTCAGATAAAGTAGAGAGATAGGCAGATAAAGTAGAGAGATGGGTAGATAAAGTAGAGAGATGGTCAGATAAAGTAGAGAGATGGTCAGATAAAGTAGAGAGATGGGTAGATAAGGGCAGAGAGAGATGGTCAGATAAAAAGCAGAGAGATGGTCAGATAAAGTAGAGAGATCGCTGTCAGATAA